>JAAKBH010000350.1:0-575363 GCA_019776075.1 Amaranthus palmeri | reverse complement strand
GGTTCGATATTTAAAGCAGATGAACTATCATAGACACCACAAAGGAGGATCCTGCATAATAAAAACGTGATTAATAAGTTTTAGCCAAGTTGGAAATAATGACATAATATATGTATATATAGTCATAGATCTACACCTTCACGTGTGCTCCTTGATAGATGATGAAGATGCAAAACAGCAACATTGTGGACATAGCCATCAGGCCCTTAAATCCTTTGCACGTAGCAGATGAAGTAAAATCAGTTACTTTCACCACTGATGAATCCAAAGTCCTTTCACCCACAACCTTTCCATCAAGATGTATACTTATAATGTCGCTGCACACCTAAGATTGAAGACAAAGAGAAAAAGAATATTATCCGGGGATCACATATTATGATGAAAAAGTCAGATACAACCAGACAACAGTGAATCCACAATGAAAGAAGTTCAACTGAAGAGCACCATATAGAGTGACATGTATTTACCACTCAGGTGCATTTATTTTAGGAAAAGTTGCAAAATGCAACTAACTAATCTAAGCATCCTACACTAAATTTTTAAATCTTAGTATGGATACAACTAGACCCACTAAATTCATACTAAACCTCGGCTAAATAGATGTCCATACCACGCTAAAACACCCATTCATAGGATTGCCACATAGCAAAGAATTTGGCTCCCAGTATTAAACCATCATCGAAAAAATTTCTTTGATCAACAAACAAACCAGAAGTTAGTAACAAAACCTTTTCCACCATTCTTTATATCACAAAGTTCTCATGGTCTTGTTCATTTAGCTTTGCATTATAGCAGCTAAACATCATGGACACAGAAAACTACCTTACATAACACTTCCTCCATGATAACATTAGAACACGTGAGCAAAACAAGAAATAACTCACATAAAAGAATAGTGCTCTCTGTGCAAACCAAAAAAGATTGTTGATGTGAACATCTTAGGACAAATTATAACAAATATTAAAGGTTAGACAAATAACTTAAACTCGTGTTTAGTCATCAGTCGTATTAGACATACATTCAAGTCCCCTCAACCAGGCAATGAAAACTTTCAATGTTGGTATAGCAAGGTTCCATGATAGATATTTTCAGGCAAGATGGCAAATCTAAACAATGTAAAATATTGGTATTTTCTGTTGGCCATTACTCCCTAATGAATTCAACTTCCTAAATCATGTGATATGTTCAAGAGACATCATTAATAAAAAAAGGTAGTACTTGTTTTTGCTTACTTATTAACCATCGAAGCAATGCTATTTACCTCACAACCGATATGAGTCCATCGTCCTAGAGGAAGCTCAACATTCGAAATCGCACAAAGACCTTCTGTAGATGCATCAACGCTCCCTGGACCAGAAGATTCGTTTTGCAAAATAATAGAAGGCGAAAGCATCAACCGTTTATCTCCATTAATGGAAAGAAGAGGTTTTTCAGAGTCCGTCTGCAAGTAATTGTTACTTTCTATGTCAGTCCCATACAAGATCATATTGACAAGGGAATCAAAATGAAAAACTTGAAGCCAAGATGTTTTATTACTTTGTAAACATGCATAGAAATCAATTTTCCACTACCCTTCCATTCCAACACCTCCATTTTACCTATTCCACCCATTTGGTGGTTGTACTAAATGGTGATAATAGCCAATAGGGATGATCAAGAAATGTTTTTTCCACAGTTTTTCATCTAGATGGTTATCTATTGGAGTAAATTTTGTAAAAAAATGAGATGATTGAGTCGGCATCACATCACTATGAAACTTTTACTACAAAAATTACACCAAATTTTCCCCATCATTCCCACCTTTTAACAAAATCAAACACCCAATAGAAGAGAACATCAAGAAAAAAACTCCATAATGAAGCAAAGCAGAAAAAACTAGCAAAGATACAGTAGCACAAACACATTCATAAACGGAAAGTTTCATAATCTCAACCACAAAACTAGCGAACTAATTTACAACATTATAATTTCGTCTAGAAACAAACAATCCATTAATAAAACCCTGAAAATAATTATTCATTTCGGGAAGAATGACAAAACCTGGTGAAGAATTGTTGATGGAAATGCAGTAGAAGTGGGTAAGTAAACCCAGAAACAGAAAATCAAAGAAGATTGATTTTCGGCTATCTCGAATTGAAGATCTTTCAAAAATGAATAACCCAAATTTTCAATTGATTGATTACCCATTTTGTGAGGAGAAAAATCGATACTTTAATTCGAGGGTTTTAGATAAGAAGAAGGAACCCTTCTCAGAGTTTCAACTACTTTCAAGTCTTTTGCCTTTGCCGATTGTTTGCCAGCCAACTGCTTTACGGCTGTTTATAACGGTTGCCGGGTTCTATTTTTCCTTTAAAAATTTCTGTTTTTTTTTTTTTTTTCATTTTTGACTGATATGAGTATCAATTTTGTCTCAGTTTTGAAGTACACAAATTCTTTGCTATAAACGGTCTATAACATAGACGGGTGTAATGGTTCAGCCTATTTTTACACTTTTCAAAAAAAGCAACTGAAATTTCCATTGGGTTGTTTTTCACAAAGTTTGGGGTTTGATTTTCACATCCAACAAATTTTATACACAAATTGTTGTGGGAAGCTGTTTTTTCAAGAAACGCATTAGATATATGGGCTAAATAGCATAATTAATATATAAATTAAAGAGAAAATAAGAATGTGGGCTTCTTGTTTTGAGATGTCTCTTTAAGAGACGTTTCTTACAAGAGTAGCTGAATTTTATATGAGACTATCTCATCAAGTCATCATACAAACAGCATATTAGTAAATAAAATATAAAAAAAACAATAAAATTTGAATTCACACTTGAAGGATGCAGTCTTTTTTTAAGGGTTTGGACAAACCCTATTGAGGTCGTTTTACGGTGAGACGACAACTATAACGAAACAGCTACTCTTGTGAGAGACCGTCTCTCAAAGAGACAACCTCAAATTAAAAAGCTCACATTTTTATTTCATCTTTAATTTGTGTTAATTGGGCTATTTAACTCATATATCTAATGCGTCTTCGGATTAAATGTCTCTCACAACAATTTGTGATAAAGAATTTAGTGAAAGCATTTAGGAGGCTAAAGTTAAAAAACATAATTTTGGGCCATGGATTGAAACTGCATGATGGTTCGGGCTGGAAATGTGGGTTGCAACCCGAAACCGTAGTATTACATGGTTGGCCCATGTAGGAATACAATTACAGATGGCCCCCTATCGCCTGCGATACTTAAAAAACAAAACACTAAGCTTTTTGTTTTAACAAAAATCTCAAAAAAAACATTGAAAAATTTTTATTTCCGAAATAATTGTACTAACAGATTATGTATTAGTTTGTTGATTCTAACAGCGAACAAAAAAGCTAGTAAAAAAATCATAATTCTTTTCGCTTTTACAGATAACGAACAAAAGAAAGACATGTTGTACCGTTTAAAAGGACAAAAAAATAACTAATTAGTTATTTCATTGTTATCAACAGCGAATCATCATCATCATCATCATCATACCCAGTATTCCCGCACATAGGTAGATCTATGGTCAGGGTCTGGGGAAGGAGGCTCGACGGCGTCTCATACCCATAAGGAGAGGGCGGTCAAAAGAGTCCTTCGGCTCAAGGAGAGTCTTCAACGATAGGGACCTGCAAATAGCCGAACTCCTGCATCTTGTACACACGTTAGCCAAACATAGAAAAACAACTATCCGCAAGCATAGTAGGTGACTTACACAACTAAAAGGATACATGCATATAACTAAAAAAACTATACAGGTAACAGAGGCGATAAAGGACACTGACGAAAAGCAAAGCACAGAAACAAACAAGTCTAGAAATCTAGGACGTGGATAAGGCGCCGCCATCTGGCCCTATTCCTGGTCAGGTCCTTAGAGAGGTGGAGGTCGTGCAGGTCACTCTTAATCTGCTCCTCCCACGTCCTCCTAGGTCTTCCCCGGCTTCTCTTGCCCTCCACTACAATGCGCTCGATCCTTCTTACTGGGGCGTCATGGGTGCTTCTCTGCACATGCCCAAACCATCTCAGTCTATTCTCCCGCATCTTTGCAGAGAGAGGTGCAACCCCTAGCTTCTCCCTAAACTCCTGATTTCTTATCCTGTCCATCATAGTTTTGCCACACATCCATCTTAACATGCGCATCTCTGTTACATCCATCCTCTGTTCAAAAACCTTCTTTACAGGCCAACATTCTGTCCCGTACAATAAAGATGGCCTAATCGCAACGCGATAAAACTTGCCCTTTAGTTTACTAGGGAATCTTTTATCACAAAGCACCCCAGTCGCCGCTCTCCACTTAAGCCATCCTGTTTGTATCCGGTTTGTAACGTCCCCTTCAATCTCCCCATTACTCTGAATTACTGAACCTAGGTACTTGAACTTGGACGTACAAGCAACCACTTCTCCCCCGATGGACACCTCCGGCTCCTCTACCGACTCTGTCCCACTGAAGTCACATCGCATGTATTCTGTCTTCGAGCGGCTTATGCGCATCCCCTTACCCTCCAAGGCTTCCCTCCATTCTTCCAATTTACTATAATAGTGATTTTCTTTTGGCCTTCCAAACTTTATAACATAATCTTTCTTTTGATTACTATTAGTATTTAGTAACAACTAACAAAGAGTTTTGACTTATTTTGGCCACCTTATTTGTTCGCTATTAGTAGCAGACTAGCAGTAAAAAAAAATTCTTATCAAACATCTTCATAATAGCTATTATTAATAGCAAAACAGTTAATATTTCAGCTATATTTAGTCAAATTAGAAAACAACTTCAGCTAACAATTATTTGTCAAACAGGTCTATAATTTTACTTAGCTCAAAGTTCATCTAAAAAAGAAAGAATCAAAATTGTTAAGTACTGGGCCATGGGGTCGGGGGCCCGGGACACATTACTCAATTATTGTTGGAAGAATGTTTTGTTGGAAGCCTTTATAGTTAATGGAGTAACAAATTAGTTGATTGATAGCACAGTCTAGAACTGTAGAATTGCCTCAATGCTATAGTATTTAGCTACATTTAGCCATTAACTTTAGCATCACGGCAATTAGGTAGAGAAGCAGCCATAGTCTTCTATTTTTCCAAAGATCCGTTTAGTTCATAATCGATTCTTTATAGGGAGGGTTAGTTTCTTTCAATTTGCTTAGAGCCTATATAATGTCAGGTTGGACACTAACCACATAATATCCGCCTTAAGTTTTGAGTTGCATATTAGAGAAAGAGTAACTCTTGTAAGACAAGTCTCAACAAGAGTTGATCATATTGTTGTAGTAATCATCACCCAACGTATTAATCCTTTGTTTAAAAGACAAGTTTAAATTGATGGAAAAACGGTGACTGGTCGTTAATGGGTGATAGGTAATGTGAAATTTCATTTAGCGCAATTGTATGGTGTGCGACTGTACGTGTACTTACAGGTCGAATACAAAAAAGCTAGTTTAATGATTTTTTTTGCTTAATTCTAAACGTCACATGGTAAAAAAAAAATATGATATACTCCCTCCAATTCAATTCAGTTGTCCCATTTGGGATTGGCACGGATATTAAGAGTGAGTGGTAGTTGGGTATTTTAATTGATTAAATAATTGTAAAGATGGTAGTTGGGTATTTTAATTGATTAAATTAATTGTAAAGGTGGTAGTTGGGTATTGGGAATTGTAAAAGTGGGGTTTTAATTTGATTAAATTAATTGTAAAGGTGGTAGTGGGGTATTGGGAATTGGAAAAGTGAGGGTATTTAGGTAAAAAAAGATGTACCAAAATAGAAATGGGACAATTGATGTGAGTTGTCCCAATAAGGAAATGGGACAACTGAATTGAATTGGAGGGAGTATTTTTTATGTTCTTAATACGCTAAAACCTCTAATCTAATTTGATACAAAGTATAAACTATTATAACTAAAAAGCTTTAGCTAAGATATTATCACACAATTCTCATATGAAAACAGACATGATAAAAGCAAGTATATGTAAATTATTCTATCATTTAATTTATAAATCTAATTGAGTTTTTATTCTTCATTCATATTTTGTTCTATATTGTTTTTTTATTTCTCCACTTCAAAAAAAAAAGATTAATGTATATGCATGAGTACACTTATCAATAGGAGTAATTGTAAATTGAAATGAATTAATAATTAGGATTGCCAGCTATCCCAAAATTTCTTACTCTTTCCGAACCAATTTAGTTGTCCAATTTGCTTTGGCACGATTATTAAGGGTGATGTGGGGTCTATTAAAAAATTGGTAGTTGGGCTATTTTGATTGATTAAATTAATTATAAAAGTAGCAGTTGAAGTATTGTAAGTAGTAAAAGCAGTGGCATTTTCGTATTTACTTGTGTGAAAATGGGGTATTTAGGTTAAAAAAAAGATTGACAAAAAATGAAATGTGACAATTGATATTAATTTGTCAAATAAGAAAATGTGACAACTAAATTGGTTCGGAGAAAGTATTTGTTTTGTTTGAATTTTATTTTTATTGTTTTTCATCTACTTCGTTACTTATTTTCTTTTCATTAATCGAGTGTAGGAGTACAAAATTTTAAAAAAGATGTTGAATGTACTAGCTAGTTTTATGTTACACTTTACAACCTTTTGTTTGTTTCTTGATTGTGTGATTTGTCCTACCTCCACTTTACATAAGTAGAGAGTTTTAGATTTGTCAATGTATTGCACATGTATGTCACTAAGTGGGCCTTTATTTTTTGAATTTTTTTTAGCATAATTATATTTTAAAATAATGCTAAATAAAAAAATTCTACTATATATGCGAAAAAAAAATCTATAAAATTTATGAGTTTAAGTGTTTCAAATAAGAAGGAAAAAATATAACTCATTTATAAGCCTGAAAGAAATTTTTACTTAGATTAATTGAAAATAGAGGTCGTAGTTGCTCTTAAAATTTATGATTTGGTATTACTTTTTTTAGGATTTTTTTACTGATATAGAACAATTCAAATGTAAATTAATAATGAGTACTTAATAAATTTCAACGTCTTTTAACTTTTTGTTGGCCCATTTGGTTTTGATGATAACATAAACTTTAATAAACAAACATATTATGTCTTTGAGATTGTTTTGATAGGTCAAATATCCGATCTTTATAAGGGTCGTTAATGGACCATTAAACGTTGAAAAGGGATTACTAAGTAACTGTTCCAAGATCAAGTCAAAGTTCGAAAATTGGTCAATCAGAGACAGTGCAGTGTTCCCAGATCAGCGGTCAGAGAAGAAGTCAGCAAAAATAATTAAGAAAATAATTTTTTATTTTTATTTTCTTTTTTTTAGATTTGTTGTACGGGTGATATAAACTAGGTTGCACAAGGTAGTTTTCTTAAAATTATTTTAAATCTAGATCTTGAATTAAAAATAACTAACTTTTTAATTTAGATCTTAAAATTAGTTTTCTTAAAATTGTCTTAGCTATTTTTAGCTGAAGGACAAGAAAAACTTTGAGTAACCACCAAGTTTTCCTCGCCACTCATTCACTCACGTAAACTAGCCCACAATTCCCACAACCTTTGATCATGGGATTATGGCTAAAACTAGATCTAAAATGTATTTAAACAATTTTTTCTTAACCGGCACATTTGGTGATCAATTGAGAGAAAAATATTTTTTCCGAAAATATTTGTGCCCAAAATATTTCGTGAGTTTTCTAAATCAAAGAAGAGGAAATCTTAATCGGTTTTAATTGCTAATTAATTTCGAGATTTAATCCTTGTGCAATTCTTGTTTTGATTCATCCATTTTAGATAAATTTTGTAAGGGTTTATTTGAGTGAATTTGTAATTAGACTTGAGTAAGTCTAAAGGGGAATAGAGAATAGAGAAGAGAAGAGAGAAGGAGAATAGAGAAAGGAAACGGTAAGGAGATACCGAGAGAAGAGAAAGAGAAAAGAGAAGAGAAAGAGAAGAAGAATTTATTTTGTGTAATAGAGAATTGATTTACATAAAATAATAGAGAAGAGAAATCCCTAAAGGGTCGTGGTTCTTTTTCCCACGTTAAATCTTGGTGTTCCTTTTAGTTTTCTTTAAATTGTCTTGAGTATTTTTATTATTCAAATTCCGCAAGAAAATAGGGCAAAAATACTCTAAGGACAAAAGCAACAATTCACCTCCTCTTGTTGCAGTTCGTTGTCTCTAAGTGTTTCTACACTTTTGTCTTTCACCAGAGTAGCCGGTTGTGTTAACCCTTTGGTTGCAACCAAATGTATAAAAAAAACTTAAGTTTGGAAATATTAGAAGTAGGCAATTAGGTGAAGAATGAGGGTGATATCATATAATTCAAGATGGAGTGTCGTTGAGAAAAGGGCGACCAACTTTGAATGTGTAGTGCCAATTGCCAATTGGTATCATTCATACATACTCCAAGGCATTTGAGTTGACTATTCGGCTGTGGTCCTACTGTTTAAATTAATTTTTGGTGAGTAATGAGAACCGTGAGATTTTAAGACGTGACTTTTAAATAAGACTTTAAAGATAAAAAAAAGTTTTACGCTTTATTTTATCTTTTTTAGTCGTATTCCTCAATCACATTCCCTTTAGACAAACAAAAATTTAAAACTTTTTTTATCATAAAGTTTCATTTCCTTCCTCAAATCTCATGTACTAAACAGTAAACACCCCTTATAAGAACTCTCAAATGTTCCTTTAAATAAAAAAAACCTAAATATTGAATGTGCCAAAACCAAACCAAATCACTATATATAGTTTATACTCCCTCTCTTTTTTTTTCGATTAAATTTACCTTATTTTAATCTATTAATAATATATATATATACTTTTTATTTTATTCTAATATGTATATTTGATTTTAGTTTCATTTATTTACTAATTTTTCATACTTCCCATAAAATATATTTTTATCCTTTAACAACTTTTACTTGTTTTTCTTGTTTGCTTACCAAATACTTCATTCGTTCCATAATACTTACTACTAAATGTGGCATGTTGTATAAGAAATTGTCACAATCAGTAGCAAATATTATGAAACGGATGAAATATATACTTATTTTGTCTTTATAATTGCTAATAATAATACTTTCTTCATTTTGAAATACTTGTTATAGTTGCTACTATAAATAGCAAATATAATCATTATAGTTGAATCTGGTGGAACACTTATTTACTTCCTTGATTTTTAATAATTGCTACAGATAGTGACATTTCTCCTCACAAAATATCACTATCTGTAGCAATTAATAAAATACACTGAAAGTATTTAAAGAGCATAGAGAAGAGAAAACACAACCCATTTCCAGTTCAACTGCGTTGGTAATAACAAGGCACTTCTCTCAAGTCTCAATCTTCAAAATATCACACTAATCCAAGCACTAAGATTATGTACTACTACTAGGAGTTGTATTTAAACATTATTTAATTTTCTAACTCTCACTTGTACTGTTTTATTAGGGTCCCTAATTTAGGGATACCATTTTTGGAGAACTATCTTTATTTACTGCACAATTAATGTCTTTATAGTAATTATTCTTATAGAGAGTAAAAAATAAATCAAATTTGATTGAATTGATTAGGTAATTATTTTTTACACAAAATATCAGGGATCAAACCTTGTCATTTGCTTTAATTTGTGTAATGTAGTATTTTCAAATACTATAATATTTCTACTAAAAATTTAACAAGTTTGAAATTTAAATATATTTAATGTAAAATAAATTTGTGGATAACATTTATGAAAAAGATTGAGAATACTGGTGCAAAATTGAGTGTCGAATTTATAAGAGAAACTAAAATAAAAAAAGGTACAAATAAGAAGTACAGAGAAAGTAAAATGGATAAGATATATTAATAAAATAAAAAAAATAGCAAAATAAGTGCAATGAAGAGAATATTGAGTTGGAAAAACAATGAACAGTGTTGTGAAGATCACCACATTGAAGAAAAGACCACACATTGAAAAATTCCATACATTACATTTAACATATACAGCAACTCTAGGTGAATAACCGTTATTTACCAACTTGGCAAATCACACTCATGTAGCGAGATTTAATAGAATGACATTTTAAAAATTGTAAATTACCTATTTGTGTTTTGTTTATTTTATTAGTATATTTTTTGTCTTTTATGGTGATTTACAAATCACGGTGATTAATTAAGATTTTCTAAATATACACTCACTAACTTCAGTAATCACTAATCACTATCAGAGAAACAGTAGGAAAAACCAGTACTAGCATTTTTCTGAAAGATCAAACAAGGGAGCAATTCTCAAATGTGACTAAAAATAAACACTATTCTAAAAACCTACTTTAATGCCTAACACCAACCAATACAAAACTGTACAACCCAGAAATACTTCTATTTTATCTGTCTCCCCTCCCCAAACAAACTAAAAAAACACTGAAAATCAAGCTACTTCCCACTCTCATTGATTGTTTCGAGATCGATTTAGTCGAGTCCCCTTAAAACGTCACTAAATACTAAGAAGATCTGGTGGTGGCGATCTAGGAGGTGTTCGGTTTTCTTTCGTTGGAGAAACAGTCGCATTTGTACTTCCTTGAGGCGATTCCAAGTGTGAGGCTTCGTCTTGCTTGGTGGTTGTTGCTGGTTTTGGGATCTCCAAGAGTATTTGAACAACCTCGCGCATAGTAGGTCGCTCTACTGCCTGTTCTTCGACACACAGCATTGCAACGTAAAATACGTGCATTACTTCATGGAGTGGAACCGAGGGAAGTCTAGGATCCATGATCTTAAGGACTCCTTCCTTGTTCCCATCTGTCAATTTTTTCACCCATTGAACGATATCTACCCCATCACCAAATTCTCCTACAGGCTTTCTACCCGTTATGAGTTCTAACAGAACTACGCCAAAACTGTAAACATCACTTTTCTCATCGACCTTCAATGTGTACGCATATTCTGCATGGATCACCACAATAAAAACGCGTTATTTAGCTTCAAGAAGTTGCAAAATTTTAGTGGAGAATAATAGTCCATCAGACATCACGATCTAGATGATTAGGGATACAATGTAGCAAATTCAAAAGGATGGAGTAGCAAATGATTAAAGGATGCTTGATCGTCTTTCGATTATACCGTATATCCCACTGAAAGTGACAGAATTTGATATGAACTAACTATTTGGTAAGGTGGGGAACACATCATAAATGAATTTCCTTTTGTAAAAATAAGTCAAAAACAAGCCTATACACAGAACAGCATTGAAGAGGACATTCAAGCAGAACCAATTAACAAATTTACTCCAACAACTACAACAGTCAAATATCAGCAACTTAAATTCATGTACTTTGACTAAATAATACCACTAAAAGTCTAAAAATACCAACTTTAGCAGGATAATTTGAAACATAATTCAGAACAAGTATTCATACCTGGGGCAATGTAACCATAGGAACCAGCAATAGCAGACATGCACTCAGAAGTGCCTGAATCTTGCAAGAATTTGGCTAGCCCAAAATCAGCAACATGAGCCTCAAAGCTTGAATCCAAAAGAATGTTGTTCGACTTAACATCTCGATGAACGATTAAAGGCGAACAATCATGGTGGAGGTAGCAAAGGCCCTTAGCTGCCTCAACCGCGATTTTATACCGTGTATCCCAATGCAAATGACCGCCTTTCTTACCGTGTAACACTTCCCCTAAGCTTCCATTAGGCATGTACTCATACACTAAAAGGTTAGTCTCATGGTTTGAGCAAAACCCTAATAGTCTAACAATGTGTCTATGTCTAATCTTGCCTAAAGTCTGAATTTCAGCATTAAACCCATGATCATGAGATGATCCCCTACTCATAACAGGAAGTCTTTTAACAGCTACTTGATCCCCATTAGGCATAGACCCTTTATATACAATCCCAGCACCACCTTTCCCAATTATGTTATCTTCCTTCAAGCAATCCAACACATCATCTGCAGTGAAGTCTAACCGTTGAAAGGCGGTTAGCTTCCAAGCTCGAGCCTCACTCGCTTTCTTAAGAGAACGAGCTTTGACGATGGCAGCAATGGCAAATATAATGGAACAGAGCAAAAGGCCAATCACTAAGAGTAGCTTCATTGAAGCAGAAAGGCCTTTCTTTTGAGGTGATTGGGAAGAACCCATTACACCATTTTTACAAGGACCTAAGTAAGGGCCACACAAATCAGGATTACCCAGAAAAGATGTGTAGTTAAAGTAGCTAAACTGTCCAGTTTCAGGGACTAATCCAGAAAAATTGTTGTATGAAAAATCAACAGATGTTAAACTTTGCATAGTAGAGATTGATTTGGGTATACTACCACTCAAATGATTCCTTGAAATGTTCAAATAGTTCAATATCCTCATACCTGTAATCTCCTTCGGAATCTCACCGGATAACTGATTTCGGCTAAGATCAACAAATGTAAGAAGCTTACATTGGCTAATCTCAGGTGGGATTTCACCAGAAAATTTATTGCTACTAAAATCAATCTTAGAAAGTTGTTGCAACTTCCCAATCTCAGATGGGATACTCCCTATAAACTTGTTCCCATCAAGCAACAACTTCTGTACTCCAGAAAAATTCCCAATACTAGCAGGTAATTTCCCAGTAAGCTGATTATTGGACAGAGAAATCTGCCCCAAATTAACAGCAACAGAATCATCTGTATCAGGGAAATCCCCAGTCAAAAGATTGTTCTGAAGTTCAACTTGAGTAAGATTTGGAAGCCCAAACAAACCTTTAGGAACAGACCCATTTAAGAAATTCTCCCCCATTCTAATCCTTGTAAGAGATTTACAACTCCCTAAACTCTCAGGAATTGGACCAAGCAAGAAATTCCCTAATGTAATCAATGTTTGTAGTTTTTCTCCTTTACAAAGATCTGGGGGTAAACTACCTGTAAGTTTATTAGAAGAAAGATCTAAAAGCTGCAAATTCCCATTACTCCCCAATTTTTTTGGCACACTCCCAGTGAAGTTATTCTCCCACAACTGAAGAACTTCCAACTCAGGCAAATCCCCAATAAACTCAGGTATAGCACCATGTAGCTTGTTTCTGAAAAGATTCAAAAGGGTTAAATTCTTAAGAAGAGAAAAAGACTCAGGAATCTCACCAGACAACAAATTATTAGATAAGTCCATGGATTTTAGACTATTCAAAGATCCTAACTCAGTTGGGAGTGACCCAGAAAGTGTATTCACTTGAAGGAACAAAGTATCAAGTTTCTTAAGATTCCCCAACTCTTTAGGAATTTCCCCAGATAACCCACAATTAGCAGCATCAAAACGCACTAACTCACTCAAATTCCCGAATTCCGGCGGAATCCCACCTGAATAACCATTATAGTATCCAATGTAAAGCTCTTTTAACGAACTTAAATTCCCAATTTCTGGAGGAATCTTCCCTACAAGTTCATTACCAGAAACAGCAAGATACTCAAGTTTTTCCCATTTACCATACTCCACCGGAATCTCACCGGCAAAATAGTTCCCACCCAAATGAAGATGCCGGAGTTCCGGCATATCCACCACACTCAAAGGAAGATTTCCAGTGATATTGTTATTGTAAACATCAAGAACATTTAGTTTCTTCAATGAAGAAAGAGAAGAAGGTAAAGTCTCATTGAATATATTATTGGAAATATTCAGGTGACGAAGTTCAGATAGGAGAGAGATTGAAGATGGGATAGGACCAGAAAATGAGTTAGCTGCAACAGAAAGGTTTTGAAGGTTAGTGAGAAACCCAATATCAGGAGAAAGAATCCCGGTGAGATTTAAACCGGAGATATTGAGTGATACAACAGTTTGATGACGAGAGGAAGAAGAAGAAGAGCAAGTGACAAATGCCCATGTGCAATGATGGGTTGTTGGTGTCCATGAAGAAAGAGAAGCTTGTGGGTCGTCAGTAATGGCGGATTTTATACCAAGTAAAGCTTTGTGTTCAGGTAATGTTCTGCCATTGATGAAACGAAGAAGGAGAAAGAGAAGAAGAATAAGAAGGATGCGCATTTTTTGGGTATTTTTGAATGTATTGAAAGATTTAAGAATGGCGGATTCTGAGAGTAGAGAGAAGAAGGAGGAAGAAGATGGGGAGAGTTTTTATTGGAAGGATGGAAGTGTCGACTGTGTGCGAGTAAATTTTTTTTTTTTTCAAACTTTTGAATTTAATTCCTTTTTCTATTATCTTTTATTGTGATATACTTCTTACGTTTCATAATACTTGTTATATTTCACGTTTTTATGCAATTCAATACATAAATTTAATTATTAATATCTTAAACTACATTTATCTAAAAATTATAAAAATTAATTATCATGAGAGTATGCGATTAGACGATTCAAACAAGATCCTACTTGACTATATTTTTACTTACACAATAGTCGCAGTATGTAAAATAAGCTTAAACGATGAATAGTGCACAAAATGAATATGTAGCGAGTATTTTGAAATGGAGGAAGTATTATGTAAAAAAATGTCATGATTATTAACAAATAAAGTACTCATATGCTCGCGGAGGAAGAAAGGATTCCTCCGTTTTTTTAATCGCACTATTTCTATTTTTTACGCTATTTATCAATTGATAGTGTTTTGCATAGTGCGGGTATCAAACGAGAAAAAAAAAATATAGTCATGTGAGATCTTATTTTATTCGTCTCGTGGAATATTTTCATAATATCAAATTTTTATAATTTTTAGTTGAATATAATTCTAAATATAAGTAACCTGACAAATACATTAGCCTGCATAAAAAAATATTTGAGTACAAGTATAAAATCCATAATAGATAATCTTTTAAAAACAGAGGGAGTATTGAACAAAAACTAAATTGAAGAATAATAAGGGCGAAATTGGTAGAAATTTTTGAGTGGATGTAGTTTTGGTTGTGTGGTGTTTGTTTGTCGTTTAGCAAGAATGAAGTTGTATGTTAATCTACCCACATGGAGCATAAATAGTTTGCTTCTTTAACTACTCCCACTGCCCACTTTGTTTCATTGTTAAATTTCAGTATAGACTTGGTTTATAAGTAATTATTTTAGTGTAAATTAATTTAATAATAGTTAGTATTTTTAATTATTTTATTATATGTGTTCTAATTTACTTGCAATATTTGTTTAGTAATACTATTTATCGATTATTTTGTTTACTTAATAGGAGTAGCTATTTATGTATAAGAAAAAATATAGTCACGTGAGATTTTATTTAATTTGTTTTAAAATCTAGTTTTTAAATGTATAAGTTTCATAATTTTCTGTCAAGCGAAAATAAAAATATTTGATACCACAGTATGTCTTAAATAATGTGTAAAAACTAAAAGTAATGTTGCAAATAAATTCAAATGGAGGAAGTATTTGATTGTACTTATCAAATAAAAATACATATTTTTTTGATTATTTTAAGCTGATGGATAGACCAAATTTATTCAAAATATTTTTGTCTTTGTTTTTTTACCCATTACCTTTTTTCACAAATTCTAATACAAATTGAAAAGTCAAATTTATTTTAATTAAAAAAAAATATAATTTTAATATTTAGAAGATATAAATATCAAAATGTGTCTATTAAGATCCTAGATAAGTATGACTTTTAGTATAAATCGATTGAAATTCATAATTAAAGTTGAATATTGCTTCTTGTTTTTAATAGTTGCTATAATTTCTATAGCAACTAGTGTTCATCAACTGATCTTATTTGGCATATATTTGCTTATGTATGATGTAAAATATAGTCAAGTGGGATATAGTTTGATTCCTCTTCATGCATATTTTCATAATATTAACTTTTTAGAATTTTTATCATATGTTTTCAAAAAAAAAAAGAATTTTTATCATACAAAATTAAAGATATTAAAGATTAAAATTGTACATTGGATAGTGTGGAAAACAGAATTAGGTCAATGATATTTACTGCCCTTAGAGCTGTACATAAAAATAAACAAATTCTTTTTGTCATTAATAATTTTAAATTTTCAAAAAAAATCTAATCTAGAAATTGAAAAACAATTTTATGTAATGATTTTTAACTTTCCAAAAAATAATAAATAATATAATAATAAAATATAATTAATTTTTTATATTTTCAAAGCAAAAATAATATTATATTAAGTACAACCGGTTGTATATATCATTTTTCCTTTTCTTTTAGAAAAGGCAAAAAGTTATAAGAGAGGGGATTATCATTGTAGAAGTACTAGATTTTTAGCTTTGATTTTTGTCCAAATATCCAATTGAGTTGCAATTTTGCCTTTTTTCCTTCTTTTTAAGGTGTCCCCACAACTACCATGGATTAATAATTTCACAAAGCTCGAAAGTCGAAAGTTTTTCTTTTTTATTAGGGGTGGAAAATTACTCTCATGTTTGCTTTTTTTTTTTTTTTTTTGAAATAAACTCTCATGTTTGCTTTGATACTCCACAACCTCTTATATAGTTTTGGTCCATCCTAAAATAATATATATGAAATAAGATTTAAGACTCTTTTCACTCTCTTCGCTATTTATTACATACTCCGAAGTGAATGGAAAAAAACTTTTTGAGAAAAATAATCTAAATTTTAAAATTTTTATTTTTAAATATTATTTAACTTTTTTTTTGTTTGTTTTTTAAAATTTTTAATTTTAATTTTTTTTTTGAAGTTTTAATTGTTTTTAGTTTTTTAAAATTTTTAATTTTTTTATTTTTTAAATTTAAATTTTGATTTTGTAATTTTTAAATTTATTTTTTAAAATTTTTATTATAATTTTTAGTTTTTATATATTTATTTTAATTTTTTTTATTGTTTTAATTTTTTTAAATATAAAAGTAAAATCGATGAAGTGTGAAATTAAATAATAGAGTGATAAAAAGTGAAAGTGTGAAACGAAAGAGTATGAAAGGAAGTGGAGTTAAGTAGAGTAGGATGGACCAATTAGTCCATACTAAATTTTGGCTTGATACTCCTTTCTCAATTCCCTTGTATGGTAATTTGTAATTTCTCTTTCCTTTTTGGTTTATATTACTTCCTCTATTCTCTAATGATATTTGATATTCTTTTAAGGAATATATACAGAAATTAAAAAAACTAGAATATTTAAATTTTAATTATATTTTTTAATCAAATAATAAATTTAATAAAAGAAAAATAAGGCCCAAAAACATTAGACCAATAAAAAAGTTATATAAAAATGTAAAAATCACAATTAATAAATTTTTTTTTATCCTAGCTAGACTAACCTCCTAACAATACATACATAATACATTTTACTTTTTAGATATTTACACTTTTGTAATAATAAAGTGGATGTTATAATCAACTTTATAAATTTGATAGAGCACAAAGGGAACAAACAAAAGAAGGTAAGTTAAAGCAATGGGTTGGGTTGCCACTAATTAGTAATTATAATGATGTCTTAGACAATCAAGAGCTTGGCACTACACAACGTTATGGTCGAAATTGACATGCATGAGATCGAAATGTGAGGAACGTTGGAACAATACTTATAATTAGCCAAACAAATATGGACATTTTTCTATGTCTTTATACATTGTTTCTTATCTCTAATCACTTCAACTTCTTAAGATTCCCTCCTCCTTAATAATCATTACAAAGTTACAATAATTAAATAGTTTTAACGCAAATTCTTGTGAGAGGCAGTTTCTTTGAGAGACCATCTCTAATTGGGTTGGTCCATTAGGGAAAATGTAGAGTAAATATAAGCAATAAGTTAAAAGAGATTGGACCTGAGAGACAGGGTCGTTCCTGACCATAGGCAAAGTAGGCATTTGCCTAGGGCTCAGAGTTGGAATGAGCCATAAAATTAGAAAATGTTAGTTAATGAAAGTACACACTTAAAAAATTTATAATTTATGAGTAGTTATTTTATCATTTAAGAATTTTATAATACGTCTACATTTTTAATGCTAATAATAATATATATGATCCATTTTTATTGTTATCCAAACACCCGTTAAATTCAGAATCGACCCTTCATAGAGAGGACCCATTTCTTTCAATTTGCCTAGGGTCTGTACAATACCAGGAACGACACTGTTGAGAGACGTCTCTCAAAAAGACGGTATCTTAGGAGACTGCCTGGTAGTTTAATTATGTTATTAATAATAAATAATTTTCCTATTAATTAATCTTTTGTGTTAATAAATGTTTCAAAATACTACATTAATAATAATTTGGAGACTGATATATACAGCTTTAAGAGCTGTATATAAAAAAGACTCATAATATGTATCATAATGGAAAACTCTTCAATGGGTGGAAATCCGCTTAAATATAGATTTAATTTATAAAATAATTATTTGTAGTTGACATAAGGTTTGAGCTAGTTTAGCTTAAATTAAGAGCGAAAATTCATAAATGATAAGTGGTAGGATTTTTAAGAATGAGTAAATTAAAGACGAAAGTGCGTTGGATTGGCACACAGGTTGCCCAAGCACAATACGTGATAAGCACGACGCAATATGAAACAATAAGAAAATATTCATGACACAACATGACACGCCACAGTTTAGCATGACACATGGTTGGATTTTAATTTTAGGTGAACAATGCAACTATGTAAGCACAACACGATACAATAAAGTGTTACGAACAATCTGATACAATACGATTTGACACGTGTCATAGGGCCCAACATGAAGTGCACAATTTCCATGGTCATGAATAAGAGAATATTGGACATAGAGCGGATGAGGCAAAAGATGCAGAGTAGCGTAGTCCGTGCAGTAGTAATCCGTGATTGAAAGGACTAAGGAGTATCATTCATCACCAACCAAAGCCGTTGTTTTAGCGCTTAAAGTCATGACCTATATTTGGCAAGCTACTTCAAATTACATGCACCAAAAAAAATTAAGGTCGTTATCATCATACCCAATGTATTTCGTTCATAGACAATCTATGTTCAAAGTCTGGGAAGGGAAGATAGACGGCATCTCATACCTATAAGGAGAGGGCGGTCAAAAAAATTAAGGTAATCATCAATAAAACAAGAATAATTTTACAAAAAACGCTTATAGCTTGATAAATAGAGTATTTGTATGTAACATGTTGAACAAACATCCTCTTTACTTCCTACTTAAAGGGAACATGTATAATTTGTCCGCATATTTCAGAAAAAAAAAAAAAAAAAAACCTCATCCGGACCCTACCCTTTAGCATCCTTAAACTCACCTAAATTTTTTGAATTTTCTTTTATCATAATAGTCATAGGAGATTTTTAATAGTTATACTATCAAATTATGTTGAAAAGGACGTCCATACTCCATAATTCATGATTATTATTGATTTAATTTAACAAACATGGCCTTTTTTAAACCATTAATTTCCATTCCACTAGATAATAGAGTCCATAACACTAACACTATCATATCACATGCTAGACCTACAATACATTTTTGCAATTATTTATCCTAAATTGTCGTTGGAATTAATTGACTTTTTTTTATAAATAATTGACACTTAAATATATATCAAGAAACTAACAAATCCACTAAACATCTGGGGTTAGGACGTTAGGTGAATCCTAGATATCTTAGCAGTGTTTTTGGTCCAAACATTTTCACAAGTATTATATATAAAGTTTATGTATCAATTTTCACTAGCTAGTTCATTTCATTTGATCTTTAGTTTACCTAAAAATCCTAAAAAATAAAAATTAATTAAAATTGGGAATGATTATATGACATGTCGCGATATAAATGCCAACAACAATAAAAGAAAAATTAATAATCAACAATCACATTGTGTTTGAATGTGTATAAATAATTACTCTAAAATGAATATGTATTAATAAACAAATTTATTATAGAAATTTTAGTGCGAACTTATCGTACATTAAAATTAAGTTGAACAACTAATGTGTTTAGCAATTTTAACTATAGATCTATTATTAGTAGAGGTTTTTTCATGTAATTATCACAAGCTTTGTTACAGATTTTAGTGACAGAACTAATAATAACTAATAATTTTTAAATCGAAATGAAAAAGCATTAGATCCATCAACAAAAACTACATTTTACTATATATCTTGGCTAAATAATATAAATCAAAGGACGAAATAAAAAAGCATTAGATCCATCAACAAAATGGTGTTTATTAGAAAGAGAGTGTCTCAATTACTTTCATTTGGGTATGGGTTTGCCTACGGACTGTATCTCTATTTATGAATATGAATTTTCATCTTCCTTCCGCTTAGATGTTAGATTCTACCCATTGTTTCTGTAAGCGAATACACTAGATATGATGATGATATTTTAGGTTATTGAGTTAATTTAAGTTAAGTGTTTCGTGTCGGTTTAATATTGAATAGATCTATTCATCGTACATAACTGTAAAAATATATTTTTAAAGACATGTCAAAACGAATCTAATTACAAAACCGGATATAATCACATATAAAATCAAATTGTCAGACCTGTTTTAATTACATAGAGTCTAGTAATTAATTTGTTGTGAAATATGAATAACGTCCTTTCATATTTTGAATTAGCTGTAGTGTCACTACCCAATTTCACAAAACACCAACAATAACAGGAGTACTTTTTTTTTTAAGTATATGTGATGTTGGATAGGACAGTCCTTTTAATTTTTACCATGCCATTTTCATTTTTGACTGCTTTTTCAGTCTATCCACCAATATGGGATGGGTGGGGGGTCCTTCGTCCTTCCAATGTTTTATCCTATCTCTTTTTATACCACACGAGAATGATGATTTTTGGGTTGCTGCAATGGTGGTGGTCAGGGTCGGCCTTAAGGGTGGGCAAGAGAAGTTGTCGCCCAGGGCCCCATGTCAAAAAAGAAAAATTAATAGTCGTCGAAGGTCTGCATAGGTTATAAATTGCAAAGGAAAAGGGCCTCAATATGTCATTTCGCCCAGGGCCCCAAAATATCTAAGGCCAGCTCTGGTGGTGGTAAATCATCTTTTTTTTTTAAAAAAAAAAAGTTTTTTAATGGGTTGTTTTGTTTGCCAAATATCTAATAAATGACTAATTTAAGTGATTGATTGATTAATTACAAAAAAAAAAAAGTGATTGATTGATTTATCATTAAATTTAGAGATATTTTTATATGGTAGCACAGTGAAACCCTAGTGATAGACTGATAGCAAATATTTTAAGATATTTCATAGAGTACATTGTAATGTTGTATTTAAAGCTACATAATCAAAGTATAAAATGAGGTAAGGGGTCTTTAGTTATGTCATACTACCTCTTTTAGTCTTTTTATACCACACGAGAATGATGATCTTGGGGGTTGGTAGTGGTAGTAGATCATCTCTTTTTTTTACTTTTCTAATGGGTTGTTTGCCAAATATCTAATCAACGACTAATTTAACCAGTTAATTTGACTAATTGATTTTATCAATCGAATTGACTTATTAATTTTGAATATGCTAGAATGCTAGTGAAGACAAGTTTTAAATTAGTTAATTTATAATAATAATAATTTCAACTAGTTAATTAATTAAACATTAGCATTAGATGGTTTGACCTTATAACTAAATTTTTGTACCTATGAAAAGCCAAAATTAACCAACAAGTTGTTTTATCGAACACTTTCAATATCGAATTTATATCAGAGAATTGATTTCCAAATATGTTTTGATACATCCTATACTATTGATTATTAAAAATTTAACAAAGCATTTATGAAAACTATAAAGTTGATTTTAGTGATCAATGTTGTAAAGAGAAATTTAAGTAATTAAAGTTAATATGTGCTTAATTTTAAAGAGCTAAAACCTATAAACATAGTTAGAAATGTAAAAAAATGTTTATTTGACAATATATTAGAAATGGATTTAAGGACCTCTAATTCATAAAGAAACACAATTTATTATTTTTGTAAAGTCCACCATAGACCTTGTAAGAGATAATTTATACAACATTCACTTTAAACGTACTAACTTAGATATCAGAAATAATCTCTAAAATACCCTTTAAATCAGTTTACGGTTGCGAGTTTTATAGTAGTTACAAGAAAAGAGTAAAATCTATCTAACCAAAAAGTAAAAAGGACTATATACTCACTAGGAGTATGATATTTATAGTAGAACAACACAATGAGATACATTCATACATACAACCATCATCATTATCATCTTATCTAGAGTATTTTGTTCATATGAACTATGATCAGGGTCCATGAAGGGAAGATAGGTGACAAATCATACCCATATAGAGGATGCGACCAAAGTGTTCCTCAACTCGAGAAAAATCGTTAGATTAATCATCAGAAAAAGAGGCTTCTACGACGAAAAAGACCGAATAAAGCCGAAACCGCAAACCCAAATCTAACCAACATAATGATTTGTGGTATGTAGGACAAGGATAGTGAAAGCATTACCTGAATTTCAGCATTTGGGGGTATCATCATAATTCATAATAATAAGTGAAGCCCATGAATTGGGTAATAGGGCAACTCTGAGTGGTTGTTAAATCTATTTTAATGCTGCAAGTGACACTTTATATATTAATGTATACTACCTCTGAAATCATATACCCTCTTCTTTAGAGTAGTTTATGCATCATCACATTCACATATGAATGGTCCAAGTCTCCTATTTAATGCTCAATATCCTCTAGATATCTATGTTTTTTGATTCCATCATCATCATCCTACCTAGTATTTTTCGTCCATAGAGAACTATAGACAGGATCTGGGGAGGGAAGGACGGTGGCAACTCATACCCATAAAGGAGAGCACGACCAAAAGAAGTCTCTCGGCTCGAGAAAAGATGAAGAGAAGAACTCTCAAGGAATCAGTAATCTAAAACATGGATAAGACGCCTCCAACTACCCCTGTCCCTAGTCAGGTCCTTAGAGAGGTTCAACTCGTGCATGTCAATTTTAATTTGCTCATCCCATGTTCTCTTAGGCCTTCCCCGACTCTTCTTACCTTCTACTATAATGCTTTCAACCCTCCGAATAGGGGCGCAAATGTCTTTCGTTGCACATGTCCAAACCATCTCAACAATATTATAAGGTGAAATAGTTAAAAAAATTAAAATAAATTTATTACAGGGTGGAAAAAATTAAAATAAAATTGATTTTATGATAAAGATAATTTTTAAAAAAGATTGAACTCATTATACTGTACATGATGAAATTTAAACCCCTTAAGAATATTTTTTATCATCTGCTCCTCTCATTCCTTCAGCCTATCATATAATAAAAAAAGTCTTTTCTTTATATATATATTTATTTAGTTATACATTTAAAATTGAGAAACGTGATACATACGCCATTCTATTCACTATTATTGTTTTATTTACTTTTTGTATTTTATTTGATGCACATTTTTAATTTTAAATATCTCTAATTATGAATAATTAAAAATTATATTAAAGTAAACTAAAAAAAATTTATAAAAAAGTTATTAGTATTAAATTTATATTGAAACAATTCAAACAAGATCTCACTTGATGTTATAACTTATATACCAATAACAAAATACAATTTAAGATGTTCGGTAAAGATCATCATCATCATCATCATCATCATCATCATCATCATCATCCTATCCAGTGTATCCGCTCATAGAAAAACTATGAACAAGATCTGGGGAGGGAAGAATGGAGACAACTCATACCCATAAAGGTGAGCGCGACCAAAGGAGTCCCCCGGCTCGAGAAACATAAAGAAAAGATGTTCGGTAAAGACCATCAAAATGCTAGAATATAGGAATATATTATTTGATATCTTGTATATTTTGTGTATCTTGATTATTTTGCAAATTATCCTAGAGAATATTATGTAATTATGCTAGAATATAGGAATATATAATTTGATATCTTGTATGTTTTGTGTATCTTGATTATTTTGCAAATTATCCTAGAGAATATTATGTAATTATTTAGTTACCTTAAACATTGTAATTAGGGTATATTTATACCCATCTCTTAATGATGAATGACAAACAATCATTCCAACCAAAATCATTTCTTATACAACAAAAATAAATGAAATTATACAATAAGTTATATATGAGACGGGTCATGTCACCATGAAATGAGTTTATTCTATCAACACCCTAAGGTTATAAGAAATATTTTAATAATGCAACCACCCATAAATGGACTATATAGTCCAAGGCCCAATTTTTTTGAAAATTTGTTTTAGTACTTTTATATCAAATTTAAGACTTAAAAGATCAAATTCTAAGACCTAAAAGGCCGAAGGTAAGATGACCAATTTCAAGACTAAAGTCAATTTGATTTTATTTAAATTTGATGTTATAATTCTTCACAAACACAAAATCTCACAAGAGACGGTCTATAGGATAGACCACAAAATTGGGCCAGCCCATTTCCCTTAACTGATTTTTTTATCATAATATCAATTATATTATGTTATAATCCTAAATGTAAGGTATTATAACCTCGAATATACTATTCTATAACCCCAAATATAAGTTATTATAACCCCAAATAATTTATTATAACCCCAAATATACTATGTTATATTTTGGGCTGGGCTTCATGAATTCCGTCTATAGAATAGACCGTCTCTCATGAGACTTACTGCATCACAAATTCTTACTTGAGATCATCCTTTGTAAAGACAGCTCTCAAAAGCCCATTCCAAATATAATTTATTTTAATTAAAAAAAACTTCCGCTGAAAACAAAATGCACATGTCAGGTGGAATGTGAAAAGTCACATAATATATTTTAGGTTATAACTTATAACAATATATATTTGGGGTTATAACATATTAAATTTGATGTTATACCAACTTATATTTTGGGGTTACAACTTTAAATATATTATGTTATAACCCCAAATAAATAATAAATTAAATTAGATTTCGGCTGGGTTTTTAAGAGCCGTCTTTACAAAAGACGGTCTCACAAGAGAGCACTTAATAAGTTTTTAAATAAAACTTCTAATTACCAAATCCAAAGCTTAAAAGACTGATTCCAACGTTATCTTGGATTTTGACCGTTTAAGTCTCAAATTTAGATTGAAAAAAATTATATATTTATAAAATAAATAACTAAATAAATTACTAATTGGGTCTTTGTTGAGGTCAATGCTCTGAATCGGTGTAGATATTTTAAGCCTTAGAATTGACTTTTCCATAGTTGGAGTAGTCTTTTGCAAGAAAAAGGTAAAGGTAAAGGACCTTCTCGGTATCCCGCACAAGTCAGGGTCTGAGTGGGGGGTTTTCTTATTCTTGAAAGATGCGGGTAAATCATACCCATACCCCCAAGAAGGGAGTAACGAGAGTTGCGCGCAGTCAAGAAACCCCCCAATTGATACCTTCTGCTCCACATGCAGATGCTCTATCCATTGAGCCACAAGCGCTTTTGATATTTCAAATAGGTGTTTTAAATGTTGAAGTAAGTATTTTGAGCTTTAAAATAGGTGTTTTAAGGCTTTATGTTGGTTGGTAAAATAATGTTAAAAAAGTAGTAGACTGACTAGACGACTAGTCGCATACTCGCATGTATATGGTAGATCCACCGTTGTGAAAACCTTACTGGTGGATATGAGAGAGTGTTTGTTCACAAGACCCAAACGCAGCCCAAAATTTGTTATGGGCCGAAAAGTTTTACAGTTTGTGGTCGCAATATATAACACAAATTGTTTTGAGAGACGGTCTCTCCGAAGACGTATTAATTGTTTTGAGAGACGGTCTCTCTGAATGACGTATCTGTGGGTTAGATAGTCCAATTAACACAAATAAAAGAGAAAATAAGAATGTGAGCTTGTTGCTTCAAGGTCGTCTCTTTAAAAGACGGTCTCTCACAAAAGTAGTTGTAGATATAATGAATTAATGAGCCAATATTAGCCTTGGGAATGGACCTTAGGATACAAGAGACCAACCCATTATCTCTTCCTTCTTTTATGTGGCCTACTCTTGTCAGAAACAGTCTTATAGTGAGACAATATTAGTAAGTAGTTTATCTTTATAATTTATATAGATTGATTTTGGTTATTTAACACATGTAGAGTATATGATAGAATTTAGAAAATGGGTCTGGGCAACCCAAACAAGGAGGAGAAGAAGTAGACCACTCATAAACCCAAAGAAGGTTCACTACTAAAACCAATTGGTAATAGTAGGAGTTACTCCTTGAATATATAAAGTGATGCATACTCTTCTCTTTCTCCGATGTGGGACAACTCACATGTGGCCTGTGGGTAACAATAGGCACTTTAACAGTATAAGGCACATCTCATGATGAAACTAGCTTATAGAATAATTCGTGATAATGCCTCATGGGAATTTTACAGCTTTTATTATATGTGTTATTTTAAAATATAAGTTTAAATTTAATTTGGTTTATTTATAAGACGGTAAAAATAACGATAGAAAATTAATATATTTCGTGTATTTACAAGTTGAGTTAGTTACTAGTTAGATGAATCGCCAAGTTTAGCAAATTTGTGAGAGACCATCTTTCAGTGAGACGATTTAAAAGTAAAAAATTAACATGTTAATTATTTGTGTTATTTGAATTTTTTAAATCGAGTGTTATTTGAATTATTAAGTTGTTACCGTCTTATATAAAAATTTGCAAAGTTAAAAACAAATGACATGTTGGACACATCTTCACGTAAGACAAGCAATCTGGCTAAATTGATTGTTGTCCAGTAGAAGGATAGAATTTTGTGCCGACCATGTTTTCTGCTAAGATATGGGCCACTGGCCCAAATTGTCATTGTCTTTCACTATTCTATCAGATTGATGTTGTTTTGCACTATGCACTTAACAATATGCAAAGGCCCTATTGTATTGTTTAACTACGTTCTTGTATTGAACTTCACAAGAAATAGTACGATTTATTTCCATGGACGATCCAAATAATTAAGAGCTAGTCTTTTGAAAAATCGTTTTTCTGAGAGATGTATTTTAAGTTTAACCCATTAAAGATTAATGTCTATATACTGTATTTTAAATGCCTACTTGCATTATCCTTACTGCTTACTTGTCGTCTCCTTAGCTTTCAATATCTTAATTGTTTACTTACATTATTCTTAATGCCTACTTATCATGTTTTAAAAAAAATATAAATAGGCCGATCTGATTAGAGGTGGTCTGTCGAAGAGATCATCTCTCACAAGAATTATGAATAATCAATAACACACAAACATAAAGTTTAATGAAGAAAAAATAATGCGGAATTAATTAAACAAGTTTAGGTTTGAATAGTGTGTATTGTATTGATCTTAAACAAGGATTACAACCCCATGACTAAACCTAACTATGGAAATATTTAACTAAGGAAACCAGAATAATGCCCCTAATATCTCAGCTAAATATGAGACTAAATATTACAAAAATAAAAATGAAATAATACATATATACCTTCATTTAATTCTTAAAATCTCATTTTCAATCCTCAACTTTTAAAAACCGATCTTTCATATATCTTAAAAAAATTTCCATAATAACATAATTTTATTTCTAGCGCTAGTGTTCATTGCAAAAGACCCGTGTTACATTCACACTTCTAGCCCAAAAGGCTCTCGTGTGAGGAGGCGTATTAGAATATATAACATATTTTGAGACCTCAACCATCAGCTTAAACTTTTGGTTGAATTGATTATTGACAAATTTTTTATTTGATCTATTTACAGATCATTACTCGTCCGATACGGTACAATATTTTCTTTTTATGAATATCCATAATGGTATTATTTTAATTAAATGTTTTGGTTGCTCTAAAAAGTACAATTACAAAGCTAAATACTCAAACAAAAAAATGTTCTAATTGTAATGTCCGATTAAGAATCCTAATAATGCACAAGTGAAACATAATATTAAATTATTAATATTCTGAAATATCTAAACTTGATAAATATATAATTTATAATTCTATCATTGTTTAAATATTACATTTTCTTAATATATATTAATATTAAAAATTATATACATTACACGAATTTCTAAATTTGTGTAATATTTACTCATATATCTTATTATAAGACCAAAAGTGCTTATGACTCAATGTATAAAACATTTGCATGTGGTGCAGAAGGTTTGGGATTCGACTCCTATTGGGCGCAGGTATCAATTGGGGATTTTCTTGACTGCGCGCATCTCTCTTACTCTCTCTTGGGAGTACGGGTATGATTTGTTCGCATCTTTTAAGAAAAAAATCCTAAAACCCTAACTTGTGTGGGATACCAAGAAGATCCTTTACCTTTTTTTTTCTTAATTATAAGGCAGATCACAAACTTAATTATTAGGATAAGGAGTAAATGATAAGAAATATAATGAGAAGATCTAAACTACATATATAATAGTAGGTGAAGATGAAAAAAGAGGTAAAATTTGCCCTTGCGTTGCACGGGGCGAACGGATGAGCCACGTGAAGGGATGACATACTTATTTTTTGTGGAGTGGTGTTTCCCATTATGACGTCATTTTCCCTTTTTATTCTACTTTTTTCGCATCATCATGATTAAATAATACACCAATTTACATAATGACAAACCTCAAGTACACTTAAATATCAAATGATGGAACAATATCCTATTCCCCAATGCTTAAAGTGGATTCGTTTTCGGTTGGAGTAAGTATCACATTTTTATATTACGTTAGTTTGATTCTCGCTTAACTATTCTCTTTTATAGGCATACAAGGCTTATTAGTCTTTTTTAAAGTATAAAATAGGCGAAGAAAAAAAGGCAGCGAAAATAAATACTTAGACCATTTGTAAAAAACAGTGATATATACACATACTCTAACTGAAACAAAATATAATTCTCCTTTTAAAATTGAAATATAAATTTACATGTATAACAAATACAATACTCGTACTTCTATATTCTTTAATGTTCCATATCTATAATGGGTTCATAATCCAATTTATAGTATACTGCTTATAGTGATTTAGTATGTATTATGGATGTAACAACTCTTGTGACAGATTGTCTCTTGGTGAGACGACTTTTAAACAAGAAATCTATATATAATATGCTAAAAGTTTGTATTAGTTAGTCTATTTAATCTATATATAAGGTGCATATAAAAGTGAGATTGCACCGTCTCATACAAGAATTTGCGATTAATTAAAGAATCAAGAGTTTTTATATCAAAAATTATTAATATCAAATTTTTATAACTTTTTATTATACGTAATTAGAGATGTTAAGGATTAAATTAGTTCAGTATATTGCATGAAAAAACAAACATTACAAGTATTTTAAAATGGAGAAAGTATTTATTATCTTTAGCTTTACTTGTATATAGTTCCTATTTCCATGTATAGATCTTAATTAACCACAATCGTATACTAGTATACTACTATATACTTCATTCGTTCCGAAATACTTGCTACATTTTATTTTTGGGCACTATTCATCGTTTAAATTTATTTTATATATTGTAGCTAATATTGAAGTAATAATATAGTCAAGTAGGATCTTGCTTGAATCGTCTAATCACATACTTTAATAAAATAAACTTTTTATAATTTATAAATGTGTATAATTCGACATATAAATAAACAAAATAGTACATTAAATTACGTAAAAAAGTTAAATATATCAAGTATTATGAAACGGAGGAGGAAGTACACTGTTAGTCTAGTAGACTAGTTGTAACCCCATAAGTACGTACTATTTCAATATGAGGAAAACCGGATAGTCATAGTATATAATAAATCTACCAAATCATAAATTTGAATATCTTTTTATGCTATTTTCATAGTATGAGAAAACATTTACTTCTAGTAATTAGTATCACACGTGATTATGTTAAAATTACATAAAACTAAATCAAATGATATTTACAATAATATATCCCAGAATCATATTCCTTAAGAAAAGTGTATAATTTAATTAAACACTAATCATATAATCAATGAAAAATTCTTGTATGAGATGGTCTCACCGTGAAATATGTCTTATATTGGGTTTAAATAGCTCAACAATATAAACTTTTAACTTACGAGTTTCTTGTTATGAAGTCGTCTCACCGTGAGACAGTCTCATAAAAGACAAACTGATAACCATTTTATAATTTTATATAGAAAGGAAAGTCCCAATACTAAAGAGAACTTAAAACATATTTCTACAAAGTTATGATGATGTTTGTCCAACTATAACTTTTTTATTTTCACAAACTTAATTTCTTTTATTCATTATAAAAAGTGATATTAGATAATAATGATGAAAAATTTTAAAAAGAAAAATATATACATTTAAGCTAAGACTGATATTTTTATTATTACGGAAATGACATAGCGTTTTTTGGTTGAATGTTGGAATAAGTAGAATCATAGGAGTAAATTGTTTCACATGTACCAGCTAATTAAGTAATTAAATTTTGTTAACATGTGAATATATGATATATTACAATTCCTAAGAATTAGATCTTGTGCCAGATTTAGAATTATTATTGTCTTACTTGAAGTAAAGAATAATTTTCCTAAATAAAGTCTTGAGTTTAGTTCTTATCAAGTTATTCCTTTCTCTTAATTAGTCTACTCTATTATCTTGTGTTAAAATCTTTTTAGAAAAAGATATTGAAAAATGAAAAAGTCTTGTATGAACTTGGTTCACACTAATTTAATATGCACTGTGCACCAACTTAATTAATTAAAAAGATTTATAATAGTAAATATATTTTTACTTGACAAGTACAATCATTAAAAAATATTCGATTCGTTCTCTAATGTTCTTCCTGTTTGGAATACTTCACTTTAATGAGAGAAAAAATTTGATTAATGCTTTTGGAACATATTTAGAAGTTAAAATATATTCATTTGAGATCTCATTAGATTCACCTTAATGTATACTTTTTTATTATATATTTTTTTTATAATTTTTTATTATGCGTATCTAGAGATATTGAAATTTAAAATTTGCTTTAAAAACTATGCAAAAAGTAAACGAGAAGAACAAAAAAGGAATTACTTGTTACTTCCTCCATTTTTTTATGTTTGTCTACCTTAATTACTATAACGGGTAGTTTTAAATGTTTGACCATTTTAAAATACTTTCCATTTTTGGAAGTCTTATTTTTCAAATATACCCTCATAATCCATCTCATTTTATCCAAATATACTCTCTCTATATTAATGACAATGATAATTATTTTTCTTTATTTTATCTCTAATTTAAATGTCTTTTCCTCTCATAACCAATACAATTATTACCCCTCTACTCACCTACTACAGAAATTCTAATTTTCTTAATTTGTGTGAAAAACCCATAGTGAACCGTCTTTTAAAAACGGAGAGAGTATATACATACTAAAATAGTAAGTCCATAGAAGACAAAATTACAAAAAATCCCTAAAATAAATAACAGTAATTGGTCAAAAATTAACGGCAGTGATTAAACACATAATCTAGTATATAGCAAGCATTGTGTATCTTCTATTCGCTCGCAACATTATCAGTTATCATACAAATATTTCTGAGCTTTCAAAGGTATATCAATTATTCATATGTTTTTTATCTCTTCTTTTTTTTTTGAGGTTATTTTTTATCTCTTCTTATATATGTGTAATTCTACTTTTTTTAAAAAAAATTGTTCCTTTAATTTACTAATTTTCATGGTTAAATATTTTTTGATTTTTAGATTCTAGAAGAAATTCAAAGAAGAAGAGAAGTTTTTGCCATGGATGCACACCCACCAAAACAGGTTATTATTAATTTTGTTTATGTCATTGATAATATATTTTTGTACTTTCTCCGTTCTTTTTACTCGATTTATATAAAAAAATAGTGGAGAAAGTATATTTTACTGGGTTTTTCTTTTTCTTTTTATTTGTATTGATCTCTATTTGTTTCTTTGAATTTAATTTGTATCTTAAAATTCAAAAAGTTTTCGTATATTTTAGTTTTAAGGTGCAAATTTAAAGTACCCAAGAAATAGATTTGAATATTTCATGTCTTTCTGCTGCTGCATGTTTATGTCCTACTATGTCTGATTCTTTTGAAAAATTTCAGTCTGTCATGTATAATTTTATAATGATTGGATTTTAGAGCTAACCACTGCAATAAAATTTATTAAATAAAATTTTATATATTAAGGTTTAGATTATTGGTAGTTACTAAAAACTATTTATTTTTTTGGTAAATAAAAGTTTTTCATTCACAAAAAAACCAATATATCAGACAAAGGAAACTCAATCCAACTTATTTATGAGAAAATATTAATTTTTTAAAGTATTTACAAATTTTAAATTTTTTTATTTACATATACTCATTTTTAATTAAATTAAGAAAAATCTATTGATGAGATTGTATATATAGTGAGAAAAACTGATAGTTGAGATTGCTTGCTTGTGGGGATTGAAACTACTATAAAAATTACATGTACGAGCAAGGTAATTGCGTTCGAACTTGTGTAAGCTATAGTGCTTGTGAAGTTGTGATTTCTTTAAAAATTCTTTTAATATTTAAAATACAAATTCTTACTTGAAATCGTCTATACAATAGACGTTTTATATTTTGGGATGACCCAATTTATAAATTTTAAAACAAAACCGGTTGGTAGTTTTGTAAGTTAAAAGGGAGGTATGGGTTGGGTTCTTAAGAGACGTCTATACTATAGACGGTCTCTAAAGTGAGGATCTGTATTTAAAATGAAAACATATTGAAGTATTATAGTAGAAAATATGTAGGAGTTCAAGATAATTATTAGCTCATAAAGATGAGTGTTCTACTCATATGATATTAATATCTTGGATTCACTAGAAAATTTTTTTTTGTTGAATTACTAGGTTATACTCCATTGTTTAGTGAAGAGATAAGGTAATTAGTCTATATAATTTTAGCATTTGCAAGGAAATTTCGGAGAACCATAGAATTTTGTCTTTTTAAATCAATAATTCTCATTTTTGTGTTACAAAATTCAAAATTTTGTGTTAGTCACTATCACTACTTAACAGCTCCTTAATATTTGAGGTATTTGGCAAATTAGCTTATTGAGCAATTTTAGCTTATTTTCATGTAAATAAAGGATTGAGTGGTTAAACCAGCTAATGCTAGTGTTTGGTGAACTAGCTGATTGAAACAACATATTGATATGAATAAACTATTTTTGAACAAACTGCTCATAGTAGCGGGTTCAAAATCAGCTGGTAAAACCAGTTAATAAAATTAGCTGATCAAATTAGCCACTATAATCAGCTATCAACTACAAGCTATCAGCCATTTACCAAAGCTAGGGACATATGAGTAATTATTAACGGTGTGTTTGGATATTTATTCGAGAATGATAGATAGGGAACAAAACTACAAAAGGAAACATTAAAGGGGAAGGATGGGAGGTGATGAGGAAAATTGGTAATTTATTTTTAAAAATTTCTATTTTTGGAAATTTGTTGGGAATTTCAATATTTGTTTTTTAAAGTTTTAAAAAATCCATATATCTTTATTTTCTCTGAATATTTTTATTCAAACATTTACATAACGTTTTTTTAATGCATGAAGATCATCATAGCGTAGAAACAACCATTTTTTATTCAATTTCGTATTTTAATTAAATTTTTCATTGGTATTCATTTAAAGGCCATTTCTTGTACAATTTGTCATTTAGTGTACTTGTTGCTTCATTTATGGGAAAGTTTCCATACTCATGACAGAAATGACATTGACTTTTTTAATTCGCAACAAGTATAAAATGAAAATTAACAAGTTATTTTAGTAAAATATGTCTTTCGGTAAAACAATCTCAAAATAAAGAGTTAATACGCTAATAATTATGTTAATTGAGTTATCTAACCCATGTATAGAGAGCGTTTCATATTAAGACTCTCTCACACAAGAATCACAAGAGTTTGTGAAAACTTTATTAAGGGGAGCATTTGAAAAAAAAAATTGTTGAACAATTTAGTTTGTCAATGTACAAATAAATGATTCGATGGTTAAACTATTTACTACTCCTAGTTTTTGGTAAATACAAGTTTCTCCCACAAATGCGTTCAAAATCAGTTGACCGAAGTAAACACTTTAATCAAATATTAATTATTAGTCGTTTATTAAACATCCAACTTTTGGTGTGCCATTAAATTTAGTCTTAATGGATAATTAAATCCTTCTCCATGTTTGGCGGTTATGGATAATTTTATTAATTGTGGGATATAGGAGTGATATCAATTAGTCTTAATTGCCATATTAATTTTAACAGTTAGTCTCCTGAGAGACCGTCTTTCTGATAGACGTCTCTTAGGCACAATTCATTAAAGCTTATTGCCTACATTTATTCTACATTTTCCCTAATGGGCCAACCCAATTAGAGATGATCTTTCAAAGAGATTGTCTCTCACAAGAATTTGTGTAATTTTAATCAAGTTATTGGCACTGTTTAGAAACATCCGAGGTCAATAAAAAAAATTAAAAATTTTAAATTGAATATTTGAGATATTCAATATTTGATAATCGAATTTGGTTAAAACAATTTAAAAAATAATTTTATTTATATTAATATTAGATATTCGAATTTAATAAATAATTATAATACGAAGATATAAAAAATGTCATATTCAAATCTTAAAATTTTAATATCTGATCTGCATTTGATATTTAGATTTTTGAATCAGATACCTAATCTGAAATATAATTTTAAATGAAATATCTTAAAATTTAAATCGAATATTAAATCGAATTATTAACTTTTCAGATGATTAGATAGTTTTGCTTATTACATAAATAAATACTTAAAACCCGAATAAAAAAAACGTAGGGATTTTTTTTAAAATTTTTTGATTAAAAAAAAAACGTAGGGATTGTGTACCCATTGTTGGTTATTTTCAGCTCTTTTTGACCTACCAATACGAAATCTGATAATTGATATGAGTATGACTGCTTAATTTTCAGCTCATTCGACCTACCAATAAAGATTCGGATTATTAGATAACGACTGGGTCAAGTGAAAATACTTTGAATTTTAAATTATACTATAATATTAAATTAATAATAAATATTAATTATAATAAATATATTATATTAGAGTATATAACATACAATGAAGCCTCAATCATCAACTTAAACTTTTAGTTGAGTTGATTTCTTATCATAGTATCAGAACCCAGTGTGATAAGAAGTCACGGGTTCGAATCTCAACTACCATCATTTTAAGTGAAATATTCATTGCATATACGCATCCACACTTCTAGCCTAATTATGGGCTCTCATGTTAGGGACATGTTGGAGTATATAACATATCCCCTTAGACCTAAACTACCAGATTAAACTTTTAATTGAATAGGTTCTTTGAGATATTAATATTATAGGTAAAATATATTCTCAAATTATACGTCAATACTTCAATCATATTATTGTTTTTGTTTCGGTTAAGAAACGGTCAAATTTGTAAAAGGGGAAGTTTAGGGGAAGTACCTTCAGTTGTAAGGAAGCGGGAAGATCTGACCTCCGCGTGCGGTGTTCCTGCAACCACAAGGAAAGCTAACCCGGGGGCCTATGTCCCGGAAGGGCTCTCCGATGCTTAAGTCAGATTCAGGAAAAGGTGAATGTAATAAGTGTTTAGAGTAAGATTGCGTAACCTGATCATTGGAGACGATTCTTCCTTTTAAAGGGGAACGTTCGTGGAAGTTATTTCTGTACCAGCGGTTATTTCTGTGCCGATAACCGCTGCAGTTTTCAGAAGTGTAAGGGACATAGTGGAGGGCGGTTATCCGGGACATGGAGAGGTTATGTGTGGAAACGTCCTTGACCGGTTAACTGCTACTTCAATTACGGTCTTCATGCATAATCAGACTTAATGATGCTGACTTTGTTTGTCATATCTTGACCTTTGACTTGTTGACCAAGGGTATTCTGGACTTTTTACATAATTGGGATTTATGATCCCCAACATTAGCCCCACACATATAGGGCGAGGAGATGGCCTTGGTCTGTATGTGGAAATACGTTAACATGTCGTGCGATGTCTAAATTCTTTGAAGTACCCGAAATAAGAAAATAGGGATCCGGATCAACCATGATTCGTCTCATGAAGAAACTCCTTGACTTCTCTTTGCCTATGGGATTACAGCTCGGGGTCTGAATCAGGCGAAATTGGGCCCGGGAAGAGTCAATGTTTCGGCCAAGAAAGGGTACTGTTCCCCATAATAGACCTTTCCAAGATTCATTTCCAGGATTCTCCCCATATTGCCATACCAATGTCATGGCTTTTTCACCCTTTCCACCATTCAGCCCAAGTGGGAAGACTTAGATTCGGCCAGTAATACGTTTCGGCCAGCATTATGTTTCGGCCATGATATTGACTTCATGGGAGTTTCGGCCTTAAGATGTTTGCAATTTAGGGGGTCCGAAACATGTTAGTTTCGGCCACAGATATTTACGAATTGGGCCTCTCCTTCTTGAACGAATATAGGGGTCCGAAACACCATTGTTTCGGCCCTAATAGAATACTTAGAAGATTTTCAAAGCATTAGAATGCACATTAGGGGTCCAAAACATGTACGTTTCTTCCCTAAGTAAAATACTTAGAAGATTTTCAAAATCCAAGCATTGGAATGCATATAAGGGGTCCGAAACATGTACGTTTAGGCCCTAAATAAAATACTTAGAATATTTTCAAAATCCAAGCATTGGAATGCATATAAGGGGTCCGAAACATGTACGTTTAGGCCCTAAATAAAATACTTAGAATATTTTCAAAATCCAAGCATTGGAATGCATATAAGGGGTCCGAAACATGTACGTTTAGGCCCTAAATAAAATACTTAGAATATTTTCAAAATCCAAGCATTGGAATGCATATAAGGGGTCCGAAACATGTACGTTTAGGCCCTAAGTAAAATACTTAGAATATTTTCAATCGTCAAAGCTCGTTTAATTACGGGGTCCGAAACTAAGTTGTTTCGGCCCATGAAAGTATTGATTAATTAGAAGACTTTTAATATCTTCACATACTTGGCTTTGGCCTAGGAAGATACGGCCACTAATCTTGGGAAGATTAATTGGATAATTCGGCAATAGTTGGTACAGCATGTTTCGGCAATTTGAAGACTTTTAATATCTTCTAATATCTTCATATACTTGCAAGACTTTTAATATCTTGGGAAGGCTTTGGCCTAGGAAGATACGGCCACTAATCTTAGGAAGCATGATTCGGCAATTAAAAGACTTTTAATATCTTCATATACTTGCGAGACTGGCAAGATTAAATCCCAACAGCAATATGTTTCGGACCGTATTGCATCTAATGCGGTTACTGAGTTCTTTTGTACATACCTTCGTTGATGACTCATCATATTCAGGAAGGTAGTACAGATAATCAAATTATTATCAGTACTCTAAGGTAGCCGAAACAAATTATACTTCACAAGCCGAATATGCGGTTATATAATTTGATATGCTTGCGACATTTAGCCCCAAAAACACTTTATTTGGGGAATAAGGGGGTCCGAATTGCATCTAATTCGGCCCTAGAAGTATAATTTGATATACTTGCAATATTTAGCCCCAAAAATACTTTATTTGGGGAAGAAGGGGGTCCGAATTGCATCTAATTCGGCCCTAGAAGTATAATTTGATATACTTGCAACATTTAGCCTCAAAAATACTTTATTTGGGGAAGAAGGGGGTCCGAATTGCATCTAATTCGGCCCTAGAAGTATAATTTGATATACTTACAACATTTAGCCCCATAAATACTTTATTTGGGGAAGAAGGGGGTCCGAATTGCATCTAATTCGGCCCTAGAAGTATAATTTGATATACTTGCAACATTTAGCCCCAAAAATACTTTATTTGGGGAAGAAGGGGGTCCGAATTGCATCTAATTCGGCCCTAGAAGTATAATTTGATATACTTGCAACATTTAGCCCCATAAATACTTTATTTGGGGAAGAAGGGGGTCCGAATTGCATCTAATTCGGCCCTAGAAGTATAATTTGATATACTTGCAACATTTAGCCCCAAAAATACTTTATTTGGGGAAGAAGGGGGTCCGAATTGCATCTAATTCGGCCCTAGAAGTATAATTTGATATACTTGCAACATTTAGCCCCAAAAATACTTTATTTGGGGAAGAAGGGGGTCCGAATTGCATCTAATTCGACCGTAGAAGTATAATTTGATATACTTGCAATATTTAGCCCCAAAAATACTTTATTTGGGGAAGAAGGGGGTCCGAATTGTCTCTAATTCGACCCTAGAAGTATAATTTGATATACTTGCAACATTTAGCCCCAAAAACACTTTATTTGGGGAAGAAAGGGGGTCCGAATTGTATTTAATTCGGCCCTATGTATACTTAGGTATACTTAATAGCTTGACCCCAAAATACATTTTTTGGGGAAGAGAGAAGGGGGTCCGAATAGAGCATAATTCGGCCCTTATGTGTACATAGGTACACTTAGATGATTTAGCCCCGAAATCAACTTATTTTGGGGGGGTCCGACTCATAGGAGTCTCTGACTTTAAAAACAAGATATAATAACTTGGCTTGATAGAACATAAGTTCATATTAAGCTCACTAGAGGGGTCAGACTCATAGGAGTCTCTGACCTCAAAACAACAAATAATAACTTAGCTCAATAGAACATAGGTTCATATTAAGCTCACTAGGGAGGTCAGACTCATAGGAGCCTCTGACCTCAAGACAACAAATAGCAACCAAGAATTCCACATGTATCAAAGTAAATTCGGAATTTGTGCAATTCTTTGCAAATCAAATATGAACATAGGTTCATATTATAAAGCCAACATCAAAGTCTAACAGTAACAATATAACAGTAAACGGTGTTCGACTAAATAGTTCAAAAGTAGAAGATAACAGGAATCAGGAAATAGTTCAGAAAATAACTTGCAAATTTTTGCCCTCAACTTGCTTTTTGTCACCGTCACGGTTGAGGAAACGGTCCAACTTCCCTTCCTCCGCGTATTTGTGTAAAATTTTCTTCAGTTCACGGCAGTTGGGAAGGGTATGGCCGTGTTCCTTGTGATATTCACACCACAAATCCATGTTTCTGCGGAATTTGGGTGTGGGAATGGCGGCAGGGGCAGGCAACTGGTCCCGGATGGCGTAAAAAATGTCTTTTCTATTGCGGTTAAACCTGGCCTCAAAACCATCATCATTGACGTCTCTGGGAGGATACTTCCGGTCACGATCAGGCCTACCGGATCCCCTTTTGGAGTTTTGGTCATCACGTCTTGATTTGTCTCGAGCGTCCGCCATTTTATCATTCTTTCTTTTTCTGGATGTAGGATCCAGTTGTTGGCAGATGTCCGATGCGGTGACAAAACTTCGTGCTTGTCTCATTGCCTCAGCATAGGACTTTACTTGGTTTTCCAGGAGTTGGAACTTCAATTTATGGGTTCTCATGCCGTTGATCAGAGCCGAAACAGCAATCGACTCTTCCAAGTCTGTAACCGCCAGTACTCCGTCATGGAATCGCTGCAGGTAGGCGGATAGAGACTCTCCATCTTGTTGTGTGATGCTTAACAGATGGAAGTTAGATTTTTCTTGTCTTTTTGACGCTGTGAAGTGACTGAGGAACTTGGCCTCGAGTTCAGAGAAACTATGTATGCTTCCGTTAGGAAGCGATGTAAACCATGTCAGGGCTAGGCCTGTGAGAGTGATCGGAAAGAACTTGCATAGGAGAGAAGGGTCCGTTGTATACAGAACCATGACGTTCTTGTAGGCAATCATGTGTTCTTCAGGACATTGACTACCAGAGAATGGAGGTATAGTGGGCACCTTTATTTTAGACGGATTAGGCGTGGCTAGAATGTCCGCTGATAAGGGAGAGTTCAGTAACATAGGCGCTTCCCTTTCGCGAGGGTTAGCAGAGGATTCTGCCACACAGTCTGTAACCGCTCGATCCTGAAAATTTCTGGATCTTTGTCGTCTTCTCCCGTCTATGAAGCTTTGAACGTTACTGCTTCTTTCTCTCCGGCGACTGTCGAGGTGAGTCCTCAAATCGCTCGTATGTCTTCTGGAGGAGATACAGTGAGAGTTATCTCTTTTGGAAGGAATTGGTTGTGAAGTTTTTGCCCGAGAATGGGCTGGATTCTCATCGACCTCCTGTCGAACTTGTTCGGAAGGAGCCTTGTTCTGTTCTGCAACCAGTGCTCGCAAATCCTGGATTTGCTGTGTCATTGTCGCTAAAGTGGCATTAATGTCTGGATTGTTCGGGGCCGCAGAGGGCTGTTGGGTAGCCACATTACGCAACTGTTCAGCAAAGGTTCGGGACAGGTTGTTGGCAAGAGCGTCAAGATCCTGCCTTGTAACTGGTCGATTTTCACGGCGTGAAGTGGAAGTGTCAGTGCTGCGGGCAACAGACGCTTCTTTGGTATTTGTTCTTCTTGGTGCCATGTGTTAGACTTTGGGTGGAGTTTCTGGTGTTTTGAAGGATAATACTTCTGTCGTCCCCACAGACGGCGCCAAACTGTTTCGGTTAAGAAACGGTCAAATTTGTAAAAGGGGAAGTTTAGGGGAAGTACCTTCAGTTGTAAGGAAGCGGGAAGATCTGACCTCCGCGTGCGGTGTTCCTGCAACCACAAGGAAAGCTAACCCGGGGGCCTATGTCCCGGAAGGGCTCTCCGATGCTTAAGTCAGATTCAGGAAAAGGTGAATGTAATAAGTGTTTAGAGTAAGATTGCGTAACCTGATCATTGGAGACGATTCTTCCTTTTAAAGGGGAACGTTCGTGGAAGTTATTTCTGTACCAGCGGTTATTTCTGTGCCGATAACCGCTGCAGTTTTCAGAAGTGTAAGGGACATAGTGGAGGGCGGTTATCCGGGACATGGAGAGGTTATGTGTGGAAACGTCCTTGACCGGTTAACTGCTACTTCAATTACGGTCTTCATGCATAATCAGACTTAATGATGCTGACTTTGTTTGTCATATCTTGACCTTTGACTTGTTGACCAAGGGTATTCTGGACTTTTTACATAATTGGGATTTATGATCCCCAACAGTTTTAATTTGTTCGGATTTTACTCTTTGAAATTTATCCTTATCTTCATTATCCAAATTCCAAAGTTGTGAGAGTGGTTTTAATTAGATTTTAGTTTATAATAATTTGAAAAAATTAAAATGAGTAGTACAATTTTTTGTGAATTTTCATGTAATAATATCAACTATGAATAATACCAACTTAAAGGGGAATTTTTCTAAAAAATCCCTAACATGTTAAAAATCAAACTATATGTTATTAGTATAAGATAATTTTTTTTTTAAATTAGTTAATAAACTAAAGTTGGTATCATTCTAGGAAAATACTACCCTTCTAAGTTGGTAGTATTCTTCTTAATCAATAGTTTGTATTTTCACAAATTCTTGTGAGAGACGGTCTCTTTGAGAGACCAATTCTAATTGGGTGACCTATAAAGGAAAATAAAGAATAAGGGTAAGAATTAAACTCTAATGAACTGGGCCAGAGAGATAACTCTCAAAAAGACGGTCTCTCAAAAGACTTGTTATAAAAAATTAATAAAAAATTGTATTATTCATAGTAATTTTTTCCAAATAATTATTAGATTTTTTAAAGCTTTCAGTTTAGAAAAGAATCGAAGAAACGGACAGTTTAAGTAGAGAATCTGTTGATAAAAATGGTTATTCCTTTATTAATGATCTATAAAGTGTGGCGATATGGTCGAGGTAATTTAATGGATGATCTATGAATCAAACCTATGTATTGTCAATTGTGAATAAACACAAATAATTACGGACATCCCACAATCTTTTTTTTTTTTTTTTGATATAGACATCCCACAATCTTAAATAGCATTAATATTCTACTTACATTGAAAACACATAAAACTAAGATTTTCTTTAATATTATTTGAATTGTGTCTTATCAATTAGAAAATAAATATCACTTTTTAGGGCCCGTTTGGTAGGTGGTAATAAATCATGGCAATGTGAATTAAAAATTAGTGTAATATTTGTTAAAAAATCTTTTGGCTATGTTGATGGCCATGCTTGACAACCTTCAATCATCTCATTTTGTTCATAAAATTCATTCCAATGCATTACCAATGGGAGATGTGGTATTAGGAGGTAGTGGAAATTTGTGAAGAAAAAAACTTTTTTGTGATCAAAGTTTCATTACCATGGGAATGACATGAAAGTTTTGATGAAAATTTACATTATAAATCATTCTCATTACCACCATTTAGTACCACTAACCAAACGGACCGTTAAAGTAAATTATAAGATTTGATTTTCAATTCTCAGCTAATGAACATTTTAGAGTTCGGGTTAAGTTTGAACTCAACCCAAAGAATGCAACGATTCCAAATTTAAATCTAAACCCTAAAAGAAAAATATTCGTAAGGGGATTTTACAGTCTTAAGTTTGAACACTTAAATTCTCTTGTAAACACGGAGCCAGACCCTTAGGGTCCAAAAACAAAAATCACCAAAATACTTTAATTAAAGTTGGGTTCAAAATAGGTTCAAGAAGGATCTTGGAACCTTGCCTATGCCTTAATCTTAGCACTTTGAAGTTTGGATTGACTATTTGAATCTATCAATTCTTATTATATAAATTCACTAGTATACAACTCGTATAATGGACAAAATTATTAGTGTAAAAGTATATATAAATATAACTTTTAAATTGAAATACAATTACATGTTAATAATATAAAATTATTATATTTCTTATAAAATAAATAGAGAGCTTTCGCAAATATAATGCTTTTAGTAAAAAGAAATTTGATTGTTAATATAACTATTGAGTGAAGTTCTCATACTTTTTAAGCAAATCTGGAAAATCTTCCAACAACGTTATCATAATAATTCTTTGTCATTCTCAAAATATTTTTGATTATCATGTGTCTTTTATTTGTTTCTTGATGAAATATTTTAGTTTTTAAATTTTAATGACAAAACTTTATTAATTAACAAATACTTCAGCATATAAAAACAAATATATAGTCTAAGAAACTTTAAATGATCTTATACAACTTTAATATTTGAAAATATAATATTAATCCAAGAAAATTTACAGATCTTTTCTAATTGTTATATAATACTCATATATAAAGGATTAAGTTGATATTAACTTTCCATATGACAAATTATTATGAGAATGTCCTGTGAACTTTTATCAGATTAGATTGTTATATATTACTCATATATAATAGGAAGCAGTTGATGTTAGCTTTATTAATTACTATGAGTATACCACGTGGAGTATAATTTATGATTGTTTTATATTACTCATATATAAAAGGAATAAGTTGATGTTAGCTTTAGAAGAAATTATTTCATTTGGCAAATTATATGAGAATGCAATGTCGTATTTTACAATAATCTTTCTTATTTTAGTTTCATAAATCCAAAAATTAGGTAAATATGTTAGAGGAGTTAACCTAGTGTCTCTTACAAACACTTGAATATTTATGACCCTTTTCTCTTGATCATAGATTATTAATTCAAAAAAAGAAGTCATAGATTATAGATCATATATTCATATGTATATACACACACCCATAATAAATGATTTTCTAATGGTTGTTTTATTTTAGGTAACTAAAACATAATCCCAAAAAATTTAAACGAACACATAATACATAGATGTAGATTTTAATTAGAATCCTCTAACACCTTTGCCCACGTGCACCACTTCTAGTTTCTCATATTACACTCGTGGGCATCCCTCTTAGAAATTGTTTCTTTTTTCTTTCATGATTAAAGTAGTTTTTTAATATGGGATTTATTTTTTTTCAATTGTTATAAATGCTTCATACTTCTTATCATTCTTTTAAATATAACTACATTTTTAATTTTCTTCATATCTTAGTATTTTAATATATCTTCAAACGTACAATATAAAAAAGTGTAAAAATATAATTGATTGAGAAAATATATATATATATATTAAGATGAATCATACATTTTTATATTGAATCATGTTTTTCTTTATAAATTTCTAAAAAAATGTAAAATAACATAAAATGATGAGTAATGTAGTCAGAGCCGTCTTGGAAAATTCAGGGGCTCTGTACTAAATTTTTTGTGTGTCTTATTTATTGTAAATATAATATATTTTATCAATAAATTTAACATATTTCTTTTTTTTTTTATTAACTTTTTCATGTACGTGAGAAAGAGGGGTCATGTGCGGTCGATCACCTTGCACACCCTCAAAGACCCCTCTGAGTGTAATTATTAAAAAAACTGAGAAATAAATACGTGTCTCGGTGTCTGACAATATAAGTATGTTGTTTTTGTGATAGAATGTAGAAGGTGTAAAAGATGGAGACGAAAATGACACAGCAAGTAGTGATTTTATGAATGCGAAGACGAGCAGTTCACAATCACTTCCGGAAGTTGATGTGAAAATATTCGGTAAAACAATCCTTTTAAATGTTTACTGTGAGAAACACAAAGGCATTTTGACCAAATTACTTGAAGAGGTGGAAAATCATGATATTAATGTTGTTAATTGTAGCATGATTCCTTTTGAGACTTTGGCCTTGGACATTACTATTGTTGCTCAGGTAATTTTTTATTTATTATTTTTATTATTTGAGAAATAATTTATTAAAGACCCGCCGATAAAGATAAGTATCTCAAAGGTTTTAAAATTACGTTATAAGTTCCAATATTAGTATTCTGAATTCGCCACTAAACGCTCTTTGCGTTAATCAACACTCAACTTCTAGTTGCTCACTTGCTCATTACCCAAGATCTCTCACAGTCTATGCAATCTCCTTGTTGCACCCTTTGCTAGCCTTATCAATGACCCATTCAATGGGCCGGGCCAATTAAGGGCCCTTTAAAATTAATATAGGCTTTAAATGAGCCAGGCTCTTAAAAGCCCGGTCCGACCCCACCCGGCCTATTTTTAATACTCAAAATTATTTCAATCCCCATTTATCAATTTATAAAAAATTAAATGGAGGCCCGACCTATTAAACAGCCTGGACCCAAGCAATCCCCTTCCACTTTTAATTAGTGTTGGTGATGGTTGGCACACTTACAATTTTTTCTTAGGCCAGCCCAAGACCATTACCAATTTACCATGCTCTCCGTTCGTAAACAAAAGTTACCCTCTTTTGTGACTATTGGGTTGTAACATAATTATCACCTCGTGAGTCCATTTGTGTAGAAACACCCACAGGACATATGTGGACTCGATTCCATAAATCCACGAGAAATGAGCATTGGCTTACATACACTCTTGATGAGATTAACTCTTTCTAAGTACCATAATATGCATGGTGTTAGGATAATTGCCAAAGCATATACACAATAAAAAAGTGTTTCCATTAGAGTAAAAGGGAGTTTGGCAAACGACTGATAACTTATTATAGTAACTGATTTGATAAGCTGATTTTAAATCCGCTATTATGAACAATTTACTGAAAAACAGTTTATTCATAATAATAATTTTTTTTACCAGTTAATTTATCAACATTGACTGATTTGACCATTCAGCCCTCTAAATATATAAAATAATCTAAAACAACCCAATAGTTATTTTGCCAAACACCCCTATATATATTTGCTCTTTCCACAAAACTAATACATGGTTTCCTAATACTTTTGCAGATGGAAAGGGAATTCAGCCAGCAGTATGTGAATGAGCTAATCAGAACTCTTCGGTCCGTCCTTGTTGCGGCTAGCCGCCGTGAAAGCTAAGGATCATTATTCATATCATTATAATTATATTGGTGTCTGTTATTAGTTGGTGAATTAAGAATAATTATGTGGGTTTCTTACGCTTTTTATGTAAGATAAGATAAACAGCTAATCTGTGACGTTTGCTACACTTTATATATAGCCGTTTTAATTGTGTTATTGTGCTGAACTTGATGTTCACGTTATATCTGTCAAGGAACCAACTCAACGGTTAAGGTCCCAGGATATGTTAATACTTTAACACGTCTTATTACATGAAAGTCCATTGGACTGGAAATGTGGATGCATATAGGCGTTGAACATTCCACTTTAAATAAGGGTGGTTGTGATTCGAACCGGTGACCTCTTATCACGTTGGTTTCTGATACCATGTTAAGGAACCAACTCAATTAAAAGCTTAAGCTAATGGTTGAGGCACAAGATATGTTATATCTTCTAACACGCCCACACACACGAGAACCCATTGAACTAGAATTGTGAATGCACATAGGCGCTGAATACTTCACTTAAATGAGGGGTGGTTGAGATTCAAACCTGTGACCTTTTGTCACATTGGCTTCTGATACTATGTCAAGGAACCAACTCAACTATAAGTTTAAGCATTTGATTAAATTGGTTCCTTGACATTTTTATAGTACTCTAATAAATTAATTAGTCACTATGTATATATGTGTTAGTGGAATAATTTAGTCTCTAGAGAGATTATACTGGTGTGAAAGTTGTTCTTGCTATTTAGCTTTCTCGTAGTAAGATTACCTTGATAATAATATCGGCATAAGTATTAGGGTTATAATTACAAACTCAGTCCGTAGGACGAAGTTATAATAATTATTATTATTATTACTTAGTAATTTATTGTTATTATTGCGTAATAATTTATTTTTATTATTACTTAACAATTTAGTTTCTAATGCTCAACGACCCAGGTCAATAAGAATCTGAAGAGAATTTGTATGTGAATAAAATTTTTAAAAATTAATTAAAAAATATATATAATTACAAACTCAGCCCGTAGACGAAGTTATAACTATTATTATTATTATTACTTAATAATTTATAATAGTTGACCTGAAACACTCCATAGGTCATTATTACAAGTAATTGAAAGATTAATAATTTTAAAAGTAAAAAAAAAATACATAAATAGTGCTAAGAACATATGAAATACATGATGGGTAATGTGTTGCTCATGTGGAAGGATGAATTTGACATGATGCATTATGTTTACGCCCAGCAGAACGAATAGAAGAGCAGAGACTTCTAACAAAACCTCTCACATTGTTGTTGAGGCCCATATCCATCTACAAAAATGTTGGAAAAACTTCATTATATATTTCTATGATAGATCAGGTGCTCGTTTGAGAGACCGTCTTTTGTGAAGACGACTCTCAAAAGTTCAGCCCAAATTTATATTTAGAGTTGTAACAATATATATTTAGAATTGGCCTGGGCTTTTGAGAGCCGTCTTTACAAAAGACGGTCTCAAGTAAGAATTTATGATGATAAATAGTATATGTTATAATAAATGGATACTTTCACACTTGACAAAATTAGACATTCGCAAATTTTTAAGCACCAATTATTTTTTTAAATTCTTTTTACTTGAAGTTGAATTTTGATATTCCAATTACATAATTTAGGGGTGTTTAATGGGCCGGATAAGGGCTGAACCGGGCTTAAGTAAATATGGGTTGGGTTGGATAAGGGCCTTTTAAACATAATATGGGCTTTAAATGGACCATACTTTTCAGCCCGACCCAACCCGACCCATTTTTATTACTAAAAATTATTTTAATCTCTATCTATCAATTTATAACAATTAAAATATTATTTACAATGATTAGATTAAAAAAATATTAATAATTTTCATTGACATTGTCAATTATATTATATAAATTATAAAGTAATTATATTATTTACAAAGGCTCATTCCCTATTCTTATTTTGCCCTTTTATTGCCCGCTTCATCCAAATTATACTAGAGCCTATTTTTGGGCCGGCCTTACAAAGCCTTCTAAAGATGGGCTAAATAAGGGTTCGAGCTTGGTCCATTAAACATCCATATGGCCCAATCCATAACATTCCATAATGAATTTATGCTTGCGTGCAAAGAGGAAATTAATATTTAATATTAGATTAGATGTGAGAATTGAATCCTAGCCTGTTTTAAGAGTGAAAGGGATCGAAAACGTTCAAATATCAAGGTTTTTTTTTGATGGGAAATATCAAGTTATTTAGTGCTTCTTTTATTTTTAGTAAAATGATGTAAGTTAAAAAAATATTACTAATATATTTTCTTAGATGAAATTTTTATGTTTTGAAGTAACATAGCACGTACATAATCAAATGACCAAAATCATAACTTAAGCAGTCCTAGTTTAAATTCACCTTATTTGCTCCACTCTTATAATTATTTGTGAGGAAATTTGATATAACCTTATATATAAAAAAATGAAAATTTAATTTTAAAAATCTCATCTTTTGCTCGCTGTCTTTTAAAAATCACACATTTCAATTATTTTTTAAAAATCAGACCTTTATACTGCGTATTTTTTATTAAGTTGCTTGCAAATTCAACAGTAAACAAATTAAGAACCAAAAGGTTAGATTTTTAAAAGAAAATGCAGTATAAAAGTCGGATTTAAAAAAAATCAAAATGTGAGATTTTTAAAAGACAACGAGCAAAAGGTGGAGTTATTAAAATTAAATTTTCAAAAAAAAAAAAAAGAAAAGTGTAGAATTACCTGTGCCACAATGGTGATGTCTAGGGCTAAGGTGTCAAATGGTATGACACTACAACTAGTAATGTTGATATCATGCTTGTCCAACTCAGCAAAAATAGTGGTCAAAATTCCTTTCTGGTTTTGACAATGGATTCTCATGAGTATAGTTTGACCAGATATCTTGACTTCAATTTCAGGAAGAGGATCATTATAATTTTTATTATTATCTTCTTCATTGCCATTATTAGGGTTATCTCCAGTGTTTCCACTCCCACAAGTATCTTCAACAATGGATGAAGAATCATTATTATCATCACCTAAACTTTCATCATCCATTATCACTTGTGATTTTTTAACCACCACCATTGATTCTACATTCCTCTTTACAGCCATTTCTTCAAGTGTTTTTACCTTCTCTTTAAGTTGCTTCATGTACTTTATTGCCTCTCCTAAAACGGATGTTTTGTCCATCTGCATTATTTGGTTTCCATGTCAAGAACAATTATGATTGACCATACAACATATCATATTGAGTTGGTTTCTTAATGTGGTATCAGAGCCAACATATCATGCAGTCCCATACAAAAGTTTTTTTGGCTTAGAAGTGTACATGCAACATAAACCCTTCTTATTACTCTATCGGTGATGAATAAGGATGTTCAACGGCCCTCACACCCATTTTCAGCCCTCATCTAGCCCGTGTTTAGAAGGGCTTTGTAAGGGCCATGTTGACAACGGGCCAGACTAGAAATGGATTATAAAAGGGATTAATAAGGGTCAAAACTCAAAAACAAGCCTTTTAAATAGCATAAGTGATGGATAATCAAATTATTATAAATGACAATACCTATGGGGATAATTAATATTTCTATAATTTAACTATAATAAATTAATCAATATGGATTATAATAATATAAGCAATAAAAATGCAATGGACCGGCCCATTCTATATAAAGCCCATATTAAATTTAAGGTGCTCTTATCCAACCCATCCCATATTTGTCTTAATTAACCTTGGCCGACCCTTATCCAACCCATTGAACAGGACTAGTGATGAATAGAGGTGTTCAACGGGTCGGGTCAGGTCAAAATATAAATGGGCCGGGGCGGGTCATGTTAAATGATAAACGGGCCAGGGTGGGTCAATACCATTTAAATTCGACCCACTTTGACCCTTTTTTAAAAAGTTCATAGAATAGCTTTTTTTATTATACTTTATGGCCCGTTAGGTCGATCCAGTCATGTATATAATAATATTATTATAAAAAAGTGGTGAATTTTCTTTCCGCAATTAATACGTATAATTATCCGACCCGGCCCGGCCCAGCCCTTTACACCAAGGCTCGTTAACGGCCCGCCCCATTATTGACCCGGCCCACTAATGACCCGTTAAAAAGTAACTCGACCCTTAACCCGTTGGGTCGACCTGCCCCATTAAACACCTCTAGTGATGAATAGCTAGTAATATCAATAAAAAGTAAAAAGTACCTTTTTAAGGCCAGGAATAATGGCAGATAGAGAAATAAACATCTGACTAAGCAACTCACGACGCTTTCTCTCAGCCAAGATATGACCTTGAACTTGGCTAGGCTGCCTTTTTCTCTTGGGCCTATTCATCATAATCTCTTCCTTGTTCACCAATTGTTGGTCTTCTTCAACACTACTACTATTTTTCTTAGGAGTATTAGTAAGAGTAGTACTTGTTATAAGGCTCTCAGTGCTGCTACTATGATGCATAGTATTAGTAGCAGGCATTTCCATGAATTGATCAATGGGAAAATTATCAATAAAATCATCCCATTGAGGAGACGTAGAATTAATACAATTAATTCTTTTGGTGGTCTTAGAATAAGTATTATAAGGATAAGGGAAATCTTCACCAAGTGTTGCACCCAATTGTTCTTCAAAACTTGCTTCCATTGCTTCTATTTCTTCATATTGATGGTATGGATTATTGTTGATTAAACTTGATACTGGATCTACATCCTTTTCCTGCATCAGGGATTTAAAACCACTTACTTACTGATGTTGGAAATACTTCACATGTGAGACAAGATCCCACATCGTTAAAAAAAGTGGCTTGTGGACTTGCATATATACTTGGTGAGCTAATCCTCCTACAGTTATATGGTTTTGGCCGGGAAACAATGAACCTCACCGAGTGTATGTGCAAGTCAACGCTCTTGACCCGTGGGTTTGTGGGCCTGAGCCCACGGGTGTCCCGTGTCCCCACGAGTGGGCCACGGGGAGATTATGTGACGAATTGTCACGGCCTAATAACGAACTTAAAAAATTAAAAAGATTAAAATATGACTAAGGAAAAATTGCCTAGAATAATCTAAACTATTCACGATTTTCCTACAATAATTCCACCTATTGATTAACCATCAATAATCCCAACTTTGTGGGGCATTTTCCTAGAGTAAACCCGGTGTCCGGATGACTTGCTATAGCAAGTTTTACTTTTTTTTAAAAAAAGATAAATTAAAATATGGTCGAAAAAAATGTCAAACAAATGATCATAAAAAATTTATGATTTTTTTTTTATTATTTAGAATTTTTTATGTAAATTTTAAAAATATTTTCTAATTTTAAATTAATATTTAATTTACTTTTTTGGTGAATTACCTACTATAGCAAGTCATTAGGTTACCCAAGTTTACTTTAGGAAAATACCCCTCAAAGTTGGGATTATTCAGGCTAATCAATAGGTGGGATTATTGTAGGAAAATCATAAATAGTTTGGATTATTCTATGTAATTAATTTTTCCTATGACTAACAAGAAATTTATTTCACTGATTTTTTTAGTAGTTACATTTTGTGAGAGACCGTCTGTCAAAGAGATGACTTCAAAACAAAAAATCTTGTACTCTTATTTTCTATTTTATTTAATTTGTATTAATTGGGCTAACCATTTTAATTGGAGTGGCGCAATGTACTTTTATTTTTAAAGTGATGACTTTTTATAATTTTGAAGTTACCACTTATAACCTTAAAATGATCACTTAAAAAAAAGGACTTACTTGTGTAGACTGATCTTATAGTTAGGCGATGTCATATAAGACGAACTATAATTAAAAGTGGAAAAGTAATATTCTAGATTCATCTCGCCCTAATTTATTATAAGGGCCAAAAAAGATGCGGATTGTGACAGAATATCACGTCTCAGAAGGGCCAATTTACCGTAGCTATCGATTAATTAATGTCACGTACTAAGCCATCGTTAAACTATACATACTGAAAATGTGTACCTTAAAATATGAACGTTAATGGCTTATTTATATATATATTTTTATTTATATTTTAATAATACAAGTGTTTATAAAAATGCGCATGTAATTTTCATCTTTTATCGTAATCATTCTTTAGAACAAATGGAGACTTATCATGCATGGCATGAATTATTTAAATAGAATTAGTAGATATTTTTCTATTCGAAAAGTGATTAAAACATTACTGAAAAATAATTTTTTTGGAGGTAGTATTGACGATTTAATTATTGTCGTAAAAATAAAAAGAAAATAATATTACTAACTAATTCATAATTCTCTATTTAGTAAAAGACTTAAGTTTAAATTAAACCCATCTATATATTTTTTTCTACTTATTTTTTCCCTTCCTCCTTTTCCATTTTAAATTAATTTTATGATCAAAAATAATCATAACGGTGATTATTAACAATCTTTTTAGTGAAAGGCTTCCTTAATAATTTCTCATGCATGCTCTATAAATTAACTTTATACTATGTTGAACTTAATGTATTTAAACTAATAAATATAACATTTTTGTTTGGATGAATAATTATTAACAATAATATTTTGGGAAATTATCAATGGTGCCCCTGTGTTTTGGCCTTTTATCAATGGTCTACAATCTTTTTTTTTTTTTCCAATAGCACCCCTGAGGTTCTGTCAAAGTAACAACCGTGACACTTTTGGTGTTTTTTTCCGTTAACTTTAACGTTAAGTATGATTTTTAACTCAACCATGGTTACTTTATCATGTTTATACACCATGTGTTTGCTTCTTCTTCATTCCTTCTCCTTCCATGGCTACCTCTTAGCTTCTTCCTTCTCCTTCCATGGCTACCTCATCCAATAATGTCTCCAATTACTGAACCAGCATCATTCAATCAGTTTATATACCCACCAAAAAAACACAATTCTTCTCTTTTTCAACTCAAATAAACCGAGTTTTCTTACAACATTGAAGGAAATAATATATACCCATTTTGTTGTTCTTCAGTATAAAAATAAATCTCAAATTCTACAATACCCAGAAAAAAAAAATTGAACTGGGTTTTTTTATTTTTACCAATTTTTCTGGGTTGATTTTAATTTTCTCTTAAACAAGTTTTCTGGGTTGTTTTTCCTTTCTCTGTATCATTTTTCTGGACGGTGGTGTTAGTAGTTCTGTTGTTTTTCATCTATGGATTATTGTAGCGCCTCGATACTATTATATCGGAGGGTTTAAATTTCGGTATTTTGAAGCAAATAGGATCAAATTAAGGGCGTTTCTGGGAAGTGAGTATGTTTAATGATATCAAATTAATGATCTTACAGTGACAGGAGTATCAAGTTTTTTAGAACTTCCGCTTCTCTAATTCGTGTTGTTTCACCAATTCACAAAATTGCTTTGAGTTTGTGCTTCTAAACCCATATATGGATGGTAGTTGGTACACTTCGAGGGTTTGACCAGTTTATGAATCTTGTGGTTGACAACACCGTGTAAGTAAACGGAAATGAGAATAACGAGATAGGCATGGTGGTAAGCTAGATTATACAATTAACCATGGTTAGGTTAAAAATCATACTTAACGTTAAGTTAACGGAAAAAACACCAAAAGTGTCACGGTTGTTACTTTGACAGAACCTCAGGGGTGCTATTGGAAAAAAAAAAAAAGATTGTAGACCATTGATAAAAGGCCAAAACACAGGGGCACCATTGATAATTTTTATTATCCGATCCAAGTCTTAATCTTAGTAGTATTAAGCCGGGCAAAAAATGTTTTACTAATAAAAATAACATTTTTGTTTGGATGAATTATAAAAATAAAATAAAATTTTATAATGGAAAAATTTATTTGATTTGCATTCCCATCAATATGGAGTATCAAATAAATATTTACTAATTACAGTAATTAGTACGTTACGACATAATGAGCCTAGTGACCTTGTTACATCTTCCACTCACTCTCAAATAGCAACTTCAATAAATTAAGTGGACCGAAAGTATGAGTGTGACCTTAAGTTTTTGGGCATGTGGGGTAAATAGTTGTTGTTCGGAGTTATTGATTGAAGTTTCTGGTTGTTTTGGCTATTTGAAAATATTAATTTATCGATTTAATTTTTTTAAGTTTACTATTTAAGTCGGTGGTTATAAAAAAATTTAATAAAAGTTATTAGTTGTTGAATGTTGGCTATGTATATTTGATAAAAAAAAGGAAAAATTACCCAGAATAATACGACCTTTCACCTATTTTCCAAGAATAATACGAACTTTCAATTAACCACCAATAATACGAACTTTGACATGTATTTTCCAGTGGTATACCTTACCTATTTACAACCGGTTCTACAGGTCAAATTATGACCGTTGCTTCTCACAACATGTTGAGGAAGACCAAAAAAGGCTGTGCAGACATGTTCCTCAACATGTTGTGAGAAGCAACGGTCATAATTTGACCTGTAGAACCGGTTGTAAACAGGTAAGGTATACCACTGGAAAATACATGTCAAAGTTCGTATTATTGGTGGTTAATTGAAAGTTCGTATTATTCGTGGGAAATAGGTGAAAGGTCGTATTATTCTGGGTAATTTTTCCTAAAAAAAATTAGGCAAAAAGACAAGGCAAACTAATGAAAAAGGTATTTAATAAACAAATGAAAAAGGTATTTATGCAAGCGTTTAGTTTTGACTTAAATGTTAGCTTTTGACTTAAATGTTTTAATTTCTGTTGAATTATTAGTTTATCAAACAACCAAAATATTTGTTTATGGAACATTAATAAAAAAAATGTATACAAAGGTCTAGAAGTATGAACTTTAGATACAAATTTAATGTTTACATATTATATATTTTAAATCTATAAGAGACAAAAAACATTCCCTAGATATAAGTTAAATTTTACATAATTCTACTCATTATATTATTTTTGTCATTCCAACTCAAATTAGATATCTTATTTATTTTTTGACATTATTTATTAATTATTAAAAATTTATAATTTATTCTTAATTTATAGGTTAAAAAGAGTCTATCAAGTAGAATTTAACATTATATAATCTGTCTCAATATGTATTTTTATTATAACTTTTATAAATTTATCAATCATACATCATTAGGGTTAGTTAAAATTAAATCAATATAATTAATTGATAAACTTACAAAATAAATTATAAGAATCTTATTTAAAATGGAAAAAGGAGTACTAGTGGAAGTATATTACTATTAGAGTTGTGTCATCATCATCGCAGGTGGTCTGAGAAAAGAAGAGCAAACAAAACCCCGTATTGTAGGATCTAAATAATATCACTTTTTATTTATTATATCTAGGATTTTTTTTTGAAGATTTATTATATGTTGGATGAAAATATTCAATGGAAAAATTGTCAATAATTAAGTAATTACAAAATTTTGTGTGAGACGGTCTTTTTGATAGATGCTTTTTATATATGGGCTAAAAATCCTAACACGCAGTTACAATTATTAGTATATGAACTCTTTGTCTTTGGGTCAGTTCACCGAGAGACGGTCTGTTACAAAAATAGTTCCAAACTAATACTTGATCTTCTGAAAATAAATAATATATCTATTATTTAATTTTAAGTAAATACACCTATTAGGTATGTTTGTTAAAAATAAACTCAAATATTGTTTATAACAATTTTTAATTAGAAATAAACAACAATTATATCGAATAAATAAGTTTATTTATAAATAAAAAAAATTAAATTTATTTTAACAAATCGTAAAAAAATTAAATTTTTATAATTTAATACTATTAAATTTAACTATGATAAAATGGAATTCTCAATATTTGCTCTCAATAGACAAAGTTACGTGGTGCCCACAAACTTGACCTTAACTTAAGGGATGATGTCCTCACAAGTCACAATTATTATTTATTAAAATCAAAATCTTAGTCTTCACCTACTTCTCCACTTATTAATAATTAAATTGGAGTAGTTCTCTAAAAGTAACATATGATAGATGATAGATTATAAATGTACTTCTATAATATACTTCTATTACAAATCTCAATTAACTGCTTAAATATTTTTAAAGAATCAACTCATATATATCAAAAATATAAATAGAACTGAAAAATTTGTTATTAAACTTGCGCACAATAAAATTAACATTAGAATGCCTTTCAAAAACAAAAGACTAATACAAAAGTAGAGTAATTGATTACAATAAAATTAACTCATACATGATCAGTGTTTTTGTTTTTTTTCATCAATATATCTTCCTACTTTCCGAAAAAAAAAAAAAAAAAGTAGAGTAATTGACTACATACGAATACGACGATGAGTTTGCATCAATTGGTAATTATAAGAACAATAGTCCATTAAGCTTGTACGTGAGTGAATATTTTTCTAATTCTTTAATGTGATTATTTTTCCTAAGCTTTGGTTTGACCATCTTATGTTATTTGTACTTGATCTATATCTTTAACATAAATATAAAAATGAAGGCAAGATCTTAATAAATTCATTTTTAATGTAGTATATTAATTTCTTTTTTTAATATTACTTATGTATAATAAGAGATACTACATTAGAATTTGAAAATAAGCATTACTTGCATATAAGTTTTACGAGGTATTACAATTTAAAATTAATTAGCTGTAGTGATAAAATGATTACATTATTTGAAATCTATTTTCTTTTATAATTAGTAGCTAGCTATGTATTTTTGAAATGTGTTTATAAAAAGTGAAATAAAGTAATTTAAAGTTAGGCGTCAAATAATTTATTTTATTATTAATTTACAACACTATTATTCTTTATTTTTATTTTATAAAGTTTGTCTAGCTAATTAAACATATTCATAAAAACAATTATATGTAGTAATAATCAATAACAATATCATATAATTAAACATCAAGACATTAAATTAAACAAGATTAGAAGTACTTTTTGCATACATACGCAAATGCATGGAGTATAATATACTTTTTGCATACATACGTAAGTAATATATATGAATAGTCAATAAAAGTAGATACGTTATTACAGCATAAGTATATATATACTAGTATATTACAATCAAAGAAACATAATTAAATCTAGATATTGCATCACATACAAAAGTGAAAAATTAGAAGCATGCTTATTCATCTAAAATGTCTCATTTACTTTTGGAACAATATTTATCTATTACTCTTAAATTGTATTTTATTATTAATATATAGTTATGTGGGATCTTATTTGATTCGTTTTGATGTAAAGATTATTAATATCAATTTTTTATAATTTTTAATTATACACAACTCGATATATTAAGAATCGAATAAGTGCATTGGATAAAGTGAATAAAATAAATGGGACATTTTAGATGAATAGAAGGGAGTAATAGTTAAAGCGGGCAAACTCTAAGAGAAGGACTATTATTAATAATACCTTGTATAATCTATAAATTCCTCAGGAAAAATAATACTATATAACTGAAATATATAGTGCGTTAATTACTTACGAGTTCTGCTAGCCATGCCTCCATTATTGTTTAGCTCCAAAGACCTTAGAGTGGCAGGGATGAAAATATGTTTATTATGAGTTTTTTTTTTTTTTTTCTTTTCTTTTCCTTTTTTTAAGTGGTACAATGAGAGATAGGAATTTAATGGTGGTAGTAGTAGCTTGAGATTCCTCACAGTTTGGGTTCAGTGTTTATATAGGCATTTTGGTTCGTTTTCAACCTCGTGTATTTTTCAATACTTTTATTGGTTGTCAACTTGTCGTTATACTTCTTCCGTTCTAAAATAGTTGCAATTTTTGCTTTTTCACGCAATTTCATGACTAATTTTATCCTTAATATCTCTAGTTGTGTATAATAAAAAAATTACAAAAACTTGATGTTAATAATCTTTTTATCGAGACGAATCAAACAAGATCTCACTTGACTATTAAAACAATTGGATCAGAGAAGTATTATTTAATTTATTTATTACTACTCTGTCCCTTTTAAATTGCATCAAAGAGAAATGAGGTTAGATTTAAAAAAGTAGTAATAAATGAAATGAGAGAATAAATTGTGTTGATGAAATTAAAAGTGATAACTTATTGTCCAAATATAAAAATAATGCAAATTAAGTAAAACAGACTAAAATAGAAAACGATGCAAATTTAATGGGACAAAAAAAATACAAAAATTTGTCGTTTCAAAAAGTTGATGACGAAAACAAATGGGCCACATGAAATGAATCACCGTGCAATGATTAATCTTACATTTATGTCACGTTCCAACTTCTTTTAGAGTCGGAGTATTATCTTCCGTCAAATAAATTATGTACATAAAAATAATTTTTTCATATTTTTACATTTTAGAAGTCTTTCACAAATAGTTGTTTGTCTTAATTATCTTTGTCCGTATCCTTTAAAATTAAAATTTTTTTTTTATAAAAACACTTAAACGAAGTTTCAAGAATTAAGACTAAATAAATATATGTGGTAGGATCAATTGACAATTGACATTAAAATTGTTTCCTCCGGTGCAAACCAAGAAAAAAAATAATAGCATCAAAATTTTTATAATTAGATTTTTCTACATGGTACCATTCAGGTTATGCCTTATCCAATTGTCGTAGCACTTTCTGTAAAATTCTTATCAATTTTTGTTTAATTCATCATTTTAACATTTCCACCCTTATTAAGTATTTATCCTTGTTTTTATAATTTGCCCTAAACATGTGAGAGCGTTGATAGATTAAATGGTGAATTAAACGTCGAAATAGTAAATTAAACATTTGAGAGCATAAAAAATGGGTTTGGGCAAATTATAAAAAAAACAATCAACACTTAACAAGGGTACAAACGTCAAATGGTGAATCAAACAAAAATTGAATGGAAGATGTTATGGTAGTTAGATAAGGCATAAACTGAATGCTACCATGTAGAATAATCTTACAAAAAGAGTTACCATTGGTGTTTCGAAAGTGCGGTGATACCATGTGGAATTTTAAAAAACAAATTAAGAATGATGTATAGTATATATATCTTACACGGAAGTGAAATATAATTTAAATGAGTGGATTAAAATTAATTAAAGAGAGTGTATTATCGATATGAAGTAAAATTAATGAAATAAATTAAAAAGAAGAATATATTGCTAAACCTATGAAATAATGGGAATACCTTTGTGCACGCTGGCATAGTGGCAATACATCTTTTTTATTATAATACTACCTTCGTTTCAAAATACTTATAATATTTGTCTTTTTCATGTAGTCCAATGCACTAATTCAATCTTCAATATCTATAATTATGTATAATATAAAATTATAAAAATTTAATATTAATAATCTTTACGTCGAGATGAATCTCTCACTTGACTATGTTTTAACTTATAGATTACTTTTAATCACAAATTAAGGGAGATAAGTGAATAGTGCTTATTTTTAATATGTTGCAACTATATTGGAACATATGAAGAAGTATATTTAAATATGAGGCAAAAGATAAGTGGATGAAAAAATTAGTGAATATAAGATATAGTTAGAGAACATGATTCTGTGTGAGATGAATGAAAGTGAGTAAGATTATTGCCAAAAAAGAATAGGGTGTAAATTGTCAAGGAACCAACTCAACCAAAAGCTTAAGTTAATGGTTGAGGATCCAAGATATGTTATATACTCTAACACGCCCTCTCACACAAGAGCCTTTTGGGCTAGAAGTGTGGATGCAACACAGACCCTCCTCATACCTGGCGCCAAATATTCCACTTTAAATGAGGGGTGGTTGAGATTCGAACCTATAACCTCTTGTCACCCTGGCTTCTGATACCATGTCAAGAAATCATCTCAACCAAAAGCTTAAGCTGATGGTTGAGGACCCAAGATAACCAAAAGCTTAAGCTAATGGCTGAGGACGGAGGACCCAAGACATGTTTATATACTCTAACATAAATAAAGTAAATGGAGTTAATGGTGTTTCATTTGGGTCATCGAGTTAATTATGGGTCACGTGTTTCGGGTTGATTCAAAATTAGGTTTTGTATCTACATTGAATTTCACATAATAGCAAAATTATTTTTAAATCGAGTCAAATCAAGTTTAATTATCAGATATCTTAATACTTATTTTGGACACTTCTGCCGCAGACGGCAGTTCATATGGCTCAAAAACTTAACACTCTAATCCAAATTGATCCGATTAAAAAACAAAAAAACGTGGTCAAATCAAATCATATTCTAAATTTCACAATATTGATATGTTGATCTTTGATTAAAAAAAGAAAAACAAATTCTCTATAGTGCTATTATTGTAATTTAATATATAATAATTCAAAATTTTTTTAAAAAAACCATTACTTGTTGTATTGACTTGAACTCCATCACTCTGCCTAAAAATAATTCGATTTAAAATTGAGAAGTTTAAATGTTCTAACAACTCTATCGAATTATTTGCGTTATATTGCTCGTTAAGACTTTATAAGATTATATTTGTATTGAGAAGGTATTTATAAGAAAAATAAAAGTTAAACTAATTAAGAAAACAAAGTCATTATAAAAAAAATTTAGAGAATAATATTGTAAAATAAATAAATATAAGAAATAGTTGTAATGATGGAACAAAAAATAGAATAGTTAGTCCTCTTATTATATATATATATATATATATATATATATATATATATATATATATATATATATATATATATATATATATATATATATATATATATATATATATATCATATTTTGGAACCTCAACCATCAACTTAAGTGTGACAAGAGGTCACAAGTTCTAATATCAACATTTTTATGATTTTCTTACAATAATCGCACCTATTGATCAACTATGAATAATCCCAAGTTTAAAGGGTATTTTCTTTAGAGTAAACCCGGTAACCCGATGACTTGTTATAGCAAATTTATTTTTTTAAAAAAAAACTAAAATAAAATGTTGAAAAAATGTGAAAATTCACATAAAAATTTTCAAAATTTTTATGTGAATTTTTCAAAATTTTTCTTTACTTTTTTTTTTTGTGAATTACCTAATATAGCAGGTCATTAGGCTACTTAAGCTTATTCTAGGCAAATACCCCTAAAGTTGAGATTATTCATGGTTAATCAATAGGTGGAATTATTATAGGAAAATCATGAAAATATTGAATTATTGTAAGTAATTTTTAATAATAATAATAATAATAATAATAATAATAATAATAATAATAATAACACAATAATTGTTTGACGAGGATGGTTTGGTCGTTATTCACGTGATGAGAAATTTAGTTGTGTCCACTCTTGTTTTCTTTTAAATATAGTAAGTATTATTACGCCATCAATTTTAGTTGGTTACGTTTGTCCTTTCCGTCCGTCACCACACGATTCTATTCTCACGTGTTTGTTTTGATTGGTAATAGGTCGGATTTAATTCGGATCTAATTAGAATTATATTCGGTTTTTTTAATAAAGCTAATTAGATTTTGATCCGAATTCATAATATATAAAGGTAAAGAACAATTTTTGTTTCCGCATAAGGTATGGTCCAGATGAGGCAATACCATACCATACTTGGATTCTTAGATACTAAAAAATTTGCATCCAGATCCAGACCTAAACACTTAGTGTTCGATGGGTCTAAGGTCAGAATATAGTCTATTTTTTTTTTTCTAAAAAACTATATAAAAACAATATATGCAATTTCCTTTCGTTCTTATAAATTAAAATTTTTACCCTATATTATAACATAGAGAATTCAAATTATTTTTATATCTCTAAATAGATGGTTGAGTTAGATTCCAATTGTTAAAAATGCCTTAAATGTTGTTTAATTGTTAGAGGTTAGATACGACAATGATCAGACATTATTTAAGTTTGAAAATAAATAGTAGATGTATTATAGTGTAAATTAAATGAGTTCGGATAGTTGAGTAGTTATTTTTTTAACTATTTGGTCTGTGATTCAAGCTTCAGCAACTATCTTTATTTTTTCTTTCTCCCTTTTTATTCGCACTACTTTTTTACTCTACAATAATCGAAAAATTATTAACCCATTTTACCATTCACCTATTTTTATCCTTTGAAGTAACATCACCTAATTTTTTTTATAGATATGCCCCTAATGACAATGAGTCTGATTTGCAACGAATTCACTAATTTAAGACTCTAATCTTCATTTCAAGATAGTACCCGAATATATATATATATATATATATATATATATATATATATATATATATATATATATATATATATATATATATATATATATATATATATATATATATATATATATATATATATATATATATCAATATATAAGATTTTTGAATTATATATATTAGTCTAAATTTAACTAATAATAAAATTATTATCTAAAATAAAAATATAACAAAGTTAAAAAGAAAAAGTTGCCATCTCTACACGACAAGAGGTTGTATCAAGAAATTGAGAGTTTGTGGTGCTGTTAGCTTTAGAATTGAAATTTAGTGTTTATGTAGGGATAATGTCGGCATTTTTTAAACCTTCACAACCTTGTAAATATTGTCTATTTATTGTCTAACAGTCAGTCTCATGAGAGACCGTCTTTTTAAGAGATGTCTCTCAAACCCAATTTATTAAAGCTTATTGCCTATATTTACTCTATATTTTTCCTAATGGGTCAACCCAATTGGAGATGGACTTTTAAAGAGACGATGGTCTCTCACGAGAATTTGTGTTCATCTAATTATAATCAATAATAATATTAAATTGTCCATTAAACAAGGTGGTAATAGCTAATGGGCCGTGGACCGTGGTCAGTGATTCACCGTGCATTGTTAATGAATATTTAATGAGTTACTCTTGTGAGTCCGTCTTACAAACAGACGACCTCCAAACAAGAAACTTTCATTTTTATTTCCTCTTTAATTTATATTAATTGGCTTATTTAGCTTATATATCTAATTAATACATGTCTTGAAATACCGTCTCTCACAACAATTTGTGAAAATTAATACATAGATGAATGATACTTGAAAGTTGCAACTCCATAAAATACCTTCCACTAAAAATATTATTCTTTTTGATTTTTTTTGTTTTACCTTATTTTTATATGAATATTATATTTTTTTTTGAGGAAATAAAAATATCATGTAAAAATTATATTATATTGGTATCTAATGTGTAATTATTTTTGTTTGGACCCAAATTCTAAATGAAAAGATAAAAAAGAACAAAACTTAAAGACAAAGAAAAATTGAAAAAAGTGGGAAAATACCGTATTTTATCAACAAATAGTGTTTTTCAATGATCTTGTGGTGTTGGTTTTTTTGTTTCTTAAATTATAATTTTTAGGACTTAAAGAGAAAGAAAAAATTAAAAATTGGGAAAATACCGTTGGTGTTTTTCAATCATCTTGTGGGGTTGGTGTTTTTTTTAAATTATAATTTTTAGAAAAAATTACCTAAAATAATTCAACATTTTCATGATTTTTCTATCATCATCATCATCATCATACCCAGTGTTCCCGCACATAGATACTCTATGGCCAGGGTCTGGGGAAGGAAGGTCGACGGCGTCTCATACCCATAAGGAGAGGGCGGTCATAAGAGTCCTTCGGCTCTAGAGGAGTCTTCAAGGATAGGACCTGCAAAAATCCGAAAACCTGCATCTTACACCCACGTTAGCCAAGCATAGGGATTAAAAAAAAAAAAAAAAAAAAAAAAAAAAAAAAAAAAAAAAAAAAAAAAAAAACTTATAAGCGATATAGGTAAAAAAAGGAAGTGAAAAGCGATGACAAAAGTCACAGAACAGTATCAAACTAGTCTAGTAATCTAGGACGTGAATAAGGCGCCGCCATGTGGCTCTATCCTTGGTCAGGTCCTTAGAGAGGTGTAGTTCGAGCAGGTCGCTGTTAATCTGCTCCTCCCACGTCCTCTTAGGTCTTCCCCGGCTTCTCTTGCCCTCCACTATGATGCGTTCGACCCTTCTCACTGGGGCGTCATGGGTGCTTCTCTGCACATGCCCAAACCATCTGAGCCTGTTCTCCCGCATCTTTGCAGAGAGAGGTGCAACCCCTAACTTTTCCCTAAACTCCTGATTTCTAATCCTGTCCATCCTTGTCTTACCACACATCCATCTCAGCATGCGCATCTCTGTTACATCCATTCTCTGCTCGAAAGCCTTCTTTACAGGCCAACACTCCGTTCCGTACAACAAAGCCGGCCTAATCGCTACGCGGTAGAATTTCTCTTTAAGTCTATTAGGAAATCTTTTATCACAAAGCACCCCAGTCGCTGCTCTCCACTTGAGCCAACCTGTCTGTATACGGTTAGCAACGTCACCCTCAATCTCCCCATTGTTCTGAATTATTGAACCCAAATATTTGAACTTGGACGTGCATGCAACAGCTTCTCCCCTAATGGACACCTCTGGCTCCCCTATCGATTCGATCCCACTAAAGTTACATCGCATGTATTCAGTCTTCGAGCGACTTATGCGCATCCCCTTGCCCTCCAAGGCTTCCCTCCATTCCTCCAATTTACCATTAGCCTCCTCCTTAGTTTCTGCAGCCAATACTATATCATCGGCAAAAAGCATACACCATGGTACGGTTTCCCAGATGGATTTTGAGATTTCATCCATAATTACCGCAAAGAGGAAAGGACTAAGTGCTGATCCCTGATGTAGGCCCACTCTAATACTGAAAGACTCTGTTAGCCCCACCGGTGTCTGAATGTTGGTCAAAACTCCATCATACATGTCCTGTATTACCTCAATATATCTTGATGAAATACCTCTTTTCTTGAGGCTATCCCAAACGATGCTTCGTGGTATGCTATCATATGCTTTCTCCAGGTCGATGAACACGAGATGCAAATCCTTCTTTCGCTCCCGATACTTTTCCATCAGCCTCCTCAAAATATGAATCGCCTCAGTAGTTGATCTCCCCGGCATGAAACCAAACTGGTTCTCCCTAATCACCGTCTCCCGTCTAATTCTTTTCTCAATAACTCTTTCCCACAGTTTCATAGTGTGGCTTAGGAGTTTGATACCCCACTACAAGAAAACAAGGCATTTTTTGATGCTTTTTTTAACAATTTGCGACGCTTTAAAGCGTCGCAATATAGCTTTTCGACGCTTCGCGAAAGCGTCGTTATTTTCAATGTCGCTATTTACCGACACTTCAAAAAACGTCACAATTGTCACCAATTAGGACGCTTTTTGATGTCCTTTTTTGTATCTTCTTCGGACGCTTTTAGTGTCAAAATTCACATTTGCGACGCTTTTTGGCGTCGGTAATTGTCATTTTGGGCCAATTTTTTGTGTCACATTATCATTTTACGACGCTTTTAAATGTCGATATTTGTCAATTAGCGACACTTGTAGTGTTACTATTTCCCAATACAAGCGTCAATATTTGTCTAAATAAGATACATTTAAGCCAATATTTGTCTTTTTACGACGCTAAATAGCGTCAATATTTGTCTTCTTACGACGCTTATAAGTGTCGCCATCTACGCTTGTGTCATTTTTTGCGACATATTCTAGCGTCACTATCTGCAATATTGTGACGCTTCTTGATGTCATCATCTATAGATTGTGATGCTTTTAGTTCAATCACAAATTTATTTAATTCACTAATTATAACGTATAACCATTAAAAATTAAGAATATATTAAACACCAAGAATCTATCACGTATTTGTATAAATATTACAAAACACCAAACAACTTTAAAGAATTTCTATATAAAATTAAAATATCAACAACAATAAAAATGTTTCTGCACTAAGGACGAGCGATGATGCTCAAATATAATTTGACTTGCAATGTTGTGTGTAGAGCGTCTGCCTCTCGAATCAATTGAAGTTGCAATGCACCTCTACGTACTATGATCATATTCCTGTATTTAATTAAAAACATTTTACTTAATAATACGCAAATATAATATAATATAGTAAAAGAGAAAACAATAGATAAAGAATCAAAATGGATATCATCTACATGATTCTATTGAAGACGTCACCAATAACACGTATAAACATCATGGGGAAAACTAAAGATAGAATTGAAATCTCTACACTTGGGTCTTACCATCCTGATCCAAGGAATCTCATTGCCACACAAGGAACCCTCAAAAAATGGTGTTAAAGGTCGAGTGATAGGAGAAATATAAAACAATGATGATTCGATTTTAAAAAAGTCCATTATGATCCATAACTTACATAACAGTACAACATCAAAACTAAGCTAAGACCACTCATTCATGGTTCATATCAAGTGCAAGAAGAGCATGACTCATCGATTCATAGTTCAATGCAAGAACATGACTTAGCCTATAAGGAAGTTCAAGTGAAAGAACATGAGCTAGCCTATGAGGATGACATGAATTCAACTTAATCACACAAAGAACATCACATTAAGGCAGTAATAGCAGCCCAAACGCACAAAAGTACAGTAGAACAGCATATCAGCCTACCTAGCGAACAACCCACCTTGCGACCTACATAGAGCCTCCACCTGTGCACCAACGAACTAGAAAAGGGTTGAAACAAGACAAATTCTTGTGCTCAACAGTATAATTCCGAATTCCGAATTCCAATTCCAAGATACAAAACGCCACTTCAAGTACAGAAGAAATAAAACGCAAGTAGACAGTACAGAAGAAATACAAACCAGTTTTGGGGATGAAGAGTACACGTTTTGAATAACCGGATGAAGATGGTGGAGTGCCAATATATATTGCTGTATTGATTGGTTTGGTTTGTTCAATACTCAGAGATTAATGAATTAGATACTCTGAGAATTATATGAAGCTGCGCTTTGCGAAATACTCCGAGTATCAGAGAAATTAGGTACTCAATTATATGAACTTGCAAACAATCACACGGGCACGAGATTAATTTTTAGAAAAGAAACACATAATCTGAACTTTGAGAAATCAAAACTTGTGATTCGAACAATCAGACGGGCAAGAGATTAAATTAATCACAACAATGATTTTTAGAATTATTGTATGATTGTACGATTTGAACAATCAAACCTGCGATATTAAGTTTCTGAACAATCAAACACATAATATGATTAATTGAAGATTCCTGGTGATACATAGATTATGAATTTAAAGGATACATAATATAAGTGCAGATTTCTAAAAATTAATCTCGTGATACCTAATATGCGGTTTGAATTGAGCACACATTCATACAGCATAGAATTGGGTACACATTCATTGTTCAGAAATGAAACAATAATTCTAACAAATTAAATCAAACACATAATCTGCGGTTTGAGAAACAATAATTATGTGTTTCATACAACATAGAATTATTAGAAAAAGAAATACCTAATCCGCGGTTTGATTTCCCACTTTAACATCCCAGAGTATTAGAACAAATTAAATGAGAAATCACTTTAATATCCCAGAGTATTTGAACAATCAAAATCAAACATTCAAACACATAATCAGCGATTCGAACAATCAAAACTTGCAAATTTTTAGAAATGAAATACATAATCTGAACTTTTAGAAATCAAACCTACGAACAATCACACTGGCACGAGATCAATTGAAGATGGAGGATCGAATACTCTGGCAGTTTTAATGCCTTATTGAGGATAAGAAATCTGGGAGTAAAACTTGAGAGGGAGTTGTCGGTTTTGAGAAAAGTGAGGGAGTTAAGAGAAGAAGGAGAGAGTTGGGCGAAATTACTAGAGTGAGGGGTAATGAGTGGGGTCCGTATATTTGCACGCTTTTTTTTAAAAAGTGTCGTTAAGTCCCGTGTTATTTTATCTACTCTTATTTAAAAACCGACACTTCGACAAAGCGTCACATTAAAAGTGTCTAAAAATGTCTTACTTTTTTGTAGTGCCCCTATAGTTCCCGCATTCCTGTGCATCGCCCTTTTTCTTGAACAAAGGGATAATTGTGCTAAACCTCCACTCCTCCGGCATCTTACTAGATCGCAGGATAGCATTAAAGAGATTAGTAAGCCATTGAATGCCCTCCTCACCTAAGCTCCGCCACACCTCAATCGGGATATCATCCGGTCCAACTGCCTTAAATCTCCCCATCTTTTTGAGGGCTTCACTTACTTCTTCCTTGGTTATGTCACCAAATGACCCACAAACCTGTGTTCTTTGTGTGTCCGAAGTCTGTCGAGTTTCCTTTGTAGGACCCCTTGACATATTTAGTAGTTGGGAGAAATACTGATGCCATCTTAGTTTGATGTCCTCTTGGCTAATGAGAACCCGTCCACTCTCATCCTTGATATACTTCACTGCTCCCAAGTCTTCCCTCTGCCTAGATCTGGCTTTAGGGGATATTTTCCTATAATTAATTAATCCCAACTATTGATTAACTATGAATAATCTCAACTTTAGGGGATATTTTCTTAGGGTAAACTTGGGTAATCTGATGACCTGCTGTAGAAGGTAAATCACCAAAAATAAGTAAATAATTAATTAATACTTCCTCTGGTTTTTAATAGTTGCTACAATTCTGTTTTTCACGCTATCCAATGCAAGCTTTTAATCTTTAATATCTCTAATTTCATATGATAAAAAATTCTAAAAAGTTAATATTAAGAAAATACACATTAAGGCGAATCAAACAAGATCCCACATGACTATGTTTTACATTATACATAGAGAATTATATATCAAATAAGATCAATTGGTGAACAGTACTTGCTACAGGAACTGTAGCAACTAATAAAATCCGGAGTAAGTATTACAGGAAATTTTTAAATATTTACATAAAAATTTTAACTAATAAAAAAATAAGATTTTTTTCAATAAATTTTTAACATTTTTTCAATATTTTTTAACTTATCTTTATTAAAAAAAACTTGTTATATAGTAAGTCATCAGGTTACCATGTTTACTGTAGAAAAGTACCCTCTAAAGTTGGGACTATTTATGGTTAATCAATATATACGTAGACAGGGCTGGCCCTAAGAGTGGGGCAACATGGGCCGTTGCCCAAGGCCCCAGTCAAAAAAGCAAAATTAATGGTGGTTGAAGGTTTATATATATTATTAATTGCAAAGGAAAATGTCCCCAATGTGTTATTTCGCCCAGGGCCCTAATATATCAAGGGCCGGCCCTGATGTAGAAAAATCATGAAAAGATTAGATTATTCTATGTAATTTTCTAAATTGTTATTTTTTTCAATTCTAATGCTAAAATATAACACCAAACACTACTTTGACAAATACTTTCCTAATTTAGATTAACTTTTGTTATTCTTATCCCATAATATATTCACTGATTACCGATATAAGCTTTGCAAAATTAATTTTTATGAAACGCCAAAAGCATAATAAATTAACACTTTGTATTATGTTAGTTCATAGATACTGTATATTCTTTAGGTGGTATCTTAAACTCTACTAAGTGACAAACATATACTAGTATATAGTTGTTCTTTATAAAGTGAGTACACTAATAAGCAATAATGTTGTCTCAACAAATTGTCTATTATGATGTCCTTTAACTTACATACAATTTCTATTTCTATCAAAGAGTACAAAGTTAAATTTTATCATGTCTGGTAATAATAATTTCATTTGAAAATTTGAAATTGGCTCATATTATTATTCGGCAAATCAAAGACTACAAATATCCATACCCAGTGCATCTCGATCATAGAAAAACTATAATCAGGATATAAGGAAGGAAGGAAAACGACAACTCATATCAATAAAAAAAAAAAGCATAATCAAAGAGTCTCACGATTCAAGAAAGATCTTCAAAGAGTGAGAGAGAGATAAAGGTAAGATTCAATAGTAATGGTATTTAAAATTAAAAAGGATACAAAATATTATACACACTGGATTTCAAAAAGATAAAAAAAAAACTTTTGATTTTAAAGTTTACTGCACATATAAAAAATATAATTCTTTCTCTTATTCTCCTTATGTGTCTCATTTACTTTTAGAAAACTATTCATCTATCACTCTTTAATTGTATTTCATTATTAATCTATAAGTTTTTTTTGAACTGTTTAATCTATAACTTAAAATATAATCATATAGGATCTTATTTGTTTCATTTTAATGTAAATTTAATTAATATCAACTTTTTATAATTTTTAACTATGTATGATTAGATATATTAAGAACTGATTAAGTGCATTGAATAAAGTACTTAAAGTAAATGAGACACTTAAAATGAATAAAAATAAGTATTATATTATTTAAATTTGAAAGCATATAATTTCTATTTATTTTCTTTAATATTTTCTATCTAAAATTCTAAATAAACCCGTAGAGTATATACTTCCTCTGTTCTAATATACTTGCAACATTTGCTTTTTCACGCACTCCAATGCATTAATTCAATCCTTAATATCTCTAATTATACATATAAAAAATTATAAAAATTTAATATTAGTAATCTTTGCAATGAGACAAATCAAAGAAGATCTCATTTGACTAATTTTAACCCATAAATTAAAAGCTAATCACAAATTAAGAATGATGAATGTATAGTGTCATTTTTTCAAATGTCGCATCTCAAAGAACACAAAATCTCACAAGAGACGGTCTATAGGATAGACCACAAAATTGGGCCAGCCCATTTCCCTTAACTGATTTATTTTATTATCATATCAATTATATTATGTTATAATCCTAAATGTAAGGTATTATAACCTCGAATATACTATTCTATAACCCCAAATAATTTATTATAACCCTAAATATACTATGTTATATTTTGGGCTGGGTTTCATGAATTCCGTCTATAAAATAGACCGTCTCCCATGAGACTTAGTACTCAAAGAAAGAAATTACCATCTTAGGGCCGGAAAGCGTATTGGAGTGGAGTCCAATCGATAGTAACACCTGACCTGATTTTTCATTAAGGCCGGGCCGGGAGCCATCAAGCACGGTACAATTTTGGGTTTTTTTTTTTTTTTTTTTCGAAATGTACAATTTTGGTTTAATTGTTGGTAACTTATTTTTTGTTTGCATTTAAATGTCATTCGAATCTTTTATTGTTCTACTATTTAATGTGGGGTTGATCTCCTTTTACCAATCATCCTTTTATTTTTCAAAGATTCTCGAATCTGTTTTTGTTTTTCTTTAGAAAAGACTTAAGTGTCATCTAATTAATTCGGCCACACATTAGACACGTGGTAGCATTTAAAACAATTAATTATTTTTGATACTTCATAATAGTACTTCACTTAATGAAATTTCAATGTACATAAAAAAGTTGAATTTTCAATGTATTTCATCTTGAAAATAAATGGAAAATAGTTGCACAGTTAGAGTAAGGTTTCGATAATTAATACCTTCACACATCATCATTATATTCAGTGTATTTCGCTCGTAGAAAACTATGATTAGGTTTGAAGAGGGAAGATCGACGACAACTCATACTCATAAAGGAGAGTGCAATCAAAAAGTCCCTCAGCCTGAGAAGAATATTCCAAAAAAGAGAAACCTACCACTACAACAAATTTAGCTTTTTGCGACATTGGATTTAGTGGCATTTAAAAAATGCCACTAATTCATATTTTTAGTATAATAATTATTAATTTTTATTTTAAATTCTACCATAAAAGTGTTTTAGCGACATTTAATATAGTCTTTAGTGGCATATGTAATTGTCACTATAGTCTATAGTGGCATTTGTGAGAAATGTCACTAGATCCTATGTCGCTAAAAGCTTTAGTGTGACTTTTTTATATGCTGCTAAAGGGTCTAATAAATGTCACTAAATCCTATGCATACACTATAAGAACTTAGAAATTGCGACATTTAAATTAAATGTCGCTAAATATATGCCACTAAAAGCAAATTATGTTGTAGTGTACAACTTACATCAGACCTTGTAAAATAGGCTAAAAAAACAAATAAGTGTAATTTCATAGAGAAGAGTGTATAGTTTATTAAACTAAATTTATTTCCAGTTTATGGACTAACTATTACTCCTATTAGAAATTCCTAAAAAATTATTGTTATTTGTAAATCACTATAAAAGAGAAAAAACTATATTAATACGATAAGCAAAACACAAGAAGATAAATTACAAATTTAAAAATATCATTCTATTAAATCCCTCTGCATGTGTGTGATTTGCCAAATTGACAAATAACAATTACTTCCTCCGTTTCAATTTACTTGCAACTTTAGCCTTTTCACGCAGTTCAACGCACTAATTCAAATATTCAATCCTTAATATCTCTAATTATGTATGATAAAAAATTATAGAAATTTGATAAAAATAATCTTTACAATAAAACAAATCAAACAAGATCTCACTATAAGAATTGATTGAGAATGATTTCATGCCTTCTCATTATGATCATAAGAAAAATATATACAAAGCTAAGCTATGATTTCTAGGAAACTAAACAATTACAATATTATGCCTAATATTATTTCCTAAAATATGAAGATACACCAAATAAACAATATATGCAAAATATACTCAAAAGATATTTATTCTAGCACTCACTTGATTATATTTTAATATATAGAATAAAAATTAATTACAAATTAATTATAAATTAAGAAAAATAAATAAATAATGTTCTTTTTATCAATGATGCAACTAATATAAAACAAAGAAAAGTATTGTCCTAAAGTTGCTCAACTACTACAATTAATCCAAATTGACAGTTGACACACACTAGAGAGTTTATGCACAATGCTAGTGTAGTGAGTATGCTTACTCTATGCAATGCGACTACACACGTACGGATATAAGATTTCGGTTTTTACATGTTGTTATACTTAAATTTTCAAGGGAAATTCTACGTGCTAATTTTGAGGTATTGGGTTTTCCATGTGGTAACCAAAACTTTTAAAAAATTCACGCGGTAACCCTGAGGTTTGCCAAATTGTTCCACCGCGACCTTTTTGCACATAAAACATTAGTAAACGTTAATTTCAAAGCTTTAAAGTTGTTGTACACCTATTTATGCAAATCACCATTTCAAATGTCATCAGTTTCAACATTTTCCCCAAAAAAATCAACCCTAACTCTACCATCTTGGAATTTGGGGAAAAATGTTGAAACCAATGACATTTGAAATGGTGAAACACATCAATAGACGTACAACAACCTTAATGCTTTGAAATGTGCAAAAAAGTCAATTTGAAACAATTATGTAAACCTCAGGGTTACCGCATGGATTTTTAAAAAGTTTTGGTTACCACGTGGAAAACCCAAAACCTCAGGGTTATCACGTGGAATTTCCCAATAATTATGTAGTCACTTAAAAAAAATTGATTTTGTTCTCTACTCCAAACAAGTTTTGAAAATTTAGCAAATGTTAATGTTTGTGTAATGTAAATGCAATCATTATGGTTTTTCATATACGTTTTAGTTTTAGATACAATTATAATTTTCTGCGATTACACCTAGATATAGTTGTAAAAATGTGCAACTTGACCCTTTTTAATTAGAAAAGAAATTGAATAAAATTTGATAAATTTTAGATAATATTAATAAAAACGATACTTTCGCCTCTAAACATCTGCAAAGTGGGTACTCAAATATAAAAATCATTAAATTTAAGAAATTTTTTAAAATTTTTCTTTAAATTCGTTATTTTAATATTTTAATGGTGAATAATTCACCTTTCATATTATTTAAATGTTGAAATTGAGTTGACAGAGTTGATTTTAAAGAGAAGGCAAAGTGAAATTGTTAGAGTATATAACATATCTTGGGACCTCAACCATCAGCTTAAGCTTTTGGTTGAGTTGGTTCCTTGACATGGTATCAGAAGCCAGTGTGACAAGAGGTCACAGGTTCGAATCTCAACCACCCCTCATTTAAAGTGGAATATTTAGCGCCATGTATGAGGAGGGCATGTGCGACATCCACACTTCTAGCCCAAAGGGCTCTCGTGTGAGGGGGCGTGTTAGAGTATGTAACATATCTTGGGACCTCAACCATCAGCTTAAGCTTTTGGTTGAGTTGGTTCCTTGACAGAAATAAATCAGGGACAATTTTAGAACTTTGATTAAAAAGATGGCGACACAATAAAAATGATGAGGATTAATTAAGTTCCATTTTGTGAATTTAGATATAACAATAATAACAATAATAATAATAATAATAATAGTAATAATAATAATAATAATAATAATAATAATAATAATAATAATAATAATAATAATAATAATAATAATAATAATAATAATAATAATAATAATAATAATAATAATAATAATAATAATAATAATAATAATATAAAAGAATCATGTCATGTTTTAATTAGAGAACCATCAACTTCGACTTTCAAATAGTCATCATCCCCTTAACCCCTTCCCTCAGCTAATAAAAAAGGTACTAGTAAAAAAATAAAATGTAAAATAATACTTTTTCTTATTTTAATTAAATGTCATTTCGTTTTATACACTTGTCAATGTACTATTTTGATTGTAAGTATATCTCTAACTATGCTTTGTGAAAAATTACAAAAAGTTAATTTTTTTAAAATTCATGTTGAGTCGAATTAAAAATGATCTCATTTTCCCATATTTTAACTTATGACTTGAGAATTAAATACGAACAAAAACTAATTGGTAAATAGGAGGGAGTACTTGTATTTATTATTATGTCCCAATGAGTTAGTAATAAAGAATTTAAGAAAATGGTGGATATTTGGTAATACATGAAAAAATAGTAAATTGTGTATATGAAATTAAAAGAAAAATAAAATATAAAAATAAGATTAAAAAGGAAAAACATTGTCTAAAAATATAAATAATACAAAATAACTAAAATAAATTAAAATAGTAAATAATGTTATACGAGTATATGAGTGATAAAGAGGGAGTACCTAGCTCTTAGCTCGCTGGTAAAAGTTGGAATAATATCACTCAGTATCAAGTTATGTCGTTTCATATCATTTCCATGATAATGAAACAATGATATGAAATTTTGATCACATAAAAACTTTGTTTTTTTTTTATTTTATTTTTTATCAAATTTTTTTATTTTTGTTTGTAGATTGTGTACAAGATTGTTTTACATTGGTTGGTCATGATTTGTATATATATTAATTAGTTGGTCATTTAGAATGATAAATTCGGTATGGATAATTGTCTTTATCAAACATGGAATGTAATTTTTTAATTGTTGAATGTATTTTGTATATTTAAATTATTCATATCACTTAATTTTTTTTAGATATACAATTATAAAAGTATGCGATTATTAGACGATTCAAACAAGATCTCATATTCTCATTTGATTCTTCAGATATATTAATTAACAACAATAAATAAAAATAATTTAAAAAACAAATTCAATAAATCTTATGTAACGAGTATTTCAGATCGAAGGAAATATAAAAGATAATACTTATCAATATGAAATAACAAAATTATTAAGAAATGAAAATAAACTTATTTTGAACGACATAGGGAATGCCAGCAAAGCAATATAATAATGCAGAAACGTAGGTACCATATATAGAGGCTGTGTAATTTGTGGATGCTTTTAGCTAAGAAGTAGACAAACAATAGACATGCTGGAAAAATTTTGTTTGTAAATCGTGAGACAAAGGGATCAGATATCATGTACAAGAATTAATTTAGTCGTTTGCTACAATTTTTAAAAAGCATCATTTTTATTTTATTTCAAAAAGATTTTACCACATTTTAGCTTAAAAATATGTATTAAAAAATTAACATTAATAATCTAACATTTTCCTCATACGTTAAGAATAATCTTACTTTAAGATTGTATTAAAAAATTAACATTAATAATCTTACTAATAATAGGTTAAAAAAAATATATATGTTGCCAGCAAACTAGGACAAAAGTTAAATTAGTTACAATGAAGTAAGGACACTATAACTCATATGATTGCCCGGTGGGACACCGGCGATGCTGGAGAGAAAATATGTATGGACCCCTTCCCACCAAGTCTTCAAACCTTGGTGGCCCTCGATTTGCAATAATAATGCAGCAGCTGATATTCAAAAAAAAAAAACTTTTGCCATTCATTTTCTCTAACATATCATATTACCAATAATAGGTAAAAAAAATATATATATATATTGCCAGCAAACTAGGACAAAAGTTAAATTAGTTACAACGAAGCAAGGACAAATGTTGGATTATTAAAAATAATCTAAAGGTGTAATTATTCACAACGGACGAGTAAGATGTTAGATTATTAATATTAATTTTTTCCTGATAGGATTTAGAAAATGGGTCCGGGTAACATAAACAAGAAGGAGAAAAAGTAATCCATTCATATACCCAAGGTTAAAAAAAAATTAACCGCGAAAGAAATTAGATTGACATGAAATGCGATTAAATATTTAGATATTTCAAAATAGACATTCAAGTTATATCAGATTGTTATTTTTGCTGATGAGGTCGTTGGATTATTTATGATGCCATTTTCAGATCTTATCATTGAATATTTCATAGTAATATCAAATGTATTTTAATCGTCAATTCTTCTCATACGTGGTAGTTGTCGTTACTTTGAATAGCAAATGAAACCCATTACTCCCTCGGTTTCATCTTGTTTGTCCATTTTAAGTTTGTTCACTTTTAGAGAGAAAAATTTAAATTAGAATTTTGGAGTATATATTGATGATAAAATATATTCATGTAAGATCTAGTTAGATTTGTCTTGATGTAAAGTTTTTTAATATGTAATTTTTATAATTTTTTATGATGCGTACTTAGTGATATTAAGGCTTAAAATTTGCTAAAAAATGCGTGCAAAAGATAAAGTGGACAAATAAAAAGGAACAGAGGGAGTACTAAACAGCTAGTCTCCCGAGAGATTGAGACGTCTCTCAGACCCAGTCCATGCTTACTTTGTATTCTTACTTTACATTTCTCACAAGAATTTCCATTACAAAATATAGAAGCATAATAAACTCATTCTGATTTTTCATTGATTATAATTTGTAAATATTAACGTCATTAACAAAGGTGGTAGTTGTCGTGTATTTCACTTTTTGGTAATTTATAATGTATGTGCTTTACGTTAGTCAACAACTTAATTTAGACTAATGATTTTAAAATTTTGGTCGGATCATAATCGGGTTATTAACATCTTGATCTGAACCCATTTGCCTATCCTTAAATGTTAATAAAATTAATTTTTAATGATTAACGGAGCATTCTTTAATAAAATGGAATGATTCCGGTCATATATCCATTCACATTTTAGTACAATTTAAATATAATGTTTTGTTTGGCAATAAGGATGAGCAACTCTAGGTAAATAACTGTTATTTATCAATTTGACAAATCATACTCATGTGGAGAGATTTTATAGGATGACATTTTTAAAATTGTAAATTACCTTTTTGTATTTTGTTTAATTTATAAAAAAAAGATTTCATTTGTAAAATGTAGATTTAACTCAAATTTAGTGTTTGACAAATAAAAAGATTTCAAATTTGGATTTGAGTCCAATCTACAATTGTTATGAACACGGTTAAAGATGACCTCCCCAACCTTGTCATTCTTAAATTCTACATCAACGATTACATACTTGAAATCCACAATTTCAAATGAAATGCTTGTTCCTAACGCAATCTAAGCTATTTTTAATTGAAATTATAGTTTTTTTTTCACAAATTGTCATTTAAGACCTTGTATTGTGACCTATTTTTACATTAGGTTTAATAGTCTAATAATTATATATTTCTACATTGATACAATTTTCACATTTAGTTGATTAATATTATTTTAGATTTTAAAATTGATACTTTATATTATAACACCAATTTCATAAAAGACTTGCTTTTATGGTTTTTTGGGAGAACTTATAAATGATTGTACAAAAGTTTGTTTCTTTTATAAACTGGAAATACCTTAAGCCAACAAGATTAAATTATAGGAAACAAACCTTAAACAAAACAAACATTCTTGATATATTCTGATCAATTGTCCCATTTGCTTTTTAGCACCAATTACTCCTAGAATGAATTTTATTTTCAATTTATTATTAGTTGAAACATAGTCAAAGAAAATTTTATTTGATTTTGTCTCAATGTTAATTTTATTATTGTAGACTGAAATAATACATTAGTAAATAAATGTATTTAATAAAATAGAACATTTGATCCGAATTGTGAGATAATCAACCCAACCAAAAGTTTAAACTAATGGTTGAGACTTGAGACCACATAATATATTATATTCTTTCATAAATCAAAAATTACTTATTCAATGAAAGAACCAAGTTATATTTGTAAATTTACAAAATTGTAAATAAAGTACAATGTAATATTAATATAACATCAAAAATTACAAATCAAAGACAATAAAATTAATGTGGGTTCAATTGACCCCACTCAAATTAATATTTTTTAAAATATTCCAATTTTGTAAATTGTAATATAATTAAAAGTTGACTAGTTTGACCAGTCGTAAAAGTTTTCTAAATCCGCAATTGATTGGGTATCAGCACAATTAGAAGATAGGACCAGCTGCAACAATCTCCTCAGTCAAATTGTTATCTTTGCCAATCTGATAGTTGGTGAACACCTCAAAGTTGTTCTTAAATAGCCCACCCAATTTCAATAGTGTCTCCTTGTAATCATTTTTATCCGGCCACTGCAGTCGTAACGACACAATATGAACGATTGATTTAAAATATAAGCACGGGCGAAGCCAGAAATAAAAGTTAGATATGAAACAATACAAACAATACGTAATCGAGCAGGGAAAAAGCTAACTAACCGCGTTGATTGGATCGAGTATTTCGGAAGGTACTCCATCAATCTCAGTAGGTATCTCAAGCCCAAAGACTTCTGTCTTCTTGTATTCAGCATTTAGAAGGGCACCAGAGTGTATTGCATCGATAATCTTACGCGTATATTGTAACTTGATACGACTTCCTACGCCATACCTGTGAAAGCAAAATCAACGGAGATAAGGAGATTGCAACAAGTAAGACCCTCGGTTCAAGAATGAGCAGCAAATGAGAACAAATAACCCGGTACATGTCACAGGTAAGTAATAAAAGTGACAAACAGCCACATTGAAGTACATGAAATGAACGAATTAAAATCATAAGAGATCAATTTTGTGCAGTAATATACCTTCCACCGGACCAACCAGTGTTGACGAGCCAGCCAGTGGCACCGAACTTCTGCATCTTTTCGGCAAGCATAGCTGCATATTTAGTAGGGTGCATCATTATAAAAGCTGCACCAAAGCAGGCCGAGAATGTTGCAGTTGGCTCCTTGATTCCATCAACTGTGCCAGCCACCTGAAGTTTTATCGGAATCCAATCATCAAATAACCGCACCACATAATGTCTATGCATTTAAATGCTTTGTTTCGATTATTTTTGGATTGCACAAACGTTACCAGTGCAGTGTAGCCACTGATGAAATGATACATCGTCTGAGGTAGGTTCAGCTTGCTCACAGGTGGGAGGACACCAAAAGCATCACAAGCTAAAAGTATGACATTCTTCGGGTGTGGTCCAACACACGGTATCTTTGCGTTTGGAATGTATTCTATAGGATACGCCGCTCTAGTATTCTCTGAAACAAGGAAAAAGGCTTGCATCATGAATATTTTTACGCAGATAGTATCTACTAGTGTATTGGATGTTATCTAACCTGTAACAGACTTGTCAGTGTAATCCACTTCACGAGTGTGCTCATCGAATACCACATTCTCGAGCACTGATAGATTCAGAGAAATGTGTGTTTAGAATCGTCATATCGTCATATGTAAAGGATAACTTACAACCTGCAAGAACTTATAAGGTCATGGAAGTTGAAATATACCAGTTCCGAATTTGATGGCATTCCAGATATCAGGCTCCTTTTCCCCCGAAAGGTCGATACACTTTGCATAGCAACCACCTTCTATGTTCGACACACCATTATCACTCCAGCAGTGTTCATCGTCACCAATCAGGTAACGGTTATGGTCAGTCGACAGAGTAGTTTTCCCGGTACCTAATGAAGAAAACCATGAAGAAAAGAAATCAATAAGTACCGAAACATACAAAAGAACAGTATGACGAGATTGCACAGCATCTCAAATGCCCTTAATTTGGATGCATCATCAGGGAATACTAACCTGACAAACCGAAGAAGAGGGCAACATCACCATCTTTGCCCATATTGCAGCCAGAATGAAGCGAGAGAATCTGACGCTTAGGCATGAGATAATGCATTACACCGAAAAGACCTTTCTTCATCTCCCCGGCATACTGAGTTCCAAGGATTACCATTTCTCTCCGAGCAAGATTAATGTCTATGCTAGTAGATGATGTCATGTAATGAGTGTAACGGTTACATGGGAACTGTCCTGCATTGTAAATTGTGAAGTCCGGAGTACCAAAATCCTCCAGCTCTTCGGGTGTAGGTCGGATGCACCTGCCACCCATTCAGTTAATGATTTGGCACGCACACAAACAGAAATTCTGCAAAAAGTATCTAAATCGTACGGGTCACAATACGTGGATGAACACTTACATGTTATGCATGAAAAGGGAATGGTAAGCTCTGGCAGATACGATTCTGACTTTAATTCTGTTCTGTGGATCCCAATTCAGGAACTGATCATTCACAAATACCTGCAAGATTTCAGTGTTTCCTTAACTCAGTAAGCTTAATTATGTGTATGGCTATATGCATACTCACCCTTAAGACAAACTAATGATTACACTTGATTCTAAACATAAAAATCTTATGGTACATTCTTAAATTACTTCTATTGATCTACAACACTCCATTACCTCCAAATCCCAATGCCATTAATTGGCTCCCACCTAGGTGTCGCTTAGAGGGTCAGATGTACATGACCTTACCCTGTTAGTGACGACAAAGACAGGTTTTTTCTGAACGCTTGCAGCTTCTTATAAAAGAGGTGCTCATGATTCAATGAGTCATTTTAATGTAGTCCAATATAATCCAAAACTAAAGAATTCTAAATCTTTGGCCTATTGAATAAGTAACAAAATTACATTGATTCATCTCTTATGAAAAAATTAAAGGCGCAATGTATTCAGTATGAGATCGAAACCTTGTCTAAAGAATTTAAGTAATCAACAGCGCGCTCTCTGTTGACCATGAAGGTTTGTTCATCCATCTCAATGTTTGGAGAACCCCTGCAGCATTAAAATTACACAGAGGTTATTAGAAACTAGTTAAGCTAAAACACGAGATCAAGTCACAAACAAAGATAAGAGGGTGCCCGTATAATTCTTACTTTCCCCACCAAAGTTCAGATTCAGTAGTTTCATCCTTCACAACACGTTTGTCTCTAGGAGATCTTCCTGTTTTTGCTCCGGATAATGTTGCTAGTGCACCAGTTGATGTAATGAAAGACCCCTTTTCGTATTTGATTGCCTGCTCGTATAATTCTGCATCACCAACCAAAATCAATTGGTTTTGTTAAGACTTGTGCACTTGTGCTAATACAAGTATATTTCGCATTAACTATTGTTTTATCTGATAGAAACATAAGCTTAAACTAACGGTTGAAGCCACAGAATATGTTCTATTAGATGACCATTATTAGCATTAAGGTTTCGATTTTCGACATATTGTTGTGCGCATATGGTTGGGAACATGATAATCCTATTCTTATAGTGTAAAGTAGGAAGAGTAAAAGAGTATTACCAGCAGGGGAGAGATTGTAAAGAACATGTGTAAATTTGAGAGCACTATCACTGACGCTGATGGTCGGAACAACAGGGTGGTGATGCTGCACCTGCCTATGAGCTTTTCCTTCCGGGTCTCCTCTTACCACCTTGGGTCCTGTCTCTCTTGCCGAAGAAGCCAATGACGCACTAGTTTTTGGGAGGAGTAAAACAAATTGTCAATTTCAAATCAACTCGACTATCAGTCTTTTGTTTGATATGTTGCACAAGTTAACATTAACAGGATTTTTAATCAAATGACCATAGGCATACCCGAGCTTAGATTCTCGTGTATAGAGGTGGTGCAAGGCACGTTATATAATCACTTTTGATTCAATTTAATTACTTATTTTTACGCCTCAGTGTCACAAAAAATACTTGTATGTTTTTACTCGCCCACACGGCCTAACTAGTGCACATGAACATAAGAAGTAAAGAACACCTTATAGAAGACAATATAGAGGAAGAATCTTGAGTGTTAGACATAGCCAAAGCTTCAGTATTGCCACCAAAGGAAGCTGCTGAGGTCTTTATCTCCCTAGCACTCTCTTCGATCACATTCGTATAACCATCTAAGGCCGAATGAGTAGTATTATGACTTTCGTAAGTACTGAAGCAAGAAACCCACTTGCGCCAAACTGGTTGAGGCAACTTATTGTTAGACGGGGAAGAATTTGTAGCAAAGTGGTCATTTTGTGCACAAAAACAACAGTTAAAAGTCAAGCATTTTGTGGTTTTAGGCTTGTTTTTGGACAAAGAATAAGGTAGAGTTTGGTCTATGGGTATGTTTGTAGAGATGTAAGTTGAAGATAGTGTAGTGTTTTGTTCCTCCTCGTTGAAAATTAGTGGATTAATTCTTGATGATCTTCCCTTGCTTCCGCTTCCTACATTGCTTCTGATTGATGAGCAACTACATCTATGTTAGCCCCCATTTTTTTCCTTTCCTAATTAGCCTAGTTAGTAATTATGTTCCGCTGAATTTGCTACATTAATGCATATGAAATGGTTTCATTTGATTTGCATAATATAGTAAATTCAAACAGACAACAAAGTAGTTTTTGAATCGTAGTTATTTGTATGACCCGAAAAGTGTGTATAGGGTATCGAACCCTTTTGGTCGCTATTGCATGAATTCTATTTACCAATAAAATTCACCGATTCATACAGTCACATTTTGCACTTAAAATCATTTGGATAGTAATTAAAAACTTAAAATTAATGTCTTGAACAAATCAAGGTATGCAAAATGGTAGACTAGGCAAGTGTTATAGATCGGAATAAGACAACAAGTGTAGCTATTAAAAAATATAAAAATATTATGTTAATATTTTTCAAATTAAGAAAATGATACTAATAAAAATTATGTCTTGCCAAAACAAGCTAATACCAAATAATATTTTTCCAAAAATATTACAGGATAATAATATAATACTTCTATACATGAGTTATAATTATTAATTATTAATATTGAAAATATTTGCTATTTATATTGATTTGATATGATATTGTTATGGTAAAGTATCAAAATTCAAAAAATACTAATTTGGTAAATAAGTGTGATGACACATTGACACGTCATCTTTATCAACTCAAAATTGTTAATTTATTACGTTATTTTTTTTTTGAGATATTAATTTATTACGTTATGATTCTTATGAATCAATAATAAAGGTAACGGATTAATGTATCACATGAAAAGGTTATGGGTTCCACTCATTTACAAAAATTAATTCCATTTAGGATCCATCGAATAGAAACAACCCAAATATATCTTTTTGTACGCCACGTCACCTTAATCTCAACAACTTTTGCAAACACTTTCTCATGTTTTAAAAATAGATTCAAGCATATATAAATGAGTAAAAATAAAAAAAATAAATTATGCATTCATATATTTTAAGAAAAAAAAGTGCAATAAGAAGAAAAGTGAGATAAAAATATATATAAAAATTTAAAACAAATGTAAATCATAGTCCAGTGAAAATAAGACAAATTAAATAAAACAGACTAGAAAAATATCTTCATGAGAAAATTTTATTTAGTTATGGTGTACGAGTATTATTTTTTTAAAAAAATGTTGAAGAGGATTAAATCATGGAAAAATGTAAACTTTAATTAGACTATTACTAGTACAACCACTCCTTAAAAGCGGAAAAGTAGGAAACCTAACGTTTACTTCTAATTCATTTCCACAATTTCATTGATAAATCAAGCATATTAATATATATTTTGGAGTACAAATTAAGATTTTGACATTTATCGCTTAAATCAATGTTGAAGAATCAAATAAAATAAACTAATTATATAATGTAATAATAAATTTATGGTAAATTTAATCATGCAAATCTTGAATATTAGTATAAGGTAAATCGCTCATTTTTTAAGACTCGTCATCATGCTCGTTGTATCCTGCTCATAGAAAACTATGAGCATGGTCTAGGGAGAGAATGACGATGACAACTCATACCCATAAAAAAGAGTGCGGATTGGCGAGTGCGATCAGAGAGTCCCCGACTCAACTTTCATTTTTCATGACCTAAACTGATTCAAACCGAGAGTAGTCGATACAAATAACATTAATTATTTACTAATTAAAACACAAAAATAATAAAAAAAAAATGAAAAAAATACCTAATTGATTGGAGTTGTAAACGGTGGCGTTCTTCCTCGGAAAGAGTATTAAAAGAAGTAGCACCGTGTTGAGAACCTTGGCTTGGTGTATTCGGCGCTGATTTCTTCTTTTGAAGGGAATGTAGTTCGTCGATTGTTTGTGCCTTTACCGGCGGTGCGCTATCATCATGGCATATTCCGTTCCCGTTCTTCCCGTTTCCGTTCCCCGTTTCTATTTTCTTTAGCCCCTTATTATCTCCCATTCCCTCGGTTACGTTTCCGTTTCCCGTTCCCTTCTCCATTCTTTTCTCTGCTTAGATTAATAATCACCAATCATCATTTTCATCACAATTATTTTTATTCATTAATTTAACAATCAATGTTTTATTATTAATTTAAACACATTTCTCCTATAATTTGATGATTCTCAACATTTTATTACATCAATGTCATTATTCGATTTTCGATCTAAATTTCAGAAAAAATTATGGTTTTTTTGCATCATGACAAAAAACTTTCTGATGAACTATAACATATCTTTGGATTTCAAGTTTAACCATCAGTTTAATCTTTTGTTGAATTGATTTTTTAAGATGGATATCAGAAGTAATGCATCTAATTTTAATATTTTATTATTACAATGTGGCTATATGAATTATTCTAAGGTTTGATCTATTAAAAAAAAGTAATCAACACTTAAAAGTTAACCAATTCAAGAAAAAAATCAAAATCAAAAGAAAAAAGTTAAACACTTACCAAAATGAGGGGGGAATGAATGTATGACAAAAAAATGAAATGGAATGAAATTGAAGTGAATGGAAGAGTCTAAAGAGGAGAAATAAATAGGATGAGTAAAGAAGTGGAAAATGGATCCTTTATATAGTGGATGTGAAACCTAGTTTAATGGTCAAATCATTAAGGTTAGGTGGGTCCAATCTTATCCATGAAATTTGACATAAGGCTCCAGCTATTGTATGATTAGGAAAAGGTCTATATTAGGGAATTACTCCTACAGTTTGACGGTGCATTACTTTAACATTAATGAAAATCAGGAATTAATTGAATATAATAAAAAAACGCGGTTTTAAATTGTATTAGCGTCTCTTATAACATTATAAGGCCGTTATACACGTGTTTTGAGGTGTTTGGTTCGCGTTTATTCGAATTATAAGATAGATTCTCGTGTCAAGTATGAATTGTAAATTATTCAAATAAAAAAATTAGTAATATTTTGTGTAAGTAATTAAGTTACCTAAATCATAATGAAATTATATAATAATTTAAAGCCATAAAAGTATTATTATTAGATTGAGATATATTACTAATATAGTAATATATACTTCCTTCGAATCATTTTAGATCTCCTATTTGAGTTTTCACGGTTATAAGAGTGCAGATGTGGGGTCTATTAAAAAGGTGGTAGTTGGGTATTTTAAATGATTAAATTAATTATAAAAGTGGTAGTTGGGTATTGGGAAATGGAAAAGTGGGGGTATCTAAGTAAAAAAAAGATAGACAAAAAGGAAATGAGACAATTGATATGATTTTGCCAAATAAGGAAATGGTACAACTAAAATGATTCGGAGGGAGTATAAAACAAAATCATAAAATCATGCACTAAACAATATAGAGTGTAAGTAATTACATGAAAATATAAAAAAAATTCAACACATTAAAAAATAATATAAATAATAATTTAAATGTTTAATGTTTTTGTAAAACTTTAAAATAAGTTTTAAGCCTAAAGAACATATTGCCTCTATTCCTTGGAATTTGTTGTGCCGATCTCATAAAGAATCTTTTTGTTTATGTGACAACTTTTAAACAAAAATAACCTTATCATTCCGATTTAATATTTGAACAATACTTATGGTCCTCGCATATCTTCCATTAACTTCATTTTAACAATTTTATATTCTTTATGGTCCCTATATTTTTTCCACTAACTTTATAAATATATTTTTTAATTAGTTATGGTCTCTATATTTTTTCATTAACTTTTATTTAATATTTTTTAATGTTTATAGCCTTTACTTTTCCTGCATTAAATTAATTATTTAATAAAATAATATATCTATTATTTAAAAGATTCTATTTTTCTTAATTTTCGTGAACGTTCCTTGCAGGAACTTCATTAAGAAACGAAAGAGAGAATTATTTTTTTACATAAATAATTAATATGGTATCCGATAATAATCCATTATAATTAAAAGATACAACATATCTTGATTGATTGTATACATATCTTGATTGATTGTATATGGTAAAAATAAGTAAATAAATATAGTTTTAAAATCTTTTGTTATTAATCTAAAACAAATCAAATCAGAAAGATATTACATAATATCCTAAAAATTATTTGCCTAATAAGAACATGAAAAGAGCGGGAAAATTTTATTGTGAAGTCAACATGTTTACTAATCATTTCTTCATTAGTATAATATATACATACAAAATATTTTGATGAAAATAAATTTTTTTACATAAATAATTAATATGTTATTCGATAATTATCCATTATAATTAAAAGATAATTCATATCTTGGTTGATTGTATATGGTAAAAATAAGTAAATAAGATATAGTTTTAAAATGTTTTGTTAGTAATCTATTAAACAAATCAAATCAGAAAGTTATTACATAATATGCTAAAAAATATTTGCCTAATAAGAACATGAAAAGATCGGAAAAATTTTTATTGTGAAGTCAACATGTGTTCTAATCGTTTCTTTCATTAGTATATTGTATGTATAGAAGATTGTATAGATTGGGATAATTTTGAGTTAAATATTTTTCGAGTCGATTAAAAATAAATTGTTTTGTATATGTTCATTTTTACATAATTGTTAATCTATTTTTTATGACAAGTCAAATTAGTTTCGGTTACAGTCTTACAAAATGGGATAAATTTCAACTCATCAAATTTGTTCTGAACACCTCATAGTTGGCAACCCCACTCTTTTATTGGCTTTTTTTTTCCAAGCTGTCTAAAATTAAACATACGTAACAGTTAAGTAAATAAAAGCAGTTTTTCTCACAATGAGACGATCTTAAATGTCAATTTTATAGTTTTTTTGTTGACATATAAATTTTTATCGATTTTTTCTATAATGAAAAACCAACAATCAAAATATATTTTTTTATCATACACGCAATTGGGTTAAACAACTGACTTAAATAGTTAATTTATCAACTGATAATTTCAAATCAATCGATAGCTCCAAGCAACGATCATTTATGAATAGACTCTTTAAATCAACTTATGTAGTGTTTGGGAACAAGTATTTCATTTTAAATTAAGAATTTCAATTATGAAATCATAAATAAAGAATTTAAGAATGACAAGGTTTAGGATGTCATTCTCAAATTCTCAACTTATTTACTTTCAAAATAATGGTGGAATTTGATCCAAATTCAAATTTAAAAATATCTGATTTGCCAAACGGTAAATTCAACCTAATTCCAAATTTTTAAATAAAATCATCGTTTCCAAACATAGCGTTAAGGAATTAGGATTGTTCGTTGAAGTTCCTATATTGATAATTGATTGCTTGTCGATATTGCAAATTAGGTCATGCATCGTCGTAGTCGATGTTGGCGTTTTCAAGTTGGAATATTAATTAATTAAACAAACATCATTTTTAATATTTAGTGGAAAAGGACTATATCAATTCATAGAACTACTTCTTAGCCTTAGCTTTCATGTGAAATAGTATGTATTTATTGTAAGAAACGTCAAAAATATAAAGTTTGTTGTTGAGAATTGACATTAGAGATACTCCTATTTGTTTATATTTTTTTCCCAATCACTTTTTATTTTCGGATTTCAATGTAAAATTAGAAGTTTAATAATTTTAATTGTGAGTTTTAAAAATTTTAAATAATTGATATTTTGAAATTATATATTAAGGCGAATATATCAAGGTTTCACATGAATATGTTTTTTTTTTATATAGATCGATGATAAATCATAGTTAAACTTTGACACTAAAAATTCGTAAATTCTATTGTATTATATTCAAGTAAAAGATAAAATGTAAAGGACCTTCCTGGTATCCCGCACAAGGCAGGGTCTGAGTGGGGTTTTTTTTTTTCTTGAAAGATGCGGACAAATCATACCCGTACACCCAAGAGGGAGTAAAGAGAGATGTGCGCGGTCAAGAAACCCCTAATTGATACCTGCGCTAGTAGGGATCGAATCCCAAACCTTCTGCTCCACATGCAGATGTTCTATCCATTGAGCCACAAGCGCTTTTGGTAAATTTAATTATATTCAAGTATTTTATTTAAAATTTTTATATAAGATAGTCAAACCATAAGATACGCTTTATAAAACGGTAAATTAACCTAATTAATACCAATAGTTAGTAATATACCCATATATATTAGTCGTTTCACCGATAACTTTGTTGTTAGCATTTTACAAGACACTGTAAGACTAGGTAAATGTAGCCAAGTAGTGCTGTAGGCCGTATACATAAATAAATAAATAAATTATAATTCTCATCAATTACGACTTGCTCTAATTTCTTACCATACCCAAGAAGATTATTTGAAGTATTCTCAATTCTATGAGATAATAAGAAAATTGCTTGCATAGGGAGTAAAAGTTAAAAAAAATTTGCTTATTCACAATTAGAGTTGTCTAATATTAAAAATTTCTAATCAATCACCGTGATTTGTAAATCACCATAAAATGACAAAAAGAATAATAATAAAATAATCAAAACTAAAAAAATAAAATAACAAAGCTTTCCACTATCAAATTCTACCACATAAAGGTGATTTATTAACTTCATAAATAACCGTTATTTACTAAGAATTTCTCAATTAGTAATACATAAAATCAAAATCTAACCGTCAAGTTATCCAACACATTATATTCATTACTCAACTCAAGATATTTATAACTAAAATTTGCCGTTAGAGTATATAATACATTTTGGGATTTTCACTATCGTTAGAGTATATAACATGGAGTATTATGTAGTTTTATTTATTAGTTTATGCTTTTGGTTGAGTTGGTTCTTTAACATGGCATTGGAGCCAACGTGACAAAGAGGTCACAGGCACGAATCTGACCCAACACTCATTTAAAATGGAAAATTTGGTCACAAGTACGAATCTGACCCACCACTCATTTTAGGGTCACAAGTACGAGTTAGTTCCTTAACCCAAAAGGCTTTCGTATAAGGAGGCACATTAGAATATATAACATGATCTCAACTAGCAATTTAAACTTTTAATTGAGTTGATTTCTTAAATATAATAAAGACAAAATTGACGTAAGGAAACAAAGTCAACTCCATAACCAAGTACCGGGTGTTGACATAGTACTTTTTACATAAAAGACAAGAGTATTGACTAGTAAACAATATTATCTTGATTAGCCAGATTATTATCATGTGTCTACACGTGTTTTATAAGTAAGCAATGCATTATCAAATATATATATTAATCCTTAATAACAAAGATGATTAAAGAATAATTGAAGCAGACGTTCTTGAATTTTGGTTCCAAAGAATAGAATTGGCAATCAGATTTAGTGATAAGGGTTGATTAGGTCGAAAGATAGGGACTTAAAATCACGTCAATTTGTGGAATTGGTTCTGAAATGGGTAAGGTAAGCGACAAAAATTAATTACTGTAACGGCTCGTTTGGTTAGTGGTACTAAATGGTGGTAATGGGAATGAATTATAGTGCAAAATTTCATCAAAATTTTCATGTCATTCCCATGGTAATGAAATTTTGATCACAAAAAGGTTTTTTTGTTCACAAATTTTCATTACCACCTAATACCATCTCTCCCATTGGTAATACATTGGAATGAATTTTATGAACAAAATGAGATGATTGAAGATTGTCAAGCATGGCCATCAAGGTAGCAAAGAGATTTTTCAAGCAAAATTACACTAGTTTTTCATTCCTATTACCGCGATTTATTACCACCTACCAAACGGGCCGTAAAGTGTTTGTCTGTTTAATTTTTAGCTTTTTAGATGGTTTTTTAATTGACTTTTTGGCTTGTTGATGGATCAAAGAGTCAAAAAAATTGTTTGGTAGATGGCTTTTCAAGCAACTGAAAAATTAGTTTTTAAGCCAAAATGAAAATGCTACTCTGACTAGCTTTTTGGTTGACTTTTGGCTTGTTGGTCCACTTTTTCTCTAATAAACAACCAACAACCAATACTTAAATTAATCAAACATCTCCACAAACAGTTAGCTTTTTCGGCTAACTTAAAAGCCAACAAAAACAAACAATATTTTAAGCTGGTCAAACAAGCCAACAACCAATTGCCAAACACCCCATACATAGAAGAAAATAGTGGTCATTTTTATTATCAATATCAACAACCAAACTAAATAGGGCATTAGGGCCCGATAAATTCTTTCTTTGAGAATGAGATCTTAATTTTATTAGAGAATAACCAATATATTTTAAAAAACACCCTAAGTTGGATTATCGCCTCTCCTGAGCCAATCCTCTTTGACATTCTTGTATTCCTCTTGATTGAGCTATAAATGCTTATAGACATAACATCTAGTCTTTTGAGAGGTCGTTTCTCATGCCCAATCTATTAAAATTTAGTGCCTATTTATATTACTTTTTAATGTCTACTCGCCGTAACTTAATGCCTACTTACATTATTTTAAAATGTCTACTTACTTTATTCATAATTCCTATAATTCCTACATATAAATATTTTAAGATATATAATAGGCTGACCCAATTAGAGATGGTCTCTCAAAGAGATCGTCTGTCACAAGAATTTGCGTAGACATAATCTCTTGTCCCTTCTAAGGCTGTTCTACAAGTCGGACCTCCATTTTGAGTTGGAACCATTTTGAGTCTTTATTTGTCTCGTTATATGGGTCGGGTGAAGCGGGCTATAAAGGGCTCAATAAAGGTAATGGGGCTTTGTAAATAGCATAATTCATGGATAAGTTAGATATTATAAATGACAATGCCAAATAGGGATTATTAATATTTTTCAATATAATTTGATTGTTATACATTGAAAAATGAGGATAAATATTAATTTTAGTAATTAAAACGGGTTGGCTCGGGCTGAACTAACATTCAAAGTTCGACCCATTCAAAATCCATGTTAAGTTCAAACACAGATTCTTGTAAAAAACGGTCTTTTTGAGATACCATATTTAATTTAGTTAGTCCATTATTATTTTTTAGTTTAATTTAGCTTTAATGCACTGAGCCTGAAAGACATCTCTCAAAAAGACGATCATTCAAGAGACCGGTTGAAAACTTGAAGTTTAAATGACATTTATTCAACACGACCCATATTTATATAAGCCCGGCCCGACACATTGAACCGTCCCTAACATGAACCTGATGTTTATACACCAAATGGGCTTTTAAAAATAGACCAATTAAGATTTAAGAAACTAAACCGGAAATGACCCAAAACTTGTTGAATATCAATTCATCAACACAAATTCTTGTGCCCTTTCCCGGTTCACAAACAATAATGCGGTCTTGCCCGAGAAACAGCGCCGCCGTTGTAACCGTCAACGATGAACTACCACAACAAGCTTGTTCTCGCTCCTATGGTTCGAGTTGTCAGTCCTCTTTCTCCCTCTTTACTTCTATTATTCTTTCATTTCAATATAGCGGTTAAAAATATTCCCTTTCTGTCAATTGTTTCTTGCTTGCTAATTTCAACTTCAAATTCTTCTTCCAATGAGAGTATCTGGGTAAATTTTTAATTTTTTTGTAATGGGTATGATCTGTTTGATGATGGGCTGACAAAAATTGCGTGAATTCCGTCAGGGTACACTGCCATTGAGATTGTTAGCTGCTGAGTATGGTGCAGATATCACTTATGGAGAGGAAATTATCGATCATAAGCTTATCAAGTGCGACCGTGTTGTAAATGGTTCTTAGTTATTGCTTTACTTTTTCCCTTTTTGATGGGTTTATTGTGCATATTATTGATATTATGATAATTGAATTCAATTTGTTTTATGTGGTGTGATTTCCAGAGTATCTGGGCACAACGGATGTCGTAGAGAAAGAGACACAAAATGTGGTGTTTAGAACCTGCCCGGAGGAGAGAGACCGGGTTGTATTTCAAATCGGGACTTCTGATGCTATTAGGGCTCTTAAGGCTGCCCAACTTGTGTATGTTGCTTCACCTTTTTCAATCAATTTTGTTTCTTGATTTCATATGTGGTTGTTGATAATCTAGGGTTTAGAATTATGGGATATGTGCATTTTAATAGTAACAGTACATATTGTGAGGTAATTTAAGTGTTTGGTGTGATGGATTAGTCTAGGGAGGTCTATTAGTATGTGGTGAATCGCCTACAAACAAGCGTTTGATTGGGCTCTTAAGTCTTTCTTTGTATTTGTGCATGGAGGGAGAATCTGAGAAGAGCCTCCGTCTACAATGAGGGCTCTTGGAGTCTTGGAAAAAGGTTCTCCTTGTATTAAAGCTTTCCCTCAGTTGCAAATCTATCCTAGCTTGAGCTTGGACACCTGCCCAAATCTTTTGTTTAGTTTTGGCGCACTTATGAAAATTACACCAGGAAACAAAGCTTGACATTAACTCATACTAATTACTTGCAAAAAGAATGAGGAAGAGGATGGAAGGCTCTTTCCAAAATCGAAACTCCTTTGGTGGGTATCTTGTAGTCTTTTGAGCTGACAATCAAATTAGGGCACAAGTCTTATAGTATGCTTAATTGAAATACATTATACTTCTTGCACCACCTAAAAATGATTTTTTTGAGAAATGTTTGTGATGACTCTATTTTGTCATGCCATTTCTATCCCCATGACTACAAGTATGCTAGATGTAAGAACAAGGATGATTTATTTAGAATGCATTGTTGTAATGTCCTAAAAATCAAAAAGAGAAATGATTTAGAGTGCGATAAAGTACAACTACGAGGAAAGGGGAATTCATCAAGTGGTATTCGCAAGATTAATTTAGCATCTTTTCTTTGTTTTGGGCCTCTTCAATCGTGGTTTCTTACATGGGTCCATCACAACACGTGATCTGAGCACACAATGTATAGAATCCTCATCACAAAGAGTGGATGTGTTGGCTTCTTCTGTCACAAATTCTGGTAGAGTGGTCGAGGCACTAGAGTACTTAATCACGGTAGTAAAGCAAGCTATAAAAAAAAACTTATTCTCAAAGGTGAGATGGAGGCCTCAAAGAAGCGAAAGGACAATCTGGAAATTATGGCCACTTGGTTTGAAGGTAGAATCAATCAATCGCTTGTTTTGAGTTTGACCAACTAGGTTAGTTTGAATTACTTTAGGAATTTGAAAGTAGAAAACTCACCGCTAGTGCCTAGGAAAAATTTTTATTGTTGGAATTTCATTGGTTTTTGCTTTAGAGAGTGTTCATTGTTGTAGACTTGTAGTGATTTAAGCACACTGGGCTCTTTAATCTTTTGTTTTGTCTTCTTCTCATCTTCTATCTTCTCATGCTCAATCTTCTTCTATGCTTATAATTTGTCACAATATTCCGCTTTCTTATCATTTTCCATCCACAACGAAATGGATGTGAGATCTTTGGATTTTATGCTAACAAATCAAACAAAATGAGGTATGAATCTTCTAATCTAAGTCTTGCGACAATTGGAAATAAACATTTTAGTGCTTTTATATTCAAAACCTTAATGTGTCCTTTTTATTTGGAGAGATAGAAAAAAGGGGGGATCTTATGCTCATCGCATCGGTAGTCGATTCTTGGCATTTTCTTGTCATGTAAATTATGTCGCGCTTTTGCTGGACTGTGAATCTTGGTAATGCAGTAGGTAACCTTAAAACAAAGGAATGATTAGCTCTGTTTCTCTGCTGATAAGCGGCAATCAATTTCCATTTATGATTTACCAATTACCACATATGATGCTGATATTCAAAAGCCTAATGTTATGACCTTGTTTTTGCTAACTTGGATTCTCCTCCTTCACAGATGCAATGATGTTGCAGCTGTTGATATCAATATGGGTTGCCCAAGGTCATTTTCTATTAGTGGGGGCATGGGTGCTGCACTGTTGTCAAAACCAGAAACCATTCATGATGTAAGCCATTCCACTTAACGCAGTCAGTTGATTTTATCTTATTCCCTTTACTTGAGTGGCGACTTTGATCATTAATTCCCAATAGCTGAACATTTGATCACCCTGTTTTGTATTCAGATCTTGACAACATTGAAGAGGAACCTAAATACGCCTGTGACATGTAAGATACGACTTCTGAAAACATCTCATGAAACAGTGGAACTGGCGAGACAGATTGAGAAAACTGGTGTTTCTGCTCTTGCGGTCCATGGAAGGTGGTTTTTTCCTCCTCTGCTTTTGTTTCCTCATCTTATTGATATTACTATTTCATCTGTAGGACAAGACCATATTGTTAGGAACTTAGGATTAAGGTTGTGACGTTGATGTGTGTTGTGGTAGTGTGACCTCAATCACATACCTAATAAAGACATATGTTTGGTATTCTTACCCCTTTTCTTTTAATTTGATTGCAGAAAAGTTCCGGATAGACCAAGAGATCCGGCAAAATGGGATGAGATTGCTGACGTGGTTGCTGCTTTATCGATTCCTGTGATAGCAAATGGAGATGTCTTCAATTATGAAGATTTTCAGCGCATCAAAGTTGCTACAGGTTTCAAAAACTTTGTCATTGCTACTTCTATAGGAATCAAAAAATGGGGCTAAAGATATATATATATATATATATATATATATATATATATATATATATATATATATATATATATATATATATATATATATATATATATATATATATATATATATATATATATATATATATATATATATATATATATATATATATATATATATATATATATATATATATATATATATATATATATATATATATATATATATATATATATATATATATATATATATATATATATATATATATATATATATATATACTATTGATCACCAAGCATATAGTTAATGACCACATTGTATTCTATAGGGTAGACCAATGATTCAAATGGTGTTACCGAGTTTCATTTTTATAGAAGAGAAAATTGGCTCTATACTTTCTGCACGTTTTGCAAGTTAACAATCATGTGAAAAAGGTTTTCATTTATAGCTGTAGCTTAAGATAAGAGCAGGCAACCGCTTTTTTCATTCATTGATTTGAAATTTTATTTTAGGTTGTGCTGCAACTAATCTCTCTTTGTTTGCCATCTTCTCATTGTGATTTGACATATTAGGTGCTGCATCTGTGATGGTTGCAAGAGGTGCTCTTTGGAATGCATCAGTTTTCTCCCCTCAAGGGAAACTTCCATGGGAGGATGTAAAGAAAGAATACATCAGAAAGGTATACCTCTAGGAAAAGAAATTAGATGATCTTCATGATTAGTCAACTCAAAATTAGAGTGATAAAAAATAGTGGGTTTATTTGTCTTCGTTAAAAAAAATTAGAGCACCTTGGAGAAGCCATCTGTGGCTAGGGAATTCTCCAAGGCGTAACCAAGCTTTTCCCAAAAATAATTTTTTTTTAAATGCTTTGTGCTGACCCCTATGTGCTTTTTAAAACTAAGGTTTTTGTTGTTATTTTCGTCAAGTATCAAAATAATTTCAGTAGTTAAAATGATGATTTTTTTTCTTTCTATTTCAAAAGGAGTTTAGGAATTGAAATGATGAAGCCGTGAAGGTTAGAGTTTGACATTATAACAACTTTCCACCTCCTTACTTTCCCTTTTAATGAAGCTTAGACGATTTGTGTTCAGCATGTAGCGTGTTTTACCTTGATTTAAAGTATTCGTGTTGTTTGAGCTTAGTTTTAGCTTTTTCGTTGTTGCACTTTCAGCTCAAAATCGAATGTGCTCAAATCAAGCTTGTGCTTTAATAAAGCAAAATGTAGCACCAATAGTCCAAGTTTTGAAAGTGTCTTAGCAAATGGTTCAACTTAAAGAATCGTTTTTGTAATTATTGTTTGACCTTGGTGTTAGCACTGCAACCACTTTCCTTCTAAACCTTAGCTGTTCCATGACTTCCATGATTCCATCAGCAAACCCAACATGAGTATCTGACTAGATAACTCAGCTCAACTCATACTTCCTTTTTTATGCCATCTTCACATAGCACGATGGCAGTACCATCAATAGACTGTCAATGGATGAAATGGAACAAAAATTAGGATTTCAAATTAGAACATTTATACGTAGCTGTTAGCACACAAACATAATACCTTGAACGAATCACCGGTGTATGAAATGAAACAAGAATTAGGGTTTTTGGATAAAACATCTCTATTAAGACGGTTTTTAGTCAATGTATTGAACTCTAGATTAAAGCCATATAGTTGCTCCCTGGTAGTTGTATAAGTATATCATATCATAAGGACAGTTTTAATGTTCATCATTCAAATTTAGTCTATTCAAAATATAAATTTATTTTGAAGATATATTTAAAGAAATATGAAAGGATTCATTCACAGAAAGTTTAAATCCTTAATAAATTAGCTTAGCTGTCTATAGTATCTTATTAATAAATTAGCTAGGTTTGTTCGTTTAAATCCTTTTCAACGGGATTATGGTTTACACTATATGAACTTTACACGACATGACTTGATTGACTTCTACACACCTTAACCCTCCGAAAATAAAGAGAAAGTATTGAAGTTCAGGATTGTTTTTTTCTTTTTTTTCCCTTGGGCTTTGTTCCCATTATAGTATCTTATTGCATTTTGCTTGTTAAAGTTAAAATATTTGGGAGGCCTAAGCCCAGGCCAAGCCCATTAACTTCTATGTTTTTATGTTGCCTATTTGGTTCTTTCTTCATGCAACATGTTAATTGCATTCTTCACTTATGTAACCATAGTGTGTGTCACATGATTCGCCAATCTCCTCATGAATCGCGAATCGGAAAAAGCAAATCATTTATTATGGTCAGCTTTGGCTATTTTTGGGTCGTTTTAATTGGTTCACGAATTCAAAAAGCAAATTTGTTAGCTAATTATGTTACAACTAACCATACAAGTACTGAATAATAATCTTACATTTGGTATCGCTGCATCAGAGCATATTATGGGATAATGATATCAAAAGCACAAAACATACCTTAAGGGAGATGATAATGCACCATTCTTGCTTTGAACTACCAGAAGGGAAGGCTGTGATCAAGTCAGAAACCTTGGCAGACCTTGCGTAAGTTTGATTCTGAATTTGCTTTTCAATATGTTGAATATTCAGGTTTCTGCTAGTAGTTTTTTTTTTTTTTTGAAGTTTAAACTTCAAACTTTACAATTCATGAACGAACTACTATTGCCAGCAAAAGCAAGATGAAAACTTTGGACGGTATATGTCACGACTCATGTTAGACAATATGGTTCCTTTGATCGATTCGATTATCAGTAAAGGATCAACTTATTTGAAATGTTACTTGTGCAATTATTCAAAACTAAAAATGCGACCCAAGTCACCAAATATTAAAGGCATGGTATTTCTGAATACCTGGTTATGTAATATGTATTATTCGGTTCTCGTCCACGTTTTTAATTAACATGACATGTCTATTTCTTTTCTTATTGACCTATATAAAACCTGTTTTTGGTCGATTCCCTTCTCTATTTTTTTTCTTTCCTGTTTTGGAAGACAAATTGACCTCAAAATTGTGCATTTGATGTTATCAGGAAACTTTATGGGGAAGAGGATTATTTTCAATTTGTGAATAAGAGCAGATGACATGAAGGTTTTACAGCTCCCTTTTTGTAATGTGAAATACAACTACAAGTGAGTATATATGTTCGTAACATATTATAATTGTCAATTGCTATTTAATGCTATTTCTTCTCTTCATTTTCATTCACTGTCTTCATAATGTTGATGGACAAGGCTGCTATTTTGGACAAAATAGTCTTTCTTTCAGAACACTTGCCTAGAATTAGTATGCCTCGTTGCTCAAATCACTTGTGCCTCACATTTGCTGTAGTAATCCCTCTTGCAATTCGACATTCGGGAGGATATTTGGTGATCTTCTTATTTGCTAAGTGTTTGTGTTTTAATAGCTGTGTATTGCAGAAATGTTGCATCTAAACATCATCAGAGCATGGTCACTTATTTGCTTTCCCATCAATTTATTAACCCTTCAAAGCCATTTCCCAGCAAGCCTTAAAAACCGGTGTAACTTAGAAAGCTACGGAATGAAAAATGTAGTTTTTGAGAAAGTTGTAATTTTCAATTGACCATTTATATCAAACATAAGTTGGACTAAATTATCAAAGTTTGTGTCTTTGAACAAAATAGATACTTAAGTTAACCAAAGACTTATTGCAATCATAGTTGCATTAGGTGCGGGCAAACACCTGCAAGGGAAGAACTCACATATGAGTCGAGTATAATAACTAATAAGATACCCAACCCGAAATTGACCCAATCAAAAATGACTTGACCTGAATCCATGTTTTGAGTATTAACAATTCTAAAAAGGATGGCTAAATTTTCGTTCACTTTCCTTTATCAAAATCTGTTTAGTATGTTTTCCTTTCCGAGTGTCACTTAAGTTTGTAAACGATTATGGTCCATTTGTGAAACTTCCAGCTATTTGATCTTTCCCGATAGCGTTTTAAAGATTAAAGTGGGCCGTTTTTTAGGGTAATTTTGAGGTGTAACCGCCTAGGGCCCAGCTCATGAAAGGGCTCAAATAGAGTTAAATTAGTATTTGCATAACTAGCTTTTCGCATAGATCAATCTTGCTGCATTAGGTTTCTCAGTTATGCACATGAATACTGAACTGCATAGTTGGAGAAAAAATAACCGAAACTAATTTACTTATATAAGGGCCTTCTTAAATTTTTCGCGTAGGGCCCAAAAATTGTCGGGAATGGCTCTACAGTGAAGTGTACATCTAAATTTCCTTTTTTTATTTCATAACCCTGCTCCTGAAAACTTCGTCCTCTAGCCTTTGTTGCCTATACACACCACCTTCGTATAGTCGTGTGTGCATACAAATAGATCGGAAGAATACGCTGTCACTAAAGAAAACTCTTATATGTTTGTGTTGCAGATTAGCAATTCATTCTCCAGTCTGTTTTTGACTATGGAGCACAGAAAGGCATACTCTACTTGCTGCTTTACACACTGGCAAGGACGAGATGCGAGCGTGGCTTTACTGATTGTATTATAGACAGCTACTGATCAATTCTGGAATTGATTAACTCTCGCTATCCAAGTATTATTTACAGCAATGTGTGCTTCTGACTGAATTGCTACTCGTTGTCGAAATGTTATTCTGTGTACTTGAAAGAATGACGTCTCGTTGAATTTTGGATAAGTGAGAACAAAAAGGTGAAAGAATTTTGTATCATTTCCATAGAAAGTTTATTCTTCAACTGTGTTTCTGTCTTTAATTGATTCCTGAGTGTTTTTTATGTCGAGTCGCTTTGTACATATCAAGTCTATTGATTTGGAGTCGAATCTATCCAACTTATCGAATTCCTAATTATCGATCAGTGAAAATATGAGATACGAAGTAATCGTAACTCGATTCCTAATAATTAAAGTGAGGGATTTACCCTTAAATCCTCTCCTAAGTATTGGCCTAAAATCGATCTAAATTCTATAATAAACAACATTTGAATATTGTTTAATATTTGAATTAATGAGTAATTGTTTGCTTTAGTTTAATTTTCTCGATTAGAATCAAAATGATTGTTACCATATGAACGATTTGTGGGCCACTACCAAATCCAGATATATGCCCCATTATTGCCTTATTGGCGCCAGATCCCAAATGAAGTTTTTAGCTTTAAAAATTCTGAGCTGTTTCTGCGAGACAATTTTAAAATAAAGAGTTTATATGCTAATAATTATATTGAGTTATGTTGCTTATGGAAAATGTCTCACAGTGAGATCGTCCCATATAAGAAGTTATGGAAAATTTTAGGGCGTATTATCTTCGTACCTTTGATTTTGCTATTATTTTAGTCCAGTATATCCAGCTTGAATCTACAATTATATCTCTCTCTTAGATCAAAACTTATGATTACTCCGCTTAAAAATATAATCCACTTACATAATACTCACTTCCTTCTTTTTCCTTATTCTCCGTGTAAATCACTATAATAGTGAACTCAAAGAGACAGATAAATGTTTAATATTAAAGCAAAATTTAATATGAAAGCGATTACTTTTTGTTTTATTGGCAACTTTTAAAATCAATGTAAGTCAAATAAAGTGTTATTTTTGTAAAATTAATAAATTCTACTAAACAAAAGAACAAAAAAAAGCTAAGTTGAAAAGACGTCTAACCACGATCATATTCTTCCCTAAAAGCCCCACCAACCCTAAATTGGTGCCACTACACAACCCACATTCCTTGCTTAATAGAACTTGTTATTTCAATTTCAATTTGTGAATTATTTATGTGAAAATATGGCGATTATCATTAACAAATTTTCTTATTCTCAACCATAGTAAATAAAATAAAATGTGATTATTATTAACTATTTAATTCATGTTGTTAATCTTATAAAACGGAATGATGGTGATTATTATTAACGAATCTTATTGTTATTTTTAATCATCCTAAATTAAAATTTGGTATATATGAATAAGAGTCTTATCTTTATCTCAATTATAGTTTTTTTGAAAAGATATAATTATACAATATTAAAAATATTATCTTAATTCGAAAAAAAAAATATTATCTTATCTTAAAAAAAAAAATTATCTCGCTCTATTTAATAACGACAAATTATTTTGATAAAATTGTACTCAGTTGACTCGAATCAGCATAATAAGTGATTTGAGCTAGTTAGAGAAGAATCGATTAATTGTTTGGTAATTAATTTTGAGATGATAGATGATAGTGTGAATTATTAACATTTATTTTTCCTTAATTTTGTAACATCTATAATATTTGTATCTGATAGAATAAAATAATATTTTTAGTATAATCTTTTGATAGCATTTAGAATATTTAGAATATTTGGTAAATATTTAGATCTTAGTAAATATATTGTAATTATATTGTTTCCTAAATCATAGGATCTTTCTTATATTTATTCCACTTCAATTAATGAGAAATCATCCAAGCACATATATCTCTTTGATCAACATATAGGTTTCCTATATGGAGTATTTTTTTTGTTTGTTGGATTTTTGTATACATTATTCAAATTTCACAAACACTACAACATAATTTGCTTTTAGTGAGATATATTTAGCGACATTTAATTTAAATGTCGCTATTTCAAATTTCTAATAGTATATATAGAGGATTTAGTGACATTTATTAGACCCTTTAGCAGCATATAAAAAAAGTACACAAAAACTTTTTGCGATATAGGATCTAGTGATATTTCTCACAAATATTACTATAGACTATAGTATCAATCACATATGCCACTAAAGACCAAATAAAGTGTCGCTAAATCACTTTATAGTGAAACTTAAAAATAAAAACCAATAATCATTACACTAAAAATATGAATCAGTGGCATTGTTTTAATGCGAACTTAAAAATAAAAACCAATAATCATTATACTAAAAATAAAAGGTTAAATTTGTTGTAGTGATACTCATATTTTTCACATAATTAGCAAACAAACGTGTTTTTTTAAGTTTATTAAAAGTAATTATTGCATAAAAGACTTCATACAATATTAATCATACTCCATTAATTGAAAGTCAAACCAATAAGTGTGGCAAAATTAAATTAAAGCCTACAAATTTAAGTATGAGTTGTTTGATAAAATCCAGTGGGATCAATTCTTTGGCATAGCTCAATTAGAATAAAAAAAGTCATTATCTCATTATTCTGAATCCAAAATAAACCAAACTAATACATGAAAGTAATATCTCCGTTTTTAATATTTACACCTCGCTCTTTCATGTGAGTACTTTTTAAGTGAAGTGTAGCTATTAAAAAAAATACAAATGTACTCCTAATATAAAAAGAAATACACTTCATTAAATAAAGAGGCATGTGCTGCATCCACACATCTAGCCCAAGATTTGAACTCGTGACCACTTGTTTCACTGGCTTTTGATACCATATCAATGAACCAACTCAGCCAAAGTTTAAGCTGATGGTTGAGTTCCCATAATATATTATATACTAAAAAAATAAGAAAGTATAAAGCTAAACAAGACCCTATGAAAAATGAGTTTTTTTTTTTTTTTTTTTTTTTTGAAGTACTATGAAAAATGATTTAAGAGGTAAGCAAAAGCAATAATAGTGAAAGCATGATGAAGAGAAACAAGAAAAGATGGATGATAGTGAGTGTCCTTATATCCAATTAACCATAAAAGAATATATGCATTGAACATTGTAGACATTTAGGCAATAACCAATAAGACACCATACCCATTTTTCAAGGGCCATTTGAATTGGTTTAGCCACTAATAGTAAATTTTGGTGGTCACTACTTAGTGGGAAATTTCACTTATTTTTTGTCACTTCAATTCCTTTCCAGATTCGTAGTACCAAATAGTACTATCCACTAATTACAATTAACAAACAAAGTAAATTAACCTTTAACACTTTTTATTATAATGGTAATAATGCATTAATTTAGGGAAACTTTAATTTTTCACTAATTAAATTAATTATAAAGTCATTAAGTAAAGTTTAATCTTTTTTGTGTCTCTCTCTAGTCTTTACTCTTCTATGTTTGGCTATTCGAAAGTTAAAAAATTGACTTTTAGTTTTGTCACAAATTTTTCGGATTTAAATGATTAATCTTTAATAGAATTAATTTTGACATTATTGTTTTGTAACTCTCTAATAGAGTTGATCTTAATAGAATCGACTAAAATATGAGTTATAACAACATTTGTTATAAAGGACAATTTTTTTGTCCAAAACACTGATGTAATGCTCATTTTTTGAATGCATTGTGATTTGTGAGCAAGAGTGAAGCAAAAATATATCAATTTTAAGGATTAGTTTGTTTAACTTTTTTCAAAAAAACAATGTACGGCCTAAAATTCAAATAATTAAACTAAAGCAAAAGCAATGTAAATTAATGTCAACTAATATTTAAGGCTTATAAATTTAAAAGACACTGTGACTCTGTGAGATTAAACACCTTACACATGTTCAGAACCACTGCTTAATTGAAAGTGATATAATTAGAAATCAAAGTCCACGAGATGTTACCAATTTAACTAACTGATGACAATTACACAATATCCTCCGATCAATTACATAAATATTCCTTCCATATGCTGATTGCTGATATACAAAAGGAAGTATTGGATAAGGGCATACTTTTAGTGGAGTAACATCATAAGAAAATCTAGCCCCTTGCTATGGCCCGGTTTTTCTATTTAGTTGCTTCTTCCTTTTTTTTTTCACAAAATCTCACAAGAGATGGTTTATAGGATAGACCACAAAATTGGGCCAGTCTATTTCCCTTAACTGATTTTTTTTATTATAATATCAATTATATTATGTTATAATCCTAAATGTAAGGTATTATAACCTCGAATATACTATTCTATAACCCCAAATATAAGTTACTATAACCCCAAATAATTTATTATAACCCCAAATATACTATGTTATATTTTGGGCTGGCCTGGGCTTTATGTATTCCATCTATAGAATAGACCGTCTCCCATGAGACTTACTGTTTTTTTTTTCAATAGTTACTTCTTCCCTTTTTCTTATCTATTTTTAAATTGTGATTTTTTTTCCTTTTACGTTATTAGTTTACTCATGTATAAAAGAAAAAGTTAAACCAAAGGAAATTTTGTGGGAATGAATCTAATGTATATACATTTAACGTTTTTGCAATCTAAGATTTATTGTTTTGATCATCTATAAGTATAAGAAAAAGAAAATTGACACAACTAGAGAGAAAAAATATCATTTGTGGAGACTCTACACTATCCTCTATAATTTTCTTTGGTGCAACTCAAATGGTTTAAAAGACTTTTTTTAGAGTAAGAACACACATTAATTTTTAAAGTTTTACTCCCTCTGTTTTCAAATGTTCTTCCCATACTTTTTGCACAGTTTTGAAGGAAATTTTGAGCCTAAATATCTGTAGATACACATCAAAAAAATTATAAAAACTATATAATAAAAAAGTATACATAATGACGAATCTAACGAGATCTCACATGGATATATTTTGTCTTCTATATATGTCTTAAAAATCTTAATCAAGTTTCTCTTTCCAAAATAGAATATTCTAAATGGGAAGAACATTAGGAAACGGAGGGAGTACTTTAACACTTATCTAAAAATTATAAAAATTTGATATTATGAAAGTAAGCGATTAGACGATTCAAACAAGATCCCACTTGACTATATTTTTACTTACACATTAGTCGCAATATGTAAAATAAGCTTGAACGATGAATAGTGCATAAAATCGAAATGTAGCGAGTATCTCGGAACGAAGGAAGTATTAATGATCAAAATTGTGCATTGAATTGCGTAAAAAAGTGAAATATAGCAAGTATTATGGAACGGAGGAAGTATTATATGAAAATAGATAAATTAATTAGTGTGACTATATTAGTATATATGTTCAATTATTGGAAGATAAGATTAGACAAATGAAAATGAGGGAAAAAACAAGTTAAACCAAAAGAGAGCATTATGAATTAAAATGGAGTATGGGGCCATGACAATGATTGATATGCATACTAACACTTACACCTTTTCATATCATCATGTGATATGTGCCAACGGAAGCTCATAGCTGGCTTCAGTCCTCATTTGCCATTTCTTACTTTCGTTTTTGTCTATTAGTTATACACAATGTACTAAATACTTTTTTCGTTCCAAAATACTCACACTAAATACTCCCTCCTATTCAGCACAATTGTCCCATTTGACTTTTCACACATGCCGAGACAACATTTTAACCCTTAATATCTCCAATTATTGTTAATTAAAAATTATAAAAATTTGATATTAATAATCGTTGTATTGAGACGAATCAAACAAGATCCCACATGACTATGTTTTAACTTATAGATTAAGAGTAAAATACAAATTAAGAGTGATGAATGAATAGTGCCAAAAGTCAAATGGGACAATTGTGCTGAATAGGAGGGAGTATATTTTTATGCAATTTAATATATTTATCGGATTGATTATATCTAAAGCTTTACATAACTAAAAATTATAAAAAATTGATATTATGAAAATATGTGACGAGACGAATAACATAAGATCTCACATGACTATTTTTTTCTGGAATAATAGCCAAAATCTGTGAATTACCATAAAATAATAAATTGTGCAAAAATATGTTTGGTACAAGTTATATGGAATGGACAAAGTATTTAATTAACATATACTCTTATTCTCTTAGATTGCGTTTGGGAACATGTATTTCATTTCAAATTCTTAATTTCAATTATGGAATCATAAATGGAGAATTTGAAATGACAAGGTTTGACAAGTCATTCTCAAATTCTCCACTTTAACTACTTTGGAAACAAAGGTGGAATTCACTCAAATCCAAATTTGAAATTTTTTGATTTACCAAACACTTAATTTGATCCAATGCTAGATTTCCAAATGAAATCACCATTCTCAAACATAGCATTATAGAATTTGGTATTTTCAACTAGTTTATATGAGGATTGAGGTGTGTAAAGTTTGATATTGACACTAAATTAAAGGTGAAGCAAAAGAAATGGAATAAAAATGATTTAAAGTATTGAGGGACCTGTTTTATCATTTGTTTAGTCTTAAATCAGCTAATGAATTTTATTGTTAATTGTTAAATCGTTACATTTTCAAATAAATATTGGCCATATGTTTTCCCACTAAGTTCCCGTACTTCAGTAAACCAATTTAATTATTTAAAAAAATTTTGTAAGCCAATTTGAGAAAGTCTTAGTAATAACAGTTATTTATAAGGTAAATAAATTACCCTTATATAATAGGGTGTGATAGGATAAAAAATTTGTAGTTTTAATTTATCTTTTTAAATTTTATTTATTTTAACATTATTATTTTAATATTTTTACGGCGATTTACAAATCACACTTATTCCTTATGAAATTTTAAAACCAATCCACTTGAACAACCTTTAACCTTTATTGAGAGCATTATGGAACTTCATAAGTACAAAGTACTTTCCTGACTCATGAATTACTTCTACATTGAAAGTAAGTGTATACTATCAATTGCAATTGTCTCCATCAATTTATATAAAAGCCAAAATTTATTTTCAAATACCATTGGTTGTTCCTAAACAAAAATTATTATGTATTTATTTTCAAAAAAAAATTTATCATGTAGAAGTATTTGATAGAGTAAATTAAAAATTAAATTTTTTTAAAAAATATAATATATTTTACGCATAATTTGATTCTAAATTTCATATTAGATAATACAATTAATACTTATATTATCAAAAGTTTATAATATATTCTTGTTTACTATCTAAAATTAATTTTATTCTTATTAATAAACACCCTAAAAACCTTTTCAAGAGATAATCATAAATTATTTGTAAAATAGGTACATACCAATAAAATAACATTTCACAATAGACTTTTGCAACAAAAACAATATTTTTACTCAGTCTATTGCTAAGAGAAACACTATATGAAGTATTTTTTTGCTTTCTATAATTTTCTTTTACAAAGATATCCAAACTAATTTTTTAATTCTGATTGATACATTTCAACTCTTCTAAAATATTATACGTACAATTTGAATAAACCTATAATTTTTTATTCTTTGTAGGAGTAGAATATAAAATTGTGATAATTTTTTGGGAGATAAGGATGTATAAATAAACTAAACAAAAGTAGTACTACCTCCTATTCAGCTCAAATGTCCCATTTGATTTTTTGGTACTATTCACTCATGACTCTTAATTTGTATTTTACTGTTAATCTATAAGTTAAAACATAGTCATGTGGGATCTTGTTTGATTCGTCTCAATACAAGGATTATTAATATCAAAATTTTTATAATTTTTATTTAAGAATATTTTGAGATATTAACGGTTAAAATGTTGCCTCGGCAAGTGTGAGAAAACTAAATGGGACATTTAAGCTGAATAGGAGGGAGTATATATGATTGAAACAGGTACTAGGAATGTAAGATACCTTTAATCTCTTTACAAATACAATTACAAATAATCTAATAATCACATCCATCTCTCTTATCTAATCTAATCTTACCTAAATCACAACATTACTCCTAATAATTAATTAACATTAAATAAAACTTCACTTTTAATCCACTCCATTTCTCTTTTCTTCTTTTCAAAAGATGCTCCCTTTTTTCTTTTTTCTTTTTCACCCCCTTTTATTCTCATTATTAACATTTTCCTAATCATAAATCCCTTTTTATTTTTTTGTTCATTTTCATAAAAAAGGAATAAAAAAGACAAAAAAAATAAGTCCTCTATCCTACCCAAATTAAATATTTGTGGGGATGCATTCAATTAAACTCCAATTCTCATCAATCATATGCACCAAAAGGCCCCAGCCGTCCGGTACTATTTGGCTTTCTCTCCTTTTCATTTTCTTTATTTTTTCCATTTTTTTTTACAATTTTTAAATAAATATAAATAAATTACAAAACTTAATTTTAATTATATTAATATTTATTTAAACATTAAATTAAATTATAAAAAAAATTAGAAGCGAGCGTCTTCAAAGCCATGCAAATCGCTAACCCTGTTTAAGTTCTTCCTCATCATAGCCACTTTAGCCAGCCGTTCAGCCGCTTTCCAAGCCGATGTCGGCGTTAACGGCTCACCCTTTTCATCCACCACACAACACCCACCGCCGCCATTACGATTACTTCCTTCTTTCTCTCTCCTCGGCGTCTCTTCTTGCTGAGCTTGGCGCCTCCACTTAACTTCGGCTAATTCAGCTTCGACTCTACGCCTGTACTCCCCAGCCGCGGCTACTTTCAAACTCCGCTGACTCAACACGGCTCGAGCCGACCCCAGAAGCCGCTCAGCTCCAACAAAGTCATTTCTTTCGGCTAATAATCTCCTGCTTTCAGCTACAGCTCTTGTCATAACAAAAAGACTTCTTAACCGTTGGATTTTAGGGTCTGATGATCGGATGGTGTGAGGACGAGGAACAATTAAGGATTGATCTCCACCGTAGATCACCTGTTTACAAAATGATGGATCTTTATGATATGATCTCACAGATAACATATGGTGGGACCCAATAGAACTTGCTGGAACTTTCAATTCAACTAATAGTTCCCTCTCCTCACAACTATATAAATCCCCTAGTTTCGCTGAACCGGACCCAAGTAAACCCGGTCTACCCGTACAAGAATAAACCGCTACTATTTCCGCCGCGGCTGAACCGGTTGCTAAACCGATCTGAAACCGAACATCTAAAACCACCACGCTTAAAAATTGGTTCACAGTTTTAACAAATTCCTCTTCAGAAAAACCCTCCTTAATTTTAAAAGTGTGAACCGGAATCTCAGAAAACCGGGTTGAAGATACAAGAAATTGATCATTAGTTTCTCTCTTCTCATCTTGACCGTCCATTAATATGATGGATGTAAAATGATTCTTCTCTTTACGATCTTGTATGATTTTCGCAGCTTTCTTAAGCGCGTCGTTTAGACAGTAATTATTGCCACTGTTATGCGTTTCAGCGGGAGCCGTATTAATGGCGTCTATAATTCTTCTGGCTGATCTTCTTCCAGAAGGAGTCATTCTCCTCAATGGAAGTAATCTTTTCGACGATGAAGAAAATGCAACCATTGAAAGACGATCGTTTGATGAGAGGGAAGAAATCATTCCTTTCATTGATCTTTTTAAGGAGTTTAATTTTCCGGCATTTATTTCACCTCCAATGTCGAGAACAACCACAACATCCACCGAAGGACGGCGAATTCTACCCGGAAATGGTGGGGCTTTTACGGTGAGTAGAACCGCGTAAGTCTCGTAGGTTCGCCCAACCGCTATTACTGTTGATTCTGGAGATATTGTTACATCTACTCCTTTGTTCATGTGGGTAATTTGAGGTCGAGGAGTAACTGGATCCGAAAAAAACCCAGGAAATTGATCATCATCGGGTTCGTTTTCTTCTTCGGATTCGGGTATGGGGTTGAATTGAATCGACGAAACGTGGGTTACAAGCGGTTCATCGTCATCGTAGAGACGAAGATCAGTTGGGATTGATTTTTTAATGGGTTTACTTTTCTGGGTAACTGCAAGGTAAGGAGTTTCCTTCCATTGAGATCCACAAAGAGGGCAAGATAAAACTACACCATTAGTTTTAGTAGCAAGATTTGAAATACATGGGAAATGAAAAGAATGGGAACATTCAGCAGTAAAAATGGCGGTTCCTTGACCCGGTTTGACATTGTGAAGACAAACACCACAACGAGTAAGCTTTGAGAAACGAAGAGAGTTTTTAAGGAGAAGAGAAAAAGAAGAAGGAGATTGTACTGATTGAGGAGAAGAAGGGGGAGGGGTTTTACATTTGAGTTTTGAAGAAGTTTCATCAATGGAGGTTTTGCAACGAAGAGTAGGGGTTTTAGGTGCAGAAGTAGGAGTTTGAGGTCGAGGTGTAGAAGGAGAAGAAGAAGAGAAGAAAGTGAATTTGGAAAAACCCAGTTTAGGACTACGATTTGTGGTGTGATTTGGAGTGGAATTTGGTTCTGGGTCTTTAGGAATGAAAGTGCAGAAAGCTCTACGCCATCCAGTAACCATTGTTAATGGTAGTTTTTTGTGGGTATAGAATGAAAATGGTGGTTTTGGTTATGGTAGGAAAGAGTAGAGTAGTTTATGGTGTAAAAGAGGACAAAAGTTTGGAAATCATAATTTTCTGCAACTCTGAATTCTTTTGGTGGAAGTGGATAGGTCTAAAAAGATGAGTGTAGGATGAGTGGGAAGAAGTAAAATGGTAGTGTTGTTTTGCCTTATTAAGAAAAAAAAGGAAGTGGAGAGGATATATTTTGGAAACCGACAGCTGGAGGTAGTGCTTCTAAAAGGGTAGATAATGGGGTTTATTTACTCCCATTTAATTTTTATTACTCCGATATAGTAATCCCTACTCTCAAGTCCAAAGTTCGAGACGTATATCTTTAACGGCCCGTTTGGTTAGTGGTACTAAATGGTGGTAATGGAAATGATTTATAGTGTAAAATTTCATCAAAAGATCTACATCATTCCTATGGTATTGAAACTTTGATCACAAAAAAGTTTTTTTCTATACAAATTTTCATTACCACCTAATACCACCTCTCTCATTGGTAATGCATGGTAATGAATTTTATGAAGAAAATGAGATGATTGGAGTTGGACAAGGATGACCATCAAGGTAGACAAGATATTTATCAATTAAAATTCCACTAATTTTTCATTCCAATTACCATTATTTATTACCACCTACCAAACGGGCCGTAATTGGTATTGCAACAGTAAATCACTAATTAGTGATATACTTTCTCCGTTTTTTTAGTTGTACCATTTTTATTTTGTACATTATTCATCATATGATAGTATTTTACATAGTGCGGTTATTAAATGAGAAAAAAATATAATTATGTGGCACTTGTTTTGTTCTTCTTGTCGGATACTTTTATAATATCAAATTTTTATAATTTTTAGTTGAGTATAATTCTAGATGTAAGCATTCCGACAAACGCATTGGATTGCGTAAAAAGGTGTTTGGGTGCAAGTAAAAAAAAAACAGAGGAAGTATATTAAAAAAAATTAGTGATATGATGATTGAATGTGTCAATAATCTATATTTATTAAATAAAAGAGATACGGGTACTCTCTCGTTCTCTAATGTTCTTTCCATTTAGAATACTCTATGTTGAGGGGAGACAAATTTAATTAATGTTTTTGATACATATTTAAAAGATAAAGGATATTCATATGAAATCTTGTTAGATTCGTCTTAATATTTTTTTTTTTGTTATGTATTTTTATAACTTCTTATTATATGAACTTAGAGAAATTAAGGTTTAAATTTTGCATTAAAATTTTGCAAATAGTAAATAAAAAAATAAAAAGAGTCAGAGGAATTAAGAAATAAAGAAAGTGATAGGATTACTATTTTACAATGTTTAAAGAGCAAAATAAAATTACTATTTTACAATGAATATTGTATAGATCAGAGTACAAATTAAAAAGCTTTTCAAAAAGACAAAATAAAATTACTCTATGAGAAGAAATTTTTCACTATCATACATTATAATAAAAAACTTAAAAAATTTTAAATGTCAATTTTTAAGAAAACTTACCAAAAGTCACTTATTGACTAAAGACCAATGATATGACAATTGATCTTAATTATATATCTATTATTAAAGTATCTTTTCACTGATATTTATTTAAGTTTAATTTGAGTAAATTAAAGAATATAATATACTGCTTAATATATTATTGACAATTTTTAAAATTACAAAGTTAATTCTTACATATAACTATGAAGATTGAGTGTTTCTACTGCATAATATTTCTAACTTTTTTTAATATTATACTTCCTCCGTTTTTTTTTACTTGCACCATTTGCACTTTTTACACTATTCATCATTTGATAGTGTTTTGCATTGTGCGATTATTAAACGATAAAAAAACCTAGTCATGTGGGATCTTGTTTTATTCGTCTCGTCAAATACTTTCATAATATCAAATTTTTATAATTTTTAGTTGAGTATAATTCTAGATATAAGCAACCCGACAAACGCATTGGACTGCGTAAAAGTATGTTGGGGTGCAAGTAAAAAAATACAGAGGAAGTATATTTATATGTGTCGATGTTAAAAAACATCGTACATTATAAGGGGTTCTACATTAGTTCTTTCTAATAACATTTCTCCTTGTATCTACGTAAGTTTTTTTTTTTTTTTTTTTTTTGAATAAAGGCTGAAAAATTGTGAAATTTAGAAAGAGAAAAGGAAGAGGGGTGAGACCTTGGATCAGTGACACCTGTATGGTGTAGAATTCGATGATCCAAAAATAGTAAATAAAGTGATATGGAGTTGAAAACAGTAAATAGTCAACGTGATTATGGGGAGACTGAAGAGTGAGGAAGATAGAGTTAAACGCGCAATTACAAAACAACGCCATTATGTTCAGATCCGCTCTTTCGCCTCAATCTTCGTATCCTTTTCTCGCATCCAACACTCACTTTGCTACTTTTTGAATTTATCAATATCAATTTACTACTCCTTCTATTCAGCTTCAATATTCCATTTGGTTTTCATATTTATCGAGACAATATTTTAATTCTTAATATCTCAAATTATTCTTAACTAAAATTATAAAAATTTGATATTAATAATTCTTGTATTGAGGCGAATCAAACAAGATCTCACGTGACTATGTTTTAACTTATAGATTAAGAGTAAAATACAAATTAAGAGTGATGAGTGAATAGTGCAAAAAAAAATGTCCCATTTAGTCATTTAGACATATTGTATGGAAAAATATCACTATCAGTAGTAAATATTATGGAACGGAAGAAATACAACTCTAGAGTAACTAATAATTCTTTTGCTTTGCTATGGGCATACTGTATATCAATATGCAAAAAATAATTCAAATTATTTTAAGTGAATGAGTAAAAGTTTTAATTATTAATTTTAATTTGAAGTAAGTTTATAACGTACGCTTATGTATAGGTTAAGTAAAGTAATACATTATGCAACTGGCCACCTAAACCATCTGGTCAACTATCCTCTCCACATTAATATTCTGTATTATGAGAACCCAAGACACATGATTTAGCTCTAATCGGACGTACACTAATTTATAAAATATATATTTAAAACTTGTATCTGTAATATGAATCTAAAACTAGAATGAAGAAATAATCAGTATAAAAATAGAAATATGAAGACCGACTAGGCGACTACAACGGCTACGGAACGTACAAAAAAGGATAAAAATGTATATGTAACATAGATTGTTGCCAATCCCATCTTTTGACTTTGAAATTGTAAGAAAATTAATTAAGCTATGGGATCATGCGACATTAATATGTATTTTAATTAGGGGGTATATCCCAATACTACTTCTGTTACTTTTTCAGATTTTAAAGATATGGACTACAGTTTTATCTCTCATTGGACCATCTTATATGGACTTTTCTATTTTGATATGTTAAAATATTAAATATGATCAATTCTTAAATTTGAGAGGCTTGGGATAAAATATTAATTATAACAGGTTCGGGATAAAATATTAACACAAAAATTTGCGTAAGATCATTCTATTTTAAGACCACAACTGGGCCGGCCCATTGCAGGCCTGCCCTCCAGAATTCCTCTTTTTTATTTTTTTTATTTTTTGGGCATTTTTCAATTTGAACCTTAAATGTATCAATTTTGACCATAAAAGTATCAATTTCAACATAAAGTAGCACTTAAACATATCAATTAAAGTAAATTTAAATTTGAATATATAAGTGATCAATTGTGGCGTTAAACTGGTCAATTTTTTCCTAAACTGAAATTGATATCTTTAAGGTCAAAATTAATACCTTTAAGAGTAAAATTATAAAATGCCCAGAAAATAAAAAAGAAGAGAGAAAGCATGATGGACTGAAATATTGAGCCGTCTTATTCTAAGACGGTCTCTCCCAAGACTACTAAGTTCCCATGATTTTACTGAATTTATTATTATAGGCCCTGATTATTAAATACTGAAGCATTATTTTACGAAATACTTAGATGGGCTCGGGGTCTAAGCTTCTCTTATTACTCTCCTACATAGTCGATTTTGAATTTAAATTTACTTTTAAAAAATAATATTAATTTACAATTTGTTTTTATTATAAGCAATTTCAAATAAATAGAAAAATATTTTATTTAAAGAGGTTAGACCTCTCCACTCTAGGCTCTAATCAATGATAATAATTGAAGCAAGAGGAGACACAAGACATATGGCTTCCACTTCCCAAAGCAAATTAATTAGCTTTAATTTGATTTCTTTGATGAGTTGATAACTAATTAACTATATATTTTGGTAAGTGATGCCCGCCTTATTATATTGGATTTTAGCACCTAATTAATTCAATGAATAATTAATTTAATAAATCATTGAAATAATGGATTTTATATACACATGGGATGGAAGATCGATACATCCCTTTTATGGAAAGGGATGAACTACTTTTGTAGTCTAATTTGATTTAAGTAGACGCATTCCCTTCCTACTTGTATTATTTTCTTAATTTGTTATTAATCTGTTTAAATTAACACATAAAGTCTATTAGAGTTGGACAAGTTTCTAAATATCGAAGAATTAGAAAGTGTTTGAATAATATATAAGCTTGGTAGACTTTTCATTCTATTAGCAATAATTGGTTGCAAGATGAAATCTTATCGGGTTTGTGTATACAGTCACTTAGTCATCTTGAAAAATTCAGGAGTCCTATACAAAACTTTTATTTTGCCCCTTATTTATTGTAAATACATTAAATCTTTTTTTAGGATTGTAAATATATTAATTTTGTTAATAAACTGAACATATTTCTTTTTTTGTAATTAACTTTTTGTATACGGGAGAAAGAGAAGGCACAACGCAGACCCTCAAAGTTTTCCTCTGCAGTTAGTTCTCTTCATATACAAATCTTGTTATATACAAATCTAATAACAATAAACTTATCGATAATATACAAACATTTTGGCTTTAAAACTTTAGTCAGTTAGTGAGTAATGCATCATCATCATCATACCCAATATCTCGCTTCAAAGGCAAGATCTGGGGACTGGATGAAATAAGATGACAAACAATCCATACCCATACTCCCGTAATGCATAGAAGTATGAAACCTTTTCTTAAATACTAGGTGAAGTCATGTTGATATAATAAATAGTATTAATAAAAAGAATGTGAATAAATTATAGTCAAGGTACTCAATGTACCCAAGAGAGACAAACCAAAACCCAGATATATATATACCAAAAGACATTAAGTAAGTAGTAATGCACTAATAAATTAGGATTAATAAGTAATTAATAGCTAAATCTCTCCAATAAGTAGTAATTAAGGTGTTTGTCATTATTGGGCAACATGTCTTAGGATCCTCAATTAATGCTTAGAATCCCCACCAACCGATCTCCCCATTAAAGATAATTAAAGCGCCATTTATAAATTATTATTATTTTCATGAATTTCATAAATTATCTTTATTTTCCATTGTCAAGTGAAATGAATCTAAATTATTCATACACATTATTAATAATTTAATATAGGAAGATTGCCAAACATACAATCAATATTTTTTATTTGCCTTTTAGCTTTACTCTCGATATCATGGGATCAAATGAAATTGCGCCTATTTTTGCTATATTTTTTACCGAAAGCTATTACAATACAAAGTAATTTGTCATGATTTTGTCTCCTCACCATTGATAATGATCCATTATTTGTGCTTATAATTAATTATTATTTATTAATTTGCTTTTACTTTTTTCACTAATACAACTTATAATAAGCTCACTTTATACATATTTTTATTCTAATAAGCAAACTAATAATGTTATTATGTTTTGTAATGTTGGATTAGTATGATAGTATAATTAATTTTTTAATATTAGATTAATACGCATATACATAAGGACAATGATTTCACGAGATTTAGTCAGTTTTACCAACTCAAAACTTTAGCAATTTGTCCTATACAACGCTAAATTTAATTATAAGTATTGTTTCAATCACATGCTCGTAAATGAATGAAATTGAATTGAGTTTGATTATACTGAGCTAACATGTGATTTTAATAGAGAATGAAATTAACGTAAGATAAATAAAACTGAATCGGATTGAACTTAATAAATCATGAAAATGATGGTGTCTATAAAGAAGTAAAGCATGAATCATAATCTTTCAAAAAAACACAAAAAATAACGCACGAACACAGCACAAAGCCAAACAGGGAATAGCCCACAGGGTATTATTATGAGGGTTGTAGTGTTAGCATTACTTATTTTTGATGAATAATTGCATTCCATCAGGTGGGTACAACGAGGTCTGCCTCATTTTGTCTCTACTAATGCTATAGCTTAATGCCAAATGCTACTTGCTACTCTTCTTATAACCATTTTTTTTAAAAAAAAAAATCTAAAATATCTGTTTTTTTATTTTCAAATAATAATTTTATCTATTGATTAACCATGAATAATCCGAACATTAGGGGCTATTTGTCTAGAGTAGACTCAGGTAATTGGAACTTGTTAGGTAATTTACCAAAAAAAAGTAAACTGAAAATTAATGTAAAATTAGATAAAAATTTTAAAAATTTATATAAAAAAAATCTGAATTTTTTTCTACATTTTTATCTTTTTTTTTTAAAAAAAACTTACTATAGCAAGCTATCTGGTTATCGGGTTTAATCTAGGAAAATATCCTCCAAAGTTGATTATTCATGGTTAATCAAAGGATGAGATAATTGTAGGAAAATCATAACAGTGTTGAATTATTTTAGGTAATGTTTCCTTTTTCTAATTTGTTCAATCAAATTTTACTCCATTTTTATTTTTGGTTATATTTAATATGTTTAGTTTTTATTTACAATCTACATATTTAATTTTATAACTTTGTCAATACATTTCTACTGCAATTTCTTTTTCTTGATTTTTTCACCAAGTACCAAGTCTATACAAAGCGAATTTAATAGGACATATAAATAACAAATTTTGTGGCACAACTAAATTATATTAATAGTTCTTACTATTGACTAAAACTTGGCTTATTCAAACTTGTTTGTACGTTATATACTAGATTCTCTTCACTTCCACCTAAAAACAATTAGTACCTTCTTAATTATTCGGTTTACAAAAACTTCTTTTGACCAATATTTTAGGCTTGTCTACCAACACTAAACTCAATGAAGGCTAGTCCTATCAGAGCCAAATGCTTGACTTATAAACATTTTTTTGTAACTTAAAAAAAATACATTTTTTGTTTTTTAGTTCAAATTTCGATGAACCATTCATTATCGAACTTTCATATTAAAGATGATCGTGAATTTTTGATTTTAGAAATTAGGAAATATGAATAGTTCTATACGTATAAGGTGTCTGTCTATATAAAACCTCTTAAATTAAAAAGCATTAAATATTAATTTAAGATATTATTGGTACTTTTGAAATTTATACCTTAAATTTTAAAAAATTAATTAAAAATAAGTAGAGGCTATAAAATAATTGTGCATTTTACTCCACTCTTGTGTGGTTGAGGATATAACTATCATTTTAACATATAATTATAATTATAATTATTAATTGAGTGAATTCTTGACGTTTTCAACTTAAATCGATCATGATTTCCTAAATTCAAAGACAATTAATGGACTTGATGGGTTTTACTTTTCAGGATAAGCTAGTACCAACCGTGCATAACATGTGTCCTAAAACGTGACATGCTCAACCATAATAATTCTTTGCCTCATTTCTATTTACCATTATATTTTCATTTTGAAATATTTCTCACATTTTAATTTTTTTATTTTTAAATATAATTAAACTTATCATTTTCGTTTAGTCACATTCATATATTTTTCAACTTTTTTTAATTTCATCTACATGATTTAATCTCTCACCCGATCAATTATTACAAAATATCCCCTTTTTAAACAAATATATTACTTTTTTTATGCTATTTTAAAAGAACTTAGGGCTAGTAGACTAGAGAATAAAGATGATGAATCCAACTAAAACTATATAAAGTTTTTAAAAAATCTCAAGTTGCATATATATATATATATATATATAATATATATATATATATATATATATATATATATATATATATATATATATATATATATATATATATATATATATATATATATATATATATATATATATATATATATATATATATATATATATATATATATATATATATATATATATATATATATATATATATATATATATATATATATATATATATATATATATATATATATATATATATATATATATATATATATATATATATATATCGGTATTCTTTACACATAAGGTAGTTTTGGATTAGAACTAAGAAGGCAACCACCTCAATTATAATGTTTTATGGGGTTGATATTCAAGACTAGAATTGATTTTTAGTCTATATATTATTCTTTTAAGATTGGAATGTTGTATAATGTTGATCTTTTATGAGGTATACAATAATATATATAACCCCATACATACTTGTTTAAGTACAGGTCAATCTACAATTTATACTCATCAATATCGAGCTAAGTTATTATGATTTGTTGTTGAAGAAAATATTTATAATTCTAGTGTATTAATTACTATGTTAATTAGCAAAATAATTATGAGAATGAATTTACAATATTAAGACATTAATATTTAATTTATGAATGTAAAATTCACTTTGTTATTTAACTAGTCCTAACCGAAATAGATTAAGTAGACACTATATCATAATTCATAAGTAAGGAGATTGGAAAGCCTCACTAGAGTTAAATTTGCCTTTCTCCCTCAATGTACACGTGTATCATGGACAACGCATGCTAACACTTTATTTGGATAACAATCAAGTAATGAAGGAAAGAAAATGGAGGACAAGGGAAGGGGAATTGAGAGAGGGAAAGAAAAGGAAAACGAAAGAAAATAAAGGAACCGAAAAGAAAAGGAAAAAGATGGTATCAGAGCTAACGATTTTCAATTAAATGGAAACTAATTAAAAAATATCGGCCTTCCACAAAAACTGCTTGCGGGTTCACATATGAGGGGGAGTGTATAATCCACATGTGATCCCACATCGAAGAATTAGAAAGAAGTTAACTAACAAATAAGCTTGATGGTACACTTTCATTGGACTTTATGCAGTCAACTCTCTTCTTATGCGGATCTTACCGTGTAGAGACACATCAACATAGTTATCAAAAGTAATTGACAAGAGTAATAAATTGAAAGTTAGGCTAAGGCGGTGATGATGAAGAAAACGCGTGGAGGAGTAGGGAAACATTCGTAGAGATGTTTGTACTACATAAAATTGAATAAGAGTGGACCATGAAAAAATCTGATCTTGTGAATTGTAATGTGGAAATATTAATAGTCATTATCATAAAAATAATTATGTACTTGCATTGTTAATTTATGACTACTTGTATTTGAGATCAAATAATTTGATGATCATCAGGCAATGAAGTATAAGATGTGGCATCTTTATGATCATATAATATGTTTTGTTGTGCATTCAATTCACTACCACTTATCAGGTTGTCTTATCATCTCTTCCATGCACGACCCACATTTTTGGCATTTTCATTTTCAAATAATGCACCATTTTAAACCAAGGAAAACTGCAGGGCTGGCCTTAGGGTGGGCAAGAGGGGTCATCGCTCAGGGCTCCATGTCAAAAAAACAAAGTTAATGGTTGTAGAAGGATCCATATAGGTGATGAATTACAATGAAAAAAGGCCCAAATGTGTTATTTCGTCCAGGGCCAGCCCTGAGGAAAAGTGCCAAGTAACATTTACAAGTGTTTCACATACCGGTCTAAGTAGGTGTTAGTAGCTAAAAAAAATTCATTGTTAGGAGGAGTATTGGTTTAAGTAGTATTTAGCAGTGTATATAGATGTTTTTAGAATGTTACTTAAACTGTGTAGTGTACGTTCCTGATAATATATATTAGGACTTCAACCATCAGTTTAAGCTTTAGTTGATTTGATTCTTCGACAGTTACAAAATCAAAAGCGTAGTTAAGATTCTCTCTATATTTTTTCCAATACTTATTAGACAACTAAATATCTAACAGTTACAATTATACAACTGCAGTTACTCAGAGCAAATGATATTAAAACGTTATGATCTAATATTTCGCTAGAAATCTGTTATTACTATTTGGGCTAATTACTATTTAACTTAGTTTAAGTTAAATAATTGATACACAATGTACACAATGTACATTTTATGATCTAATATTAATGTTTCATATTTGATACACAATGTACATCTTATGGAATTGTTTTGTGTGTATCGGATTATTTAGCACACCGATTGATTGGCTAGAAAATCATATGCTAGTCCAATAGTAAAGAATTTTCCCTATCACTTTAATGTCAGAAAAATGATTTTCATCACTTACAGAAAAAAATTGTATCATTTTTCATTATATGTGGATAGACTTGTGCAACGGGCTGGACAAAGGACCGGGTCAGGGCCTTACAAAATAGAAAACGGGCTTTAAACGGGCCAGGCCCATCAAGCCCGATCCAAACCAGCCCAGCCCATTTCATTATATGTGGTATGTGTTCCTGTAGCCTATCAACAAATAAAATATATCGGCTAGTTTACAAGTCTCACAACTCACAAGTATAAATTGACTAGGATTATTTCCCTTCCTCGTTAAAGGTATATAGGAAGTTTCACTTTAAGCTTTGATTATAATGTCTTAGATGATCATGCCTAGAGTTGTTCATGAAGAAATAAAACTATACTTCTATTTAACAACTTGTATGTAATTTATGAGGACCATCTCATAAAGTTTGCTGCCTCTGTGTAATGGCGAATTCAGAATTTGAAGAATTTAAAAAAAATTTGCTAAGATTTCGACAAATTACTTTTGTAAAATGAATAAGCAAATTTTTTTCGTTGTTTGAAAAAGACATGTAGAAGCACAATAATTTCAAACCAAGACCAAATAAATATAAGCAGTTTATTAATGTCCCATTCACCTTAGAGGCTCGAATAATATTAATCCAAAAAATAATAAGAATTCATTGAGAGTCTTAACATCTGAAATTGCTTCATCATTTCTTACATCACCGATCAAACTTTTAAGTCAAAGAACATCAAATCTTAGAAAATTCTTTTGGATAAAAGTTAGCTAATTGAAGCAAATTCTGTATCAAAAGATGAGAAACCATTAAGGATTAAGGACTAGTCTCTCGAGAGATCGTCTCTTTGAGAGACTTATCTCAAGTCTAACCCATTATAATTAATGCCTACTTACCGTATTCTTAATGCCTACTTAAACAATTCTTAATGTTTACTCATCGTATTCTTAATGCCTACTTTCAATATCTTAAATGTCTACTTACATTATTCTCGATGTTTACTCATCGTATTCTTAATGCCCACTGATTTTCCCATGTAAGGTTGTTCGATTCTTATTGCCCTCTCCTTTCCTCACCCTATCCTGTAATCAAAAATAAAAAATGACAAACCAGAAAGAAAAAATGGCAGAGGCCTAGCATTTGAAAATGTCAAATCCAGCACTCGTCTACGAATGTACGATCTAAACCTTTGCTATACACATCGGACATTTTGACGAAAATCGACACATAATGCCATGCATTCCTTCGATCGGAATCTTCGCACCGGTCAAAATAGCTATTGGTGCAAAACGACGAAAAGAAAGATGAAACAAACAACAGCAACTTCATAAAACAGTTTTACCGTCCACACATGGTCGTCAATCTTTCAGCGTTTCGCAGGCTAAGAAAACATAGTGTACTAGTAAACACTTCATAATCACAATAAACCATACAATTAATAACTGCAGACCGAATAAGGTAAGTTTGTCAAACACACTGATCAACTAAAGGTTCCTCTACCATACACGCACTGTTAGATTCCGTTACCAAGTTGTCTTGAGAAGTTTTAACAGAAGTTCACGGGGTAAATAGAGATACAAATTAAGAGGATGTAACGAGACACACCATGTACATGAAGCACAAAAGTACAAACCAGATAAACGCTTCCCACACAAAATAATGGAGATACTAATTCAGAATCATCAGCACCGAAATCTTTTCAGGTCCATCACTAGTTGCGGCTCTTAGACTTCTCCATGGCCCGTGGAGCTGTAAAACACACAATATAAGGTAAGTGTGTGAGACTCGTATCTTCTTTGAGCTAATAAAATAAAATGACATGTCTAATTTACTAATCTCGCAACAGCATCTAGTTCTCTGCCATCTTCAGCAGAATCGAGTTTGTGTAACTCCCAGCAATCAACACCGAGGCAGAAAGGTTTGTCGTATATTTTTAATACCTAACCATGAATACCCCACAATTGAAAACCCAAAGAACTATGAAACCTTTTGGATCCGGGAATTATAGTTTAAATTCTCTTCCATCCTAACATCATTGCCAAAAGAAGGATTACGCAGATAGACCATTTGGCGTTTGGTTATTGGTATTAGATGGTGGGAATGAAGATGAAAATATAGCCAAATTAACTAGAAAAACTACTTGACAAGGTTTATAGTCATGCTTATAAATTTCAAATCAATTTTTTTTCTTCAAAATATTCACTTCCGAACATTAACAAACTTGAAAATGTGGTATCAGAAGCTAATGAAAATAATGAAGAAAAGCACATGTTTGAGAATGAGAACTTCTTTACCATTAATTTGGAAATAATATTTCACATTCTGCGAAAATTAAAACTAAAAATAACTGTCATTACCACAATTTAATACCAATTACCAAACGTCCCATGAGTTTTACGATATCATCAAACCAATCAGAATGTGCAGCTAAGTTGACAAAAATAACGGACAACTAAGCAGCAGAATCAATTGCCCATGACGACAATCGACATATCCAACATCCATTTTAGAGGTTGGCTAACTTTTGGCATTGTTCAAGTTCTTCACCTGAAGTCATTGGAAAAAGATAAAAGAGCCATATATTGGGTAAAATCGTTTGTTATTATGCCAAGGTTTGTTCTAGAATTAACGAAATAAAGGTAATTACTTTGTAAGGCAGAGAATTCGCTTACCCAGGCCAATTGCATCAGATCCTTTCATTATCTTCAACCTCTTGCACGTGTCAATAAACATCCTGCAGATGAAGAAAGAATTAACAACTTAGTCCTCATGAACAATTTTGTTAACAAAATATCCGATAAAGACTGTGATAACCATCAAACTAGTATCTAGTTGTGTGTACAAAAAAAGACAATATAGAGTATAGACACATAGGAGCTGAAAAGTCGATGCACAAAAACATGCCCCTTCAATTAGGTTCCAAATATGTCATAGTAACATCACTTTACATGTAATCAAATAAAATAAAAGTACAGCCTCAAATGTTATGAAGATGGACACATTTAGCATCCGGAAGTTAGAGCAAGGGTTCATGATGCAATTCAACTGATGAGAAAAACATGAATAATTACACATGATCATTGTTGCTCAGACTTCACAAGGATCAAACTGATCAGATATTCGAAAAATCTAGTACGTAGGCATTGAAGTTCTACCTCGGTCTTATGACCTTGAACTTATATAGAGCTTCATTCATTAAAAAACAACAAGAACACATAGCAAAATTTGAGTAATCATCAATAAAACTTACTACATGATTCTTATTCCCTAAAGAGAAAGTCCCATGAAAGTCATAAAGGTCACTATGAACAAGTTCAACAATTGAGGTCCTTTGAATAACACCTTTAAAAGGCGCTCTGGTGATCTTATAGACCTTGTGATATTTGCATATAATGTATCTCATCCATGTCAATCACAAGCACGACCAGAAGAATTCAAGACTTGACTCGAGTAACAAATAACATAACTATAAGCAAGCTTCATATAAACATTTCAGTCCCTAGAACAATTATCAATATTGCAATTATCATCTCACAGCTCATCAATCAGTTTAGATTTTAGTGAAGCCACCAATGGGGAACGCGACGGCGAAGGAAAGAAGGACAAAACTTACTCCCACGGCACATCTCCAACAAGCATCCAGTCCCCATCTTTGTCCTCGTAAGTGAGCACATATTCTGATCCATGCAGTACATCCCTCAATTTTGTCTCACTCATGTTTGATCCGCATTGACCTGCAACAATCGTAAATCAGAATCAACCCTCTTTACAATACTATAAATCTTCAAGAATCAACAAAATGTACTACACATACTAATTGATAAGTGATTGAATTGCACAAGCAACAAAGTAAAAGCTTACCAAGAGTGAAACAACTAAACATCTTCTCAAGGCCAGAGGAAAGTTCTTGATAAGTTGCATAAGTTCGGAGATCAACTTTCCTCAGATACGGAGCACCATTCATACTAACCTTGACAAAAAGTGGGTCTGCTTTCTTTGAACTGGTGGCCAAAGTGTTCTTCCGAAACGATCGAATAGGAGGCCAACCAACAACCTGTGCCCTGTCACATATGCAAAAATTGAAAGGTAATTTTCTTTTTAAATTTGAGATTCGCTTAAAATAGCCTATATATAACCCAAAACCAACCATAATGTGCTCTTTCATTTCGTGATACGCAAGAAAATTAGCAAATGATGTGAAACCGCCCACACTTACTTAGCAGCTGGAGCGCTGTTGCCACTGCCAGAAGGTGGCACTTCCTCCAACCCCTTTGGAGTGGCTTGTGAGATGCCACTCTTCGAAGGGGCTTGTAGGGCCCGAGGCGTTGATGATAGACCTGCATTCATACCATCATTACTTAGAACCTTCCCTTGAGCCCCCGGCTTTGGCTCATCGGAATCATTCCCAGAAGACTTGAATGTCCAATTCACTTCAGTATCAGAGAAGCCTCTTTTGCTCCCTAAAACAGCAGCCTTTTGTGCACATGATGAGATCCCATCCTTCAATGGAGTCAAAGGAAACAATGGCTTCTCATCAAGCTTTGAGCCACTCATAAGGCTAAGATCAGAGTCTCTTTCAGGAGACTGAGACCCGGGAAGTCCGAGTCTCAGTTCAGTAGCCCTAAAGTTTAGACTGTCCTTATGATCATCGGACAAGCTCGATACATTCGAGCTGTCAACAGATGAACAATCTGACAACCCAAAATAGTTTTGCTCTTTCAGACCAGATTCTGCACTTGTAGAAGAAGGCACCAATGGATGATCATTGCTTTGCCCTCCCCCCTCAACACCCAATAATGGGGGAGACATCAGTCAACTTCTAGAAACTTCCTCTTATATCAAACTACTGAGATTTTATCCCAATTGCTCAAATACCTTAAAACCTAAAAAAAACACACAAAATACAGGATACCATAAAATGGGAAGATGATTCTAAGGATCTAAAAGATATAAACTTTCAACATCTATACATTTATCTTAAAAAAAATCCACAACCCATGAGTAAAAGGCAAATAATTTCTGGAAAAAATTAATCAAGTATTATGTTGGGTTTATTTTCAATAACAAAAAACAGTATTAAATTGAGATTCCCCAAAAAAATGGAGTATAATTTAAGGGAAGGAGCAAATCTGAAACAAAGCAAAGCACCATTCCTTTACTGAACATATACATCCCCTTTTCTGAACAATTTTCAGAAAAAAATTGTATCTTTGAAAAAAGTACAACACATTTATAGGGAATTTTAAACTAAAAAGTACTTCAAATAGAACACAAACCAAATAGTAATTTACATTTAAAACTAACAATATCAAAAAAAAATAAATCACTAAAAGAGATTTCTAACACAAATTACACACAAAATAATAAGAACCCATCAAATCAAACAAAAAATGAAAGAAGAAATTAAAAAAAGTGACTTACTTTAAGAAGAAAAGAGGTGGATTTGGATAAGTAGTAGAAGTATGAAGTGAAGAAGAGGTGAGACTAAAGAGTAAATGCAGTAGAGATTATGGAGATCAACAGAGTTTCAGAGAGTTTGGAGGAGAGAGAAAGTGATAGGAGAGAGGAGAGAGAAAGAGAAAGTAAGGCGACTCCATTAAGCAGAAAGCAACAAATGCTTAAGCTAGTGTTGTGTTGTGTAAACTCGGAACAGGAAATTAAATTAAACCTAAATTGTGTATTTTTGTCGCCTTATTTACTATTCCATCTCAAACTTTTGTCCCATTTTCTTAGACACGGTTATTAAGGGCGGTGTAGTTTCAAGTACTAGTTGGAGTATTTTAATTGATTAAATTAATTATAAATGTGGTAGATGGGGTTATTTTGGTCTTTGCTTGTGTGAACATGACGTATTTAGGTAAAAAGTAAATGTGACAATTGATATGAATTTATCAAATAAGGAAATGTGCAACTAAATTGGTTCATAAGGAGTATTTGTTTTTTGGCATTTGTCAATGTTAATTTAATTTTTAGTATGTGCATAATTTAAAACTATAGAGAATGGATATTAATACATTTTATATGTTGTGAGAAATTAAATAAGATTTCATTTGACTATGTTTTAATTCATAGATTAAAACTAAATTACAAATTAAGAGTAATTGATGAATAAAACTCAAAATGGAACGTTTGAAGAGAAACAGAGATAGTATCATTTCCTATTTTCAAGTACGTCAAGTTAAAAATAAATTTATGTTGACAAACAAAAAAGAATGGAAGAAATATATATTCCTAATTAAAGATATGTTGCAATGTTGGAAGTTTTTGTTGGTTTTTAAGCTAGCTGAAAATGTCAGCTATTTATAAATGTGTTTGGTAAATTTAGGTATTGATTGTTAGCTTTTCTTTTAGAAAAAAAGTTAAAGCAAAAAGCCAACTAAAAAAGCTAACTAGAATAGCTTTCTTATTTTGTTTTGAGTTACGAGAAAAATAAAAACTAAAAAGAAACGGAAACTAAAATGGTTCTAGTTACGGGCAAATTTTTTAGTTTGTGGATATCAAAGTACAATTAATTCACTAACTTTATATTGAGACTGTCTTACTATGAGACGATTTTAAACGAGTAAACTCAAACTTTTTTAAAAAACTGTTTCTTATACAAGCGTGAATTTAAATTTCAGTTTTTCTTTTTTTGTCTGCTTATATGGGCCCGTTAAATGATTTCATACAACATTTGCTGAAATTTTGTTTACTATGGGCCCAAAACAATCTCATGCCCTCATAGAGTCATAGCCCAATACATTGTCATTCCTTTTACGGCATGGTCTAAACTCCGATGTTTAGAGAAGTTACCGGGTGGCCCATTTTCCTTCTATTTCCAACTGGGCTGTATAAGTTCTTAGCCCACAATATTAATCGTTCACAAATTCTAATAACAACAACAGCTAGTCTTCTAATAGACCGTCTTTCTGAGAGACGTCTTTTAGGTCCAATTTATTAAAGCTTATTGCTTATATTTGCTCTACATTTTTCATAATGAGCCAACCTAATTAGAAATGGTTTCAAAGAGACCGTCTCTCACAAAAATTTGTATAAAAACAATTAGCCCAACCAATACAACGTATGAGTATTTGAGCTTTTGTTTTGAAATTATTTTATTGAAAGATGGTCTATCACAAGCGCAAATGAGTTTTAATGTAACAGTGTCTTAGCAAGAGACATCTTAAATCAAATTAAATACTCCAACCATACTTAAAATACAAACTTTTAATTATAAGATGTTTGATACATCGAATTAAATATCAAAATCAATACTTCAAACATTAAAATTTTAATTTTTTGAATTTTAGTTTTGATAGATACTCCTATTTTTGTTGTAGTCTGACTTATCAACTATTTTTGTAAGAGATCTTTCAAAGAGACAACATTAAAAAAAGAAGCCTGTATTCTTATTTTGTCTTTAATTTGTATCAATTGAGCAATTTAGCCCATATATCTCATGCGTTCTCGAAGAGACAGTCTGTTGTGGTCTGCCTTTATTTATAGCCTCGACTGTTACCTCTTTCTTTTTCATTTGTGGGCCGCAGAATAGAGGAAACACAAATTCTTACTTGAGACCCTCTTTTGTAAAGACGACTCTCAAAAGTCCAGTCCAATTCTAAATATATATTGTTACAACTCTAAATATAGATTTAGGCTGAAATTTTGAGAGTCATATTTGCAAAAAATAGTCTCACAAGAGAACAATGAACACCTATAGAGGAAAAAAGACCTAATCAGCTGACTGGTGCTTTTTGAGCCGGCTGCTAGAGTCTGGACTGCTTGGTTTTGAATGATTAACCCACATGAAATTTTATCAAAAAAAATCATAAACTATTTTTTTAAATAAATTTTCTTATAAAAGTATTTGATAATAAAACTCTCTTAAACTTTGATATTAATCATAATTTAGGTGGAAGTTTTTTTTTTTTTTGAATTTAAGTTTGTCGTTGGCTACTTATATGTAGTAAGTGAATGAACAATAATTATTAAACTGAATATAATATTTTGATTTGTAGTATGTACATTCTAAATGTAATACTTCCTTCTATTCAGCTTAAATGTCCCATTTAGTTTTTCACACTTGTCGAGACAACATTTTAACCCTTAATATCTCAAATTATTTATAATTAAAAATTATAAAAAATTGATATTAATAATTCTTGTATTGAGACGAATCAAACAAAAGTTATTTATATATTACATTTTGATACTTATAAATATAATAAATCTATAGTATATATATTTTATATTTTATGTTAAAAAGTACTAATAAGTCATTAGAGTTAGGATTCAGTTGGATAATGTTGGACAACACATCAAAAATCTCACCAACAATATTCTACTAGATAGATATTGGATAAATACATAAAACCCAGATTGGACGGACAAAGATATTTAGGAACGTAACACCAATTGTATCCGATTCTTATAGGAGTAACTGTCACCTCCAAAGAAAAAGGGATTAAATTCTGGACCATTGATTAACTTTTTTTTTCATAAAAAGAACACCAATCAAAGAATTTAAATAGAGTTGAAAATTCCCACAAAATGATAAGATCAACAACGACAATTTAAGGAGACGGTCTCACTGTCAGATAAATTCATAAAATCAGTCTATTTTTCTTATTAGTCACTTTAAAATTATATGTGATTATTTTAATAATTCACTTTAAGGTTATAAATGATCATTTTCAGATTGAATGTGATCACTAGCTAGCAGTGCCGTTCTTAACAAGATTTGGGCCTTAGGCGACAAATAAGAAGACCCTTGTATAAGTAACGTTTCGGTTATTATTTCTCTAACTATCTAGGTTAGTAAACATGCGCTTAAATGAAAAACTTAATTCTGTAAGTTCGTTCAATGCTAGAAGCTACTTATACATGCAAATACTAATTTTTAATTATAAGGATTTACTCAATATCAGCCTTTACATGAGTTGGGTTCTAGACGGTTGCACCTCAAAACTTATCTCAGGAACAACCCTGTCACTCACCGTAAGACTGTCTCATTTAAGAATTTGTCGAAGATTATATTCAAAGCCGCCTTTAGCGTAATTTGGCAACCTACCTTAATGTGCGACTAGCAAATGTGCAAATATGTAGTCAAAATCAATTAGTCCATTACAGCTTAGTAGGAGTAGAAGCTAGATAGCCCCACTGTTTGTATTTATTCTTTGCCATTTTTATTGTTTGCGCCAAAAATAAAAGCCCAAAAGTGTATAAAGGAACAACCCATATTTGTAAAGCATTAAATTTGGTGTATAAATGTAGACATCAGAAGACAATGTCTTGTAAGTTCTTTGGTCCATCCTGTTGACGGCAGACCTTAATGCTTTTCTCGTCTTCATCCTTAAGTCTTAGTCTATAATTACAGCTATCTATCAATATATATACAACTATCAATCAACATCGTTGCGTATTGCTACTTAACGTCTACATTGTTGTAAAATAACGCGCATGTAATCTCACATTGAAAAATTATAAAAGACTGACTAACATGTAATTATTGGTGTTAAGTTTAGCTGGACTTATTAACAATATTGACATATAATGGGAAAACACGAGGGGTGTGTTTGGTTCTTAGCTTTTTAGTTGGCTTTTGGCTTGTTGGTTGGTCAAACAGCCAGAAAAAGGTGTTTGGTTATAACTTTTAAAGCAACTGAAAAACTGGCTTTTACACAAAAATGAAAAAACTGCTCCAGCTAACTTTTTTGGTTGGGTTTTGGCTTGTTCTACTTTTTCTCTAATAAACAGTTAATTGTCAATACTCAAATTTACCAAACATCTCCACAAACAGCTAGCTTTTTCAACTAACTTAAAAGCCAACAAAACAGCCAGCATTTTCAGCTGGTCAAACAATCCAACAACCAAAAACTTCATTATAAGCCAATGATGTGCACACCATCTTTATTACGTCGTTGAGGAATAAATCATCCCAACAGCTGCTCTTCATATTGCCAGTTGATTTTAGGATGAAACCTCATCGAGTTTATGTGCAGCTAATCTGTCTCTTGTGTGGATCTTATTGTATACAAGCTAAGTCCAAATATTTAGATGCGTGTGAAATTTGTTATGAATGTAGGAGGAAACAAAATATTCCTGCCTTTATTGACAAAATGAATCCTGGGCTGGGTTGAGACATCAAACATGCACTTTATATCTTGATTGAATTATAAAGTCCCTTTTCTCAATTGATAGTGTTAGTATTGTAGGTTAAAAAGAGATGGTGGTCCTCTACTACTTGATCTTTAACTGTTATTGCCTATTGGGTGTTGTGGGCTAAACATGGGCTTTACCTGCGATCAACTAGTTAGATAAGACAGGTACATGAATTACATACTTCCAATTGTAAATCAAGATAAGGTTAACTAACATTGTTTAACTATTGGATAGTTGTAAATAAGTCTATGTCCATCTCCCCTCCCTCAGATCTTACACTTGTTTTTTGTGCTCCGAATGCGCAAGAGAGCTCAGTCTCTAGAAAACTTTGACTTAGAGATCGAACTGACAGCAGGCTAAGCGCAGAGAGAATAAGAACGATCAGACGACAACGGACGAACATGAAGTAAAGGTCAATAATATCCAAAGAACATTTTTTTTCATAGTATAGGCTAAGGTGAGAAAACAGAACAATGGGAATCGAATTTAAGACCTTACTTGAAAAAAAATGATATATAATCTAACTAAAACAAGGCTTGTCTTGGTCCATCTCGTAAGACTTCAAAATTTTTTAATTAACCTAAACTATAAATGGATTTTGTTAATATAGATGAATAAATTGAGGGTACAAAAGTTTTGAGAATATTGCAAGAAACAATCCCCACCACGTTTCCACATTGACTTTTCCATTTGACACATGAATTTACTCTTATCTGGGATAATATTTAGATCGTTTAAATTTAATAATGTCTTTAGAATACAATCGCGTTACAAATGACAATTTATAATATTGGTTTGGATAACAAATAAAAAGGCAAAAATTTATACTCTTGATCTCTAGTCATCAAACTTAAAATTTTGTTGGAAATATAATCCTATTAGAGGCCTTCTTAAAATCTTCTTATATAATTATTGGAAAAACCGAAAAAGCTTTAAATAGTCATTTATCCAACGAGTTTTACTAATTTAACTAACTTATTATTATATGATTTTTAAAGGTGTTGTTAGTATTATTGTAGTAAAATAATATATATGATTTTTGATCATTGATTGGTTTAAAACCCGATCACGATAAACTAAGACTGAAGTTATATTTTGGACAACACCCGTAATAATTTAACTCTCTTTTTGAATAAAATTATTAAATTTATCCAATAAATTATTTTGCCAAACACAATAAATATAAATAATTTTTGGGCCTCAAACATTATATTAAGTTTAGATACTCAATAGTTGTTGGTCTTGTCACTCAATTACTATACACAAACACAAATTACAATACTCAAGAGAGCACCTGTAATTTGAGTTAAATTGTTATTGAAACAAGGTTGTAAAATATATAGTAATCAGAAGGTCTCCTGAGAGATCGTAAGATGGCTCTTCCAACAGCCTAACCCAATGATTTTAAATTTAAAAATAAGGCTAAAAACTAGTTAGTTACTTATTTTGCAAATGAAATTGTAAAGACGACGGCTCAAATTAAATCATTTAAAATCAAATTGAAACAGTTATGTGGAATACGACATGTGAAATAATAGGAAGACAATTCTCCTCTGATAAATCTTTGATTTGTTTGATTATAATAATAATATTATAATTATAATTATAATTCCCTTGTGAATTTTGATTATTGAAAGACAAAATAGGAAACAGAAAAAGGCCCTTGAAGAAGGCGAAGAGACGTAATGAAACAGGTTCAGTCACTTAAAAGTTAAAACATAGAGGAATGGAGTTTGCTACATTTCGGATTTGGGATTTGGGAGTTATGATCCCAACTGCTAACTCTTTCTCTGTTTATGCCTTTGTTTTTGCCTTTTTACTCTTCTAATTCGTCGCCTCCATACTCTCTATTCCGTCATTCCCATCTTCATTATTTTGTAAATGTAAATACCCACACTTTTTGCGTCATCTTTTTTCTTTTCTTTTTTTTTTTTTTAAATGTCTTGTTATCAATTTAGGATACACAAAACGCGTTAAAAGGCGTCCCATTTCCATAAAATTGGCTACATGAATGATGAAGCTACCAACAACTATGATTATACTACGTTAAATGTTATGTGCAACTTTTGCTATTTTTGTCCGCTTAGGGTTATCTGCAACTCACTTTTTTCTTTCCTTTTTTAGTAAAAAATAATCAATCTAATTACTTATCCCATCATTTTCTCTCTCCTTCTTTCCCTTAAATTACCTATCCCTACTTCCTCTCTCCTTCTTTCCCTTACTTACCTATCCTTACTTTCATCATTTTCTCTCTCCTTCTTTCCCTTAATTATCTATCCCTACCTCCTCTAATTAAGACCTACAAAAAAATGCATTGGCAACCGCAAAGTGTACTGCGGTTGCACATAACATTTAACGGAGGTAGTATATGAAATTCTTGTGAGAAACTATAATTAGACCGAATTATTATATGTTTTTTCTATAATATTTTAAGTAGGCATTAAGAAAAATATAAGTAGACATTTAAGATATTGAAATAGGCGTTAAGGATACAGTAGACATTAAGAATACAATAAGTATGCATTTATTTATAATGGGCTGAACTTAATATATGTCTTTCAAAGAGATGATTTTTCAAGAGACTAACTATTACTATTATTTTTATGTTGTTTGTGTAACAAGTTGTACTATTAGTAGATATTATATTTAATTGGAATGCCAATTGCTCAATGACAATCTAAGTAAATACTCTCTGCGTCATTATAATAAATTTACAACATCTAATAATGCATAAAGATTAAACAATAGTATGAATATTTATATGGTGAGAATACAGATCATAATTATAAAATTAAGAGGACATTTCATAAAAGCAAATGTTGCACACTTGCACTTGCACAAGCACAAATTAAAAGGGAGGGGCGATATAAATTCATACGGTACAGTAAGAGGGAGTATTGTTGTATGATCTCATTTCGATATATAATGATTCCTTTAATTTTGATATTGGATCTTATTTTTTCTTAAATAAGATAAGATATTTGTTATTGAATCTTTGTCACTCATATTAATAATAGTATATTATTGATTGCAGAGCCGTCTTGAACAATTTGGGGGCCCTGTGTAAAATTAATATTTTACGCCTTAATTATAGTAAATATATTTATTTTATTAATAAATTTAACATATTTCTTTTTTTTTGATTAACTTTTTCATATACTGGAGAAAGAGGGGCCCTGTGCGGTCGATCACCTCGCACACCCTAAAAGACCCCTCTGATTGATTGTGAGACATGCATGCAAGTATGCAACCCAATTAATAATTTTTAAAGCAACCATATGTATATGTATTATGAATTTGTAACTCGTCTTATAATGAGACTATTTTATACTCCCTTCGTCCCACTTATATCCACTTTAATAAGGACACGCAAAATAAGAAAGGGGTGGTAGTAGGGTATTTTAAGTGATTATAATAATTGAAAAGGTAGTAGTGAGGTATTTTAAGTGATTATAATAATTGAAAAGGTAGTAGTGAGGTATTTTAAGTGATTATAATAATTGAAAAGGTGGTAGTAGGGTATTTTAAGTGATTATAATAATTGAAAAGGTGGTAGGTGGGGTATTTAAAATAATATAAGTTGGGATAGTTGGGGGTATTTAGATAAAAATTCTTTGCCAAAAATAAAAAGTGAACAATTATAATGGAATGACCTAAAAAAGAAATGTGGATAATTAAAGTGGGACGGAAGAAGTATAAAATAAGCCAATTCTAATTTGCTTGGAAACAAAATAGTGTTGCCCATAAAATTTTCTCAATATCGCCCAACTATGACTTGAAAAGTTTTTTCCTCAATATAATAAGAAAACTAATTTTACTAATAAATTTTGACGGTAAAATAGTATATTTAAATATTTTATATAAATAAAATAAAATACTCCCTCCAATTCATTTGAGTTGTCCCATTTGCTTGAGCACGAATATTAAGAGTTGGATGAAGTCCACCAAAAATGTGGTAGTTGCAGTATTTTAATTGATTAAATTGATTGTAAAGGTAGTAGTTGAAATATCATAAATAGTAAAAAGTGAGGGTATATTGATTATTACTAGTGTGAATATTGGGTATTTAGGTAAAAAATCATTGACAAAAAAGTAATCAAGACAACGAAGTGAATTGCACATAAAAAAAATGTGAAAACTAAAATGAATTAAAAGGAGTAATAATAGTTAATCCGTAAAGAATTGGGTCAAACCTGACTGACTCAATGGATGAGTCCGAGTATGGCAAATGCATCCAACCATCTCAAGTAGCTTAGTAGTACTACTTGTATATATGTTATGTACGTCTTGCCAGATTGGGGTTTGGTTTTTGAACCTAATAGTAAAGCATGAATATGATATTTTAATTGAATGCTTTACAGAAAGAAAAGCACGAGGGGTGGTAAGAAAATGACCCGACGACTATTGATAAAGGATAAAGCAGGCCCATTTCTATTGGGTAAGGGTCCCCAACACCTGCCTTAAGGGAAACACCCAATGTTTTCCTCAACTTGCCCTCGCTGCTTCTTCTTTCCTCGCACCTTCCTCCTGCTTTTTTCTTTTTTTTTTATTCATCTACCGGCTCGAGCAAAACGACACTATAAAATTTAAAGTCCTATTTGTTTTATGTTTATTTAAAATTTTAAGGTCTAAAATAAGCAATTAAACTAAAATTAAAGTAATTGTAATTAATATCAACTACCATTTGATTTGAGACTCATAAATCTAAGAGTCGGAGTCTGCAGTATTAAATACCTTATATATGTTCAGAAACACCATACTAGATTACTAGTATACTTGATGAAAGTACACTATACTATACAGTACATTGTTGTCAGCTCCTTCTAGCTAGAACTAGGAGTATCTTTATTTTTCTTGCTTGAGTAATCCAACATATTAGGCCCTTATTCTTTATTTTTAGTACCCACTACTATCATATATAGAAGTATTAATTAATGTATTTTTGTATAACAAATTAAAAATTTAGATAAGATCGGCTTGGATCACTTATCAAAGTTAGGACAACGTATTCAAGTTTTTGGACACTTAAATGAGTTGATGGGTACTTATCGATCAATATTGCCTCTATATTAATAGTAAATACTGTTAAAGTATTATTTCATTATATCTTTTTTTAGATTTTTTTTAGCACTCACTTATTATTATCTATCTTATTCACTATTCCTCTAAAGAAATCTTATTCATAATTAAAAATTAGAGTTTATGTCATTATATTCCTTACGCAAGATGCAAATTAAATAAAATTGAAGATATATCAATTTAAATCATTTACGTACTCCTACCATAATTTATTCTTATAGGATATTCCAAGATAGATATATTATTATCAAACTGAAGAATAAGAAAGGTAAGAAGTTAATTATATAGGCACTAAAAGTTATAATAGTTTATTGTATATTATGATACTCCATATCATGCATGCATTATGATAGGCCATATCGTGCATTTGTCGTCCATAAAGTTATTAAGGCACAACATAACAAACCTCATCAACGTGCATATCATCACAACAATACGAGTACAATGCGTGTGTACGATATACATACAAATAATTTGTACCTGTTTTTATGCTATAATAATTGTGATTCTTTATTAATAAATAAAATATATTTAATTAATGCAAAATTAGAGATAGTAATATAATAGGGATTAGTTATGCGGAAAACTCAAGAAACAAAGAATCGTAAGGGTGAATAGATTGGTGTTTTACTAACTAATCCAAAATACGTATAAATTAATTTTTCGATCAAATGGAAATTATACCTTACTATATAATTAATAAAGATGTACGCTCTTTTATTACAATAACAATCTATGAATGCATGTATACATGAGATTATGTTATTAGAGTAGAAATGGTGATCTGTCAAAAATGAGTCATACACCTTATAGAATTACAACAATATACTCCCTTCAATTCACAACAATTGTCCCATTTTGTTCTGACACACCAAATGCACTAATTCAATCCTAAATTCATCTAATTGTGCATAATTAAAAATTATAAAATTGATATTATTAAAATTTACATTGAGATGAATTAATCAAACAAGATCCCACTTGACTATATTTTAACGTCTAAATTAAGAATAAAATATAAATTAAGAGTGAACGAATAATGTAAAAAAACTAAATGGGACATTTATTGTGAATTGGAAGAAGTATTATATTTAAAAACTTAAAAAATATATTATAATTAGACTAATATAGAGCGGAGGAAATATGAGTTTATATTTACTGACCCCATAACAAGATAAATTTTTAACATAAATAATAATTCTTTTCAATTATAAAGGTCCCAAGCAAGTAATGGCTCATGTTGCTAACATGCTTCTACACCATTCCATGTCCCATCATTTACCAATTTATCTTTTCTTAATTTTCATACACAACAAACAATAAACCCTCCTTAATAAGCGCTTACTAACACTATCTCAACTACTCCTCCGTTCCTTTTTAATCTTCCACTTTGAGTTTTTCACAAATATTAAGAAATAAAGAATTTTTGGTGATAGAGGGTATTATTTTAATTATGAAGTATAATAGTGGAAAGTAATGATTGTATTGAAATTTTGAGAGAAAAAATAAATAGTAGTGTAAAATAATGATTGTATTGAAAGCATGAGAGAGAAAATAATTAAATAGTAGTGTGAAGTAAGGAAAGTGAGATTTTAAGGGGTAAGATGGAGATGAAATCTTACCAAAAATAAATCACAAATTCTTGTGAGAGACGGTCTATTTGAAATACCATCTCTAATTGAACTGGCCCATAAAGGAAAATGTTGAGTTTAAGTAGATATTAAGCCTTAATGGGCTGGACCTGAAAAACGTCTTTCAAAAAGACGATCTCTCAAGAGACTAGCTAAAAATAAAAAGTATTCTAAAATGAAAGAACTTTTAAAACTATCCGTTAATGTGGAACAGCGTAAAGGAACGAAGGGAGGACCATTTTCCATAAACAAAAAACAGCTACTAGCAGTAGAAAAATCAAAGTACCATACCAAATAAAGTGGGGCATACCAGTACCTAAAAAAGGCCCCACTTTCCGTACTCAAACCCGGACAAGTAGTAACCATTTTACCTTTCCACGTACCCATTCTCAACCCATTTTCTCCTCTTTAAATTTCCATTTCCTTCCTCCCTCACTCTTCAGTCTTCACCCCTTTCATTCATTTCCTTCATTTTTTTTCTCTCTCTTCTTTTCTTTTTATTTTTTTTATTTCGAATTAAGGCTTGTTCGGCCTATGAAAGAAAATCCAAGAACAAGAAGAAGATCAAATTTATTATACGATGCAGCACAGTCCATTGTACTCCCCTGTAGCTCACCACACGGATGCATCACGACCGTCCCTTGGATTTCCATTGGGAACAGCGTTGTTGTTGATCATCATATTTAGTTTAAGTGGGATTTTTTCTTGTTGTTATCATTGGGATAAGTTTCGTTCTCTTCGTCAATCTTATGCGGACGATCTTGACCTTGAAGCTGCTAATCATCACCATCCACATAAACCTAAACCTAATTACTTGGTAAGTTACCGTTTACTACTACTAATCAGTAATTAATTACTTAATTACTACTTCTACGTTATTAATTAGTAAAACAGTAATTATATTAATTATTATATCGGATTTTTCTCTGTTCATACTTTATTGCTCTGTTTTATAACTGTTATTACCGTCCGGCAATTTTTACAGTAGTTTAATGATTGATTAATGAATAAATATTAATTACTAATTAATGAGCTTTTTATATTCAAAATGCATGTTTTTATAAATATTAATTGGCTTATTTTGCTCAATTTAAATTCATCTCATGACATGAAGATTTTCATATTTAATAGTATTTATGGTTTCTTGTAATTCAATTATGTGATTTTGTTTTGGATGAAAATGAAAACTATTTAAAATTTGAACCACCTTTTTCATTATTGAATATGTTTTTTTACTTTTTATTTTTTATACACAATTAGTCATATTTATTATTTTTTTCATTTTTCAAATTTTTATAACGAAAAATCAATTAATCAATTTTTAATTAATATTTCCTCTTATTTACCACAAGTGTTTCATTTACTTTTTAAACGCTATTCATCTCTTACTCTTAATCTGTATTTTATTGTTAAGCTATAAGTTAAAAGATAGTTAAGCAGCTTCAACACATTTTTAACCAACAGAGGATCGGATTTCTTCCAATCTAAAAGATAGTTAAGCAAATTTTATTTAATTCGTATTAATTTTCCATATTGTTTAATCATACACATTTAAAAATATTAAGTTAAATAAGTGTATCAGAGAAAGGGTATAAAGAAAATAAAAACTTAAGCGAATATTTGTATTTATAAATTATTGGAATTATAAAAGACTTTGTTTTTACGGTAATGCGCAGGGGTATTGTAACTGTAACCATTTGTCTGTATTCAATTAATTGGTATAATTATAATTATAATTATAATAATAATGTAATTCTACTACAAAAAGCAATGTTTTTTTATTAGACAAATGAAAATATGGAATATATTTAAGTAAGGCCGATTTTATTTAAAGAAAGGATTACATTAATTATTTAATTATTAGTAGTAATATATACATGCACGAAGGGTAATCTTGTCGCATCAATCTGCTTTATTTTTTTTCTTGATTGTACATTAAACTTTATTCTTTACTTTTTTTTGAATATTATATTAAATAATTACAAATTGATGATAAAAACATTTTCCATTATTAATATCGCCAACTTTCCAATTTCAAAATCATCACACATAGTAAAAATTTGCACCGTGAAAATTAAAGTTGATCTAGTAATTTGCTTTAATTTTCCATACTTTATAATAATAGAATTTTATTTTAATTGGAGAATAAATACTACGCTTTAAAATAATTATACTTCCTTCCTCCTTCAATTTACCATTAATAAAAAATTAAAAATTTACCAATTATATTTTAAATTCTTTTTAGTTTTTGGTGGCCACGCACTAAATTAAATTAGGTGCTGGGATACCGGATACGAATGGCGGGGAGCGAATATAAATATTAGTATAATGACCCACATAAATAGCTGGATTAAATTAATATACTCCATATACTTTTTTATTTTATTTTAAAGACTTGAATCTAAATTTTTTAGTTTGTTCTATTAAATTCTTTTTGCTTTCATTTATGACCTATATTTTCTTTTATTTGTATCTGCACATTTAGCTTTTTTTTTTTTATATTATTTACACATTTTTTATATATAAAATATAACTTTTTTTAAGGAAAAATTACCATAATTCAATATTCTCATGTTTTCCTACAATAATCACAATTATTGAATCCCCTAAAAGTTGGTATTTACCTAGAGTAATCTTGGATAGTCCGATGATCTGCTATAGTGGGTAATTTACCAAAGAAGTAAACTGAAAAATAATTTAAAATTAGAGAAAAATTTTGAAAATTTACATAAAAATGCTGAACTATAAAAAAAAATCATAATTTTTATTAAAACATATTTTTTGACATTTTATTCTAATTTGTCTTTTTTTTTTATCATTTTTATCCAATTTTTTAATATATCAAATTTAATTTGTACCTATGGAGGGATTATTGGATTTTATTTTTTTCATTTAACAAATTAATTTTCTGGATGGTTGTAATAATTGATGGAGACGGAAGATACAACATTGCTCAACTTGATTTTCCATATTATGATTTATGACCTTTTTTTAATTGAATGAAAATCTTATTATGGACAAAGCTAGTCCCTAGTGATGCACTTGATGCTGATGCTACCAATTTAATCATGTACTACTACTAATAATTCCAAGTAGATTTTGAGACCACTATGTTTTCTAGAACACTCGCTTTCGATATTCTGTTAGATAGTTACACTTACGTTTTAAAAAAATCGCATAAAAAAATCAGTGATATTTAATTAAGCTAAATTTCAAACAATACGAAAATGACCTGAAATTTCAAAATTATTTAATTCAAAGCACCTGATTTAAAATCGAATTAATAGTCCAGATTTTGGTTAATTATAACAATAGCTAACGATGGTTTATGCACAAATAATTTTTTTTTCTATACTTTATTACAAATTGGAGCACTAGTGCACTAATTTGTGACTTTGTGAGCAAAAGTTATTTGCTTTTTTTTTTTTTTTTAAATGTGACATGATTTATAATTTATTGTCACAAGCATCAAAATTAAGCCCATTATGTACATGGTCTAATTGAATTGTTTGACAAAAATGCAGAAACAAGAAGAAATAGCTAGTGTTTCAGTAATAATGCCAGGAGATCAAATGCCAAGATTCATAGCGCTACCATGTCCGTGTCAACCACCTCGGCCGGAAAAACCCGACCCGATTCTCAGCCCTCAAAAACCGCCTAAGCCGCCCCGTTTTCCGGTTCCTCTATATTAATTGATTTTCTAGCTAAGTTACACAATGTTGACAAATTTGTTAAAAAAAAAGTATTAGATTGTATTTTAGTACTACTAGCAATAGTGAAAAATATGGTACCGGTCTCAAACGCAGCAACAGATTTGGTGATGCGGTAAGTGAAGAAGTGATGCGATTGTCATACCACTAAAATATCAGCCGAAATCATTATATTTTTTTACAACCGAGCTACAACGCGGTTTTTAACACCTTTACTATGCAGGTCGTACAGGCTGATATCGATTTGTATATTGACATCCGCGGCCTTAATTTTGAATTATGTAATAACAGTTGGTTTGTACATAGTGTAGTAGGGGTTAGACATTATTATGATTGTTGTCGTTATTTTAATTATAGTTACACAAATTTTTTATGTTTTTTTCTCCAAGTCCTCAAAAGATCCGAATATGTTAAATTTATTGAGAGAATTGTGCGTTATTTAATGATATGATTCTGATGAATGATTAAATCAGAATGTGGCTCCTTATGTTGTTTTTTACCTGGTGACAAAATCTGATCAAAATCTGATTCCCTACTCTATTATATAAGTAACTATATTCCATGTGTTTTTTTCAATTATTTAAGAGTATAGATGCCAAATGTTGTTAGTATTGTTACTGATACTCTTGGGAACTATTCAGATTTTGAGATCTTGCATTTCATGTACTTGATTAATTCTTTGGTTTCTACACCCAAGGCCGGTCCTAAGGGTGGGCAAGAGGGGTCGATGCCTAGGGTCTCATGTCAAAAAAGCAAAATTAATAGTTGTAAAAGGTCTATATAGGTTATAAATCATAAAAAAGGCCCCAATATGCTATTTCGCACAGGACCCTAAAATACTTAGGGCCGGCCCTGCTACACCTATTTATTTTGCTAAGTAGATGATGCATAAGAACAAACTATGTAAGCCGCACACATATACAAGTGTTTTTATTCTATATTATTCTGTGACCTTAATCATCAACTTAAGCATTTAATTATTAATTGAGTTGGTTTTGTGACATGATATTAGAAGTCAAAGTGACATAATAAGGGTCGCGAATATAAATTTCATCTATCCCGCTTTTCAAGTGGATATATTTAGCATCATACTCCATATAAGAATAATTTGTGTTGCATCCATAATCTAACTCGCACAGGGATTTTGCGATAGGTAATCTAACAATTAATCATCAATTAAATTTTTTTTAATTGTGTTGGTTCATTGAGAGAATTCTTGAGCATGTTCAAATGATTTTGTATTCCTAAGGGGGTGTTTGGTAGATGGGAATGGGAATTGTGAGACTTAAAGTCTCATGTCCCAACCCCAATGTCCTTCTCCCCCCTAGAACATGAAATGGTGGGACTTGGAGGGGATGAGACTTAAAGTCTCATGTCCCTTCCCCACAACCAAACAAGGGACATCAAAGTCTCACCAAAAAATTTCCCATTCCCCCCCTCAATTCCCCCTAAACAAACACCCCCTTAAAAGTAATTGCAAAAAATTAGGATTGATAATTTTTTTCAAATACTCTCCATGTATTTTAGATTTTTAGTACATCAATCTAACATGTTTTCCATAATATATAGCTGTTAAAGTATATAATACATCTTGGGGCTTCAACCATTAACTTAAGCTTTTGGTTTAGTTGTTTCTATGATATGGTATCAGAAGCCAGTGTGACAAAAGATCACGGGTTTCGAATCCCAATCACCCCTTATTTAAAGTGGAATATTTAGCACCATGTATGAGAAGAACATGTGATGCATAATGCATTCACACTTCTAGCCAAAAAAAGCTCTCGTTCAGCGGGTGTGTTATAGTATATAAAATATACCGATGAAGCTTCAATCATCAGTTTAACCTTTTAATTACCTTTTAATTGAGTTAATTCTGATAAATTTACCTTAAAGTCCTTAATTATAGTTAATAGAAGTTCCATTTCCTATATATATTTCAGGCACCTATTAACAAGAACAGATTTCAATTGGAATAATCCTATAAGTGTCAATAAGAGTAGTATTTCACGGTTACGGTGAATCATAGAATTCATAATGAAAATGATTTGACTGAATAAAGTAGTTACTAGAATAGATTATGGGTATCACTTATAGTAATCTAATTACCTATTTAGATCCATAAAAGGGTACATGTGTCAAGACTCAAGCCAAGAGTCAAGACAAACTTGAAATTAGAGGAATAATTTTTTAAAATTAGTTTTTTCTAAACTATTATCATGATAACTGTAAATTTTAGGACTTAATAGCCATTTTTATTTGTAGATAATCTTGATAACACAAATATATTGTGAAATATATATAATTGCTTTATTAATGTTTTATAAATGAGATTTCAATATAATTAGTGAAATTTTAAGCTATTACGAAGGCTATTTGTTCGAATCAGCAAGATAATTACTTAAACAAAAAGTAGGAAGTATTTAAACAAGTGTATCTTAGTGCTCAATCGAGCATACCTAGATTGCCAGCTTTGTTTCGACTTAGAAGATTTTTCTTAGCTTGTTTAATTGAACAAGTCCCCGTAGCGTAAAACCTACAAAATAATTAAAGTTCTATCTTTATCCGAAAACATCTTATCTTATATTAATATTAATAAAGCGAATTTCAAAGAATAGATTCTGGGTGGTCGCATTTTTGTTATTTTTTGTAGAATTAAATCCTCTCTATGAATAAAAATAATGACATAATAACTTTTAGGAATTATAACTCATAGATCATACTTGGGAGATTGATCATTGTCATATTTGGATGTTCACATCTACTTAGATAGTGATCCAATGCTAATCCAACCTAACTAATTCCATTAACATATAAACTATGTGCTATTGATTATTTAATAATGAAATCGCCCTCAAATTTATAACTTGCATTTGAATAAAACTATAAACTAACCTAATTATATCATATGAGTTCCACTAAGATCAAATAGATTCTTAGATATAAATATTATAATATGTTTGTGGTGTAAGGTGAGAGATGACTAGGTAGACCCGTCCTAATCCATACCTAATATTTCATCATAATTATTTGCCAATAGAATGAATGATGTAATGCATAACAACAAAGAATCAAATGTTTTATACCTCCTTCGTTCTGATTTAGTTACCGTATTTATAATAGTTTTTTATAAGCGAAATACACTGGGCAGGATGATCATGATTTATAATGAGTTATTATTCACTTATCTCCTTTAATTGGAGATTAATTTTTAATTTATAAGTTAAAATATAGTCAAGTGCGATCTTATTTGATCCGTCTCGATAAAAAGATTATTTCTATAATTTTTTATTATACGCAATTAGAGATATTAAGAATTGAATTAGTGCATATTGAACCGCGTGTAAAAGCAAATGTTGCAAGTAATTTAAAACGTAAGAAGTATGAATTTAGTACACGCTAAAATAGTTATGTAATGATTTTAAAATCTAATAAGCTGGCATAGGGAAAAATAAAAGGCGTAAATTAGTAAAATAAACAATAAAAAGTGTGAATTAACAAGATGGAAAAAAAAAATTATATCCAATAAATTTTGGTATACCAAATTTATATTTCCTCCATTCTGAAATATATTCACTATTTTAAATTTAGTCTTATTAGTTATCTTCTATTATTATATATATTCCAACTAATGTTTATGAATTGAAGTATTATACTTATGTGGAATCTCATACTAATTCCATAAAATTAAATTTTGATATTTTAAAGTTAATCACATTTACGATACAAATTATCAAAATTAGGGATCTGATTAATTAAGAAAAATGGGAGGGGATATGATTTTCATAATCATTATCATCATTATACTCTGTGAATCTCGCTCATAAGTAAACTATGATTAGGATCTGGAGAGAGAAGGATGACAATAACTCATTTCCATAATAGAGAGTACGGTCAAAGAGTCTCTCGATTTTGAGAGGGAACATGATTTTGAAGTGCATAAATGATGTCATATTCCACCAATTCCACCCAACAATCAAAATCATGTCCTAACTTCACTGTGTCTTTCCAAACATGGGTTTAATCATAAGTCACTTTATGTACTCCTTGCCTGATGGCTGTACTCCATCCGTGACGTTTTTCTTTCCTTTTTCATACATTTTTATAACTTTCATCATTCATTTCATGAATTTTCTTCTTTGGATTGGGTCTTGGGGCCGCATTTGTTGAAATACTTTCATTTTTTTAGTACTATTAATAATAATGTCATTGGATTTATCTTATCATTGTTTTAAGTGATTTTGCATTAAGAATAGACTTGTTTTTACATAGTTTTTCACCACGTTTGGTTAGCTACACTAGTGCGCTAATTTGACGCTTTTTTTAGATCTAATAACAATTTAGTATTAGTGTGTACAAAACTTAAAGGCATGTAGTGTAAAAATAATCATAAAAATGAATCATATATAGGTAATAAAAAATCAAAATTCAAATTAAAATAATTTACTCTGACTTGTTCGTTCTTTTAAATTCGTCTCCTTTAACTCTTTATCGTGATAATTTATTTACCAATTGAACAGACTGTAAGAGACAGAAAGAGTAATACTTAGCTTAAACACATGAGCACAAGACACTTTATGAAGATTGAATTGTTGGTCTTATTAGGCCGTGATAATTCGTCACATAATCTCAACGTAGCCCACTCGTATAGACAAGGGACACCCGTGGGCTTGGGCCCACAAACCCACGGGTAGGAGAGCGTTGACTTGCACATACACCTGGTGAGGTTGATTGCTTCTTAAAATCATGGTAGTAGGATTAAATTTATAATTGTATTATGTGATAGTTTTATTTAATTAAATTGGGTGAGTTTTAAGATATTTCTTCTAAGATCAAAAAAAAAAAAAAGATATTTCTTCTCTTATTTAACTAAAAATATTTTCATCTCTAATAAGGTAGGATTAAATTTTCATCTCTAATTCTCCATAAACTAAAAATATTATTTTTCAAAGAAGAGCTATAAATATTTATTTCATGAATAAATAACCCATATAACAATTATTAAACCCACTTAATGAATTAAGATTAAAATCATACAACATTATAAAATTGTTAAATGACAACTTGTTAGGGCTTTGTTAAATGTCGTCATTTCACAAGTTCTTTTATTGAAAAAATTTCATATGGACTTGGTACAAAAGGAATATTCACGGAATTTAAGAAAAATAGAATATTTTTGATGGTAATATGAGTATTATTTATTGAACAATAAATTTAATGGAGAAAAAGTAGGGATCATAAGTATTTACAAATATTTTTAAAAGATAGTGGGAAAAATATGAGGATCATAAAATTTTAAAAAAATATTAAAATAAAATTAATGCGAAACAAACTTTAAGGAATACAAAAATATTAAAATGAAGATAGCGAAAAATATGTGAGGAATATCATAAACATAAATAAAATATTAAAATTAGATAAATAGATTTATTATGTTCAAAATTTATGATATAAATAAAAAAATTCTTTAAGATAAAACAAATAAAACACCTCAAAATGATAATGACAAATGAAAAAATATTTTAAGCGGATATTATTGGTTAACAGCTGGTCCAAATCAATCTATATATCAATCAAAAGGGTTTAATTTATGTGTGCTGGATTCTGGAACTGAATCATGCTTGGAGCAGAATGGCCCAAAACAATTGGGCTATGCTTTGGGGCAGGCCCGAGTACTAAATAATTCTGGTGTATATTGGCGAAATCTGTAAGTCCTAAACTGACCCTTTAAGACCCATTTTCCATGTTATGGGCCTTGTGGAAAATTTGAACAAAATGAGTAATTTGTTCTCTGCTGTTAGTAACAGCGAACAATGTCACTCATTCCTCATACTCGAACTGGGAGGCATTTATTTTGGAATATAAAATATAATCCCAAGCTTACTTTGAAAATTTTTTAGAAAAAAAAAAACTTATTTTGTTCAAAATTTCCAATATTGTTATAATGTTAGCGCTACATATATTGGAAAATTCTATTCTATCCATCATCAATGCTAGAGCCTAGAGGTGTTCATTACAAATATGAAGATTCGACATATATCCAAGCTTATAACCAAATCAATTTTAATCTGACTTTAAAAATGTATTGAAAATTGTATGATACCAAAATAAACACAAGATTCGATTTCAAAACCGACTCAAAACACCAAGTTCAAATGAACACTTCTAATCACACACTAAATACATTAAATTTGATATTCTCTCTGTTCCTTCTCGATTCCAAATCGCTAACATCTTTACTTAAGGATTTCCCCAAATTGTCATAGTAAGTCACAATGCATTTGTAAAAACAGCTAAAAATAGATCCAATATGAATATGAATATGGAGTGTGAATAAGCAAGTAAAATGGGCACTAGAACTGATTAGCTACATGTAGTAATTGATCCATTTTTTAAAATTCATTGTTTCCTCTTTTCTTCTCTTGCTTTTGTGAACTCTCAATGGCCATTTCATATTGATTATGTTTGGCACGCATATTCATCATTGTTGTAAATGATCATCAAAGCAACAACATCATATCATATGCATTCATTTCTAATAAATAAAAATAGAAAAATACTTTATCAGGATAAAAAAATAAAGTGCAAAAATTCCATTGTTCAATTTAATTACAAATGAAAATTGTGGATTCCATATAAGTTGACTATTATAAAGAAAAGTTTTGGTAGAGTCAGCTTTGATCACCTATTATAGTTAGTATATGCATTTATGAGAATCGTGGTCGCTCATAGATCGTTTCATCAATGTTGCTCTTAGACAATCAAAGTCACAATTTTGGGAAAAGTGGTTTCTCCTTATCAACTGAGCCAACTAGTATAAGTTCTTTTTATTTCCATGAAAAAATAGATTCCTTTTATTGGTTTGATCAAACTCTTTTCAATATTTTAATTTTACAACATCTATCATTTTTTACTACCCCATTGAGTTTTTGTGCAAATAAAAATCGTACAATTTTGAGTATTGTAAAAATGAACAAAGTTCTTAACATATTTGTAAATCGCTAAGAATATTAGCTGTAGACTATTAGTGTTTTGCTAATATAATCGCTGAATTTTTTTTAATTATATAGAATTATTTAAACTGCATATCATTTTATTTGTAAAATCCGGAACACTATATTAATCCTATATGTTGTTTTTTTCTTTTAAAAGTGGATTTTGGTTTATTTTATTATTGATTAAGATCATTATTTTATTTGAATTATAGAGTGGACTAATTAAAAATGGATGACTAAGTGAAAATTGGGATTTTAATATCTATAACTATTACTAAAATAAAATACGCTTATATCATTACCTTTCAAAATTGCTTATGTGTCGCTTCCACATTAAAAATTTTCCCTCTTAAATTAAATGATGATGTCATTGTTATTATGATTTTTGACTTTCTACTTTTTTATTTTGAATATATTATTTTTCTTATTAATAATTTTTTTTAACTTTTTAGGTCAAATCATATTTGATGTATTAGCAAATTATATATTATATTTTATTTATTTTAATTATTTATAAAAAAATTTCAATTTTTTTGTTAAATGAATATTATTTAGTGTATTGGATATTTAATGTATTAGCAAATTTTTTTGTTATTTATTTATACTTATAAAATTTGATAAAACCGTGCATCGCACGGGCACTATCTAGTTTTTCTATAAAAGTAATACTTGCTCTAAAAACAAAATTAGTTTCATTTTTTAATTATCATGCTCCAATTTATCTAAATCGTCCCATTTATTTTTGGGACACTATTCATCAATCACTTTTAAAACGCAATCTTATTTGATTCGTTTTGATGTAAAGATTATTAATATCAACTTTTTACAAATTTTTAAATTTTTACAAATTTTTAAATTTTTACAAATTTTTAAATTTTTATAAATTTATAAATTTTTATAAATTTTAGATACATAGAGTATTATGTATCTAAGTTGGTAGTATTATTATCTCAACAAAAAAAAAAAAAAATTGGTAGTATTATCTTTGAAAGTAGAGTAAGCACAAAGAACGTTGACCTTCCTAAAGCAATAAGCAATGGGGAGATATACAACAATTTTCTCCTTTCTCATTCTAACACTCTTATACTCTCAAATCAAAGCCTCAAAACCCCAACTTTCAGACTATGAACTCCAATTCCCATGTAAACCGCCTCAAAATTTCTATCCTTTTTGCAATACATCTCTTCCTTTTACAACCAGATCAAATTCCCTACTTTCTCTTCTCACTATCCATGAAAAAATCAGTTTCCTTTGCAACAATTTTACTGGAATTCCCAGACTAGGAATCCCACCTTATGAATGGTGGTCTGAATCCCTCCATGGAATTGCCACTAATGGTCCTGGAATCTCTTTTGAAGGACCCATTAAAGCAGCCACAATGTTCCCACAAGTGCTTAATTCAGCCGCTTCGTTTAATAAGACTTTGTGGTTTAAAATTGCTTCTGCGGTTAGTATCGAAGGAAGGGCAATGTACAATTTAGGGCAAGCTGGGTTGACTTTTTGGGCACCCAATATTAATATTTTTAGGGATCCTAGATGGGGTAGAGGACAGGAGACTCCTGGGGAGGACCCACTTGTTGTTTCATCTTATGCTGTTGAATTTGTTAAAGGGTTTCAAGGGGAGTATGGGTGGAAGGAGGAAGGTTTTGAAAATGGGGGTTTTAGGAAGAATAGAGTGTTAGAAGAAGAAGAAGATGGTGGTGGTTTGTTGATGCTGTCTGCTTGTTGTATGATCTTGAAAAGTGGGGTAATTTCAGCAGATATTCCTTCAATGCTGTGGTAATATGTTCATTTTGCACCTTTATTGCTTTCTTTGTTTGATTGCAAAGTGGATATAGATTGCTTACTAATAGATTGCTTACTATGTCCTTAAAAATTACTTCTATGCTGAATAAGTGTTGAGTTATTGTAAGTCTACTCATACAAGATTGTGCATTTGTTGATTATTGGCTTATTATAGACTTGTTTTAATCTACTTTGAATGCATTATGTATCAATTTGATGTGGAAAAATTGTGTTGGTGAGTTTTTGCTCTCTTGTTTAGATTGAGGGGATTAAAGGGACTGAAAGAGAAGGGATTTGGAGGAATATATTTTTCTTTATTTGGAGGGTTTCTTCTGTTTGGGGTAAAATCGACTGCTTTCCTTTAGTCCTCCTTGTGAAGGGATTACGGTATGGATTGTCCGTCAACTTCTACTCTCGAGTGGGATATTTGGTATGAAGATGATGGATACTAAATTTAGAGGGGAAGAATTTGATAGGAAGAGATTGGGTCCTTGAATTTTGTTATTGATCAAATCTCTCCAAAAGATGAAAGATTGGAACCCTCCCCTTCCCTCCTTTAAAAACAAAGGGACTCCCCTCATTTTCCCCTCTCCTCTCCTTTTCTTACCTTACTTTCCTTTGACTTCTAAATTCTTATCTAGGCACCATGTTGTTGTCCAAAATGGTTTTATAAGCTTTATGCACAAGAAATACTTGTTATCGGGTCGTGTTGTATTGATCACTTCAAACTTAGGAAGCAATTGTGAGCTTTATATTTTATACTAATAGAGCTTTATCTATGAGCTTGAGCTGAAAATGTAGGTTGAGATAGTTAGATGGTTTTGCAAAAGAATAAGACAAACACACTAGTGATTGTAAAAAATGATTGGATGATATGAAGTGGGAGATAAGTTTATGGATGAGATCAAAAGAAAACGAGTGGAACTATTGCCTATAAAGGAAATGGTGCTAATTAGTTGAGCCAAACTTAGATGAAAATGAGTGCAAATTCATGGGACAAAGGGAGTAATTCCAATCCTTTGAAATTAAATTAATTGAACATAGATTGAGCATTAAGTGCTCGTTCTTGTTAACTTCAATATGAATGAGTAGATTCTCTTCAACCTATGTTCATCAACAATGTCAATATGTGTATAAGCTTAATATCTTTTTACCATAGTTAAAGTTTGTTTTAAGGCCCATTGTTGAACTGTTGAAGGCTGATAAGTCATCTTACATACTTCTGTCGACAAATCCAATGCAAATCTATGATGGATCGCCTTAGTTTCCGCTGATTTTTGAGATGTGACAGGTTACGGAGCAAGATATGGAGGATACATATCAACCCCCTTTCAAGAACTGTATCCAAAAAGGTAAAGCAAGCTGCTTGATGTGCTCTTACAATAGTGTCAATGGAGTACCAGCATGTGCAAGAGGAGATCTCTTGCAGAAAGTGCGAAGTGAATGGGGTTTTAATGGGTAAGTAAGAGAACTTTTCTTTGAATTGTAATTCACATTTCGAGGATTACCAAATGCTTAATACTATTCTTATGGTGTGACTGCAGATATATTGCCTCTGATTGTGATGCAATAGCGACAATTTATGAATACCAGTATTATGTTCACACAGCCGAAGATGCAGTTGCTGACGCTCTTAAAGCAGGTTTGAATTTATTATGCGCTCTATTTTAGAATGAGTGTTCTTTTCATATGCTTCTTGTTCATTGCAAGTCAACTGTTAGTGTTGATGACAACCATTGGTGGATGCATGAACATAAAGTATAAATTATAAGAAAAATTGTAAAAACTAGATATTTTCATTCGGGTCATCGAGGTTAGGTGTTTCGGGTCGGTTTGAAATCGGGTTTTATTTTCATATTTTTTACATAATTGATTAATTGTAAATCATTTTTAGTCGGGGCAAATCAGGTTCATTTACAATGTCGGGTAGATTTGAGTCATCGGGTCTATTTTGAACACCTCTAGTAAAAACTAATTTATATTTCAAATAAAAAAAATGTCATTGCCTTTACATTTTTTGTTTTTTGTCCAATTATTAATCTATTATAATCAATTTTAAGGACCCGTAATCAAAATCCCAGGTCTGCCACTCATACAATATTGACCATCATTTGCAGGAGTTGATATAAATTGTGGTACTTACATGCTTCGCAATGCCGAGTCTGCGATTACAAAAGGAAAACTTAAGGAGGAAGATATAGACCCTGCTCTAATAAACCAGTTTACTGTTCTGCTCCGTTTGGGCTTGTTTGATGGGGACCCTTTAAAAGGGAAGTTTGGTAGATTGGGTAATGGTGATGTCTGTACTAAAGGGCACCAACAATTGGCACTTGAAGCAGCAAGGCAGGGGATAGTACTTCTCAAGAATAATGACAACTTTTTACCCTTAAACAAGAACCATGTATTTTCATTAGCTGTCATTGGTCCTGGTGCAAATTCTACGACCTTCATCGGGGGCTTGTATTCAGGTCTAATTCCTCTCATTATACGAACAAGAATATTTTGCCAAGTTTCATTTTTGTCTTTAGCATCGGATATATGAGAACTAATCTTGAAAAATGTTAGGTTGCCTACACATTTGAACAACCTCTTTGTTATCACTAACAACGGTAAGGTTGCATACATCCGACCCTTCCAAACCATGCCCAGGTGCAAGCCAATTAATGACATGGAGGGGAATGGAATGTTGTTTTTCAACACGGCTTGTATTTCAACCTGCCTCTTTTACTTGATTTTAGGAGTTCCGTGCCATGCGGAATCCTACTTTGAGGGCCTACAAAGATACGTTAAGAAGACGACGTATATTGGCGGATGCCTGGACGTGGCTTGTGAGTCCAGTTCAACATTTGATGAAGCCCTTATAGTTGCTGAAGCATCTGATTACGTTATCTTAGTTGTTGGACTGGACTTGACCCAAGAAACTGAAGATACAGACCGAGTTACTATTCTTCTTCCTGGCAAACAGATGGAACTTGTATCTCTGGTCGCTTCTGTTAGCAAAAAACCAATAGTTTTAGTTCTCACTGGGGGTGGGCCATTAGATGTGTCTTTTGCTGAACAAGATTCTCGAATTGCAAGCATTCTTTGGGTTGGGTATCCAGGTGAAGCTGGTCCCAAGGCGCTCGCTGAAGTAATCTTTGGAGATCACAATCCAGGTTAGCATGAACAAGAGCATCTATCACTTTATCTAACTAACATTACTTTACGGCCTGTTCATAGTGCATAAATGCGATAACGGTCACGAACTCACGATTGCAGTGATGGACACGGTGTTGCGGTAGAGTGCGTGATGTGGTTGTAGTACTACTAAGTATTACGCTAAACAGTAAAATATTGCATGAACCAGCCTAAAACACGGTTTTTTATACATCTTTACGATGTGGGTATTACTCACTCAGTAAAGTTGAAAGCCTTATGACGTGGCCGATACGATACGATACAAAGCGACCTTGTTTTTGCATCATGGGCTTATTTTAGTTGTCGGTATTAAATGGTAATAGAAAGTGTGATTTTGGTTGGAAAATCTGTTCGACATTTTTTTCTACTTTAATTATACACTTTCTTCTCAATTCCATGTATTACCATTTGAAGAAAATAGCAATAGGTGGTAATTGAAACAATTTTATAATCAAACTTCCATCACCCAATGGGAATGACACAATAAATTTTATGAAACTATACACTACAAATCATCCTCATTAGCACCATTTATTACAAACAACCAAATGGATCGATACTGATCAAAATGATGTTTTGCTGATAAACCCATTTCCGTGTTGTAAACTGATTTTACTGCTTAAAACGAAAAGTTGTGAAGTCTATGAATCTGTATGTAGTTATCTGCCCTTAGACTCTAAATCTCTTATACATGTATGGAATCTGCCAACAGGTGGAAGATTGCCAATGACCTGGTATCCAGAATCATTCACCAAGATACCGATGAACATAATGAATATGCGTCCTGATCCTTCTCACCAATATCCTGGAAGGACCCATCGGTTTTACACTGGGGAGGTTGTGTATGAGTTTGGACACGGTTTAAGCTACACTAACTACACATACAAGCTTTTATCTGCGCCAAATAGATTAAATTTGTTCATGAACACTGGCGCTGGCTTCAGAAAATTGTATCAGACAAAGGTCGGGGTTGGTTATGTTCCGACAGAGCTGTTGTCTTGCGATTCATTGAGTTTCCATGTGCAGATTTCGGTAATGAATGTTGGGAATAGAGATGGAAGCCATATTCTAATGCTTTACTCGAAAACATCGACAACTGTGGAAGGTGCTCCAAGAAAACAGCTTGTTGGGTTTAGCCGCGTCCATACTTATGCAGGCGGTTCAACTGACACAAACGTCATGGTTGATCCTTGTGTACATCTTAGCTTCGCGAATGAAAATGGAAAGCGGGTATTGGCTCTGGGAGAGTATACCTTAATTTTGGGGGACCTAGAGCACACATTATTGATTGATGTGTAATTGGTATTGTTTGGTCTTTGTGCATATGCAAGTATAAAATAATTTGGAAGTATCCCACTTTCATTTGATGTATCCTTGTAAGTTGTAAGAACTTTTCCAATGAATTTTCTGTAAAAATCTTTATCCATTGGGCATGAATATACTCATTGTAAGTTATACTAGCCTCAATTCCACTCACACACAAGTGATCCGAAAAGATTGAGATCGACTATATAAATTAATAGATAAGTTTTTATAATCGTCCACATAAATTATTCTTTTCAATTTTTTAATCTTAAACATGAATGTTTTTCCTATTTTGCTACATAAAATAACGGTTTGAAGAGCATAAAATTCAAACAAGAGGAAAGGATGACAGCAGAAAGTGATAAAAGAGTGATTCCTTAGCAGACACATGATTTGGGTAAGGCTCAACTACTCCATTGCCGCGTTTGACTGATTTGTTTAATCATAATTCAATTTGCATCGTTTTCATTTTAATCTGTCCCAATAAACTATAGAATTAGTATTAATTTTATTTTTGAATTAGACAAACCACTTTTATTTTCTATATTATTTTTCTTATTTTTAAATAATTTACTATTTTAACTCGCTATATTTAATTTCTTAGCCTCCGTGTAAAGAGTAAATAAAGTTAAATGGATAATATAATTACATAACTAGTATTTCCTCCGTTCCATAATATATACTTGCTACTAATTGTGACATTTTTCCACACAACGTCACACTTAGTAGCAATTATTATGAAACGGAGAAAGTACATTAGTATAGAAACTAATGTAAAACATATACAAAAAGTTTAACGTACTATTTATTTTATATTTTTGTAAATAAGATTAATACACTAATCCTAATAAAACAATAAATTTCCTCTAATCAAGTGCATCACTGTTTCTATAGATTAGATTTTTCTTGTTGTTGTGGCTATGCCTAGCTGATACACTTTCCAATCCAACCCGACCCAACCCACATTCTACGTCTTCAACATTTTCGCCCCACTAATTAAAAAATCACTTAATCATTCTGTTTAGAATATTCAAGTCCAAAGAATACAAATAATCATACATTCTTATTAGTTAATAGTCTTATTGCGTTCATACTGATGCACTTTAACAAGAGTTAAAAGAAAAGCGCTCAAATCAATAGTCCATCTATAATTCTCGAATTCTATTAAAAAAAACTTAAAAATGATTCTGAGTACTATTAATAGACCATAAATTCTTTTTGGGCTTCTTATTTAACATTTTCTTAAAAAAAGACTTTACTCCTACTACAAATGGTGTATATGCATATATCACTAGAATTCTTATAATTGTCTATATTTCATTTTCTAAAGCAAAGATGAGTGACCCCAAATATGCTTATCCTTACCCTGCTCAAGGTTTGTTTTATTTTTCTTTCTTCTTAAACTTCATTAGTCTTTGTGATCCACTTTCTTGAATTTACTTAAAAAAAATCAAATTTTTGTAAGAGATCGTCTCTTATGAGACATCATCAAATAAAAAGTCTATATTCTGATGATATATAAGAGATGGGCTATTTAACTTACATAATAGTGTTTTTTGTTGCTTAATGGAAATTTCTTAATATTCTTTTTTTTTTTTTAATTTGAAAAACCCTTCCTTTAATTTGCAAATTAAAATGGATGATATGATTTTTTTATGATAGATTTCATATGAAAATTGGGTTATATAAATTGTGACTTATTGTGAGCTTAATTGTAATGGAAACAAAGGATATTATCAAGGGCCTCCAGTGATGGCACCTCCACAATATCAGTATCAATATGCTCCACCTCCTCCCAGGAAACAGACTGGTTTTCTTGAGGGCTGGTAAGTGTTCACCCATAAATCCTCCATTTATTTTTTATAAGGTATATTGGTCAATTTGTTTATGGGCTTATACGTTATAAGGCCCGCATAAGAGAAGAGTTGACTGTATATAAATCTGATGAGGTTCCAATCTTAAAACCAATTGGTTAACAGGAGGAATAGTCCAATCTCTCTCTAATTCTTTCATCTGATTTATTTTTTACCAACGTATAAAACATGTTTTCAGACTACAATCAACCTTAATTAAACTTTCTAGTTGAGTTGATCGCTTTATAGAATATATTAAAAGGCAATATTACAAAAAGTCACTATTTTAGATCTCATCTACAACTCATTTTAGGGTCAATTATGAAGAAGGCTTGTGTTCACCTATGCTAAAGGCCCAAAAGGCATATGATAGTACTTCCTCTGTTCCATAATACTTGTTACATTTCACTTTTTTACGCATCCAATGTACAATTTTGATCATTAATATCTTAAACTAAACTTATCTAAAAATTGTAAAAATTTAATACTATGAAAGTATGCGATTAGACGATTCAAACAAGATTCCACTTGACTATATTTTTACTTACACATTAATCACAATATGTAAAATAAGCTTGAACGATGAATAGTGCACAAAATAGAAATGTAGCGAGTATTTTGAAACGGAGGAAGTATTATTTTGTGATAGAGGTAAAAATTTAACAAAGATCAGATTGCGTATATTCGACGATAGCTAATTTTATGTGATTATGATTGCAGTTTGGCTGCCCTATGTTGCTGCTTCTTGATTGATGAATGCTGTTGCGACCCTTCCATTATATTGATATGTTAATCTAAGTGTTAAGTGTAAGATGTTCCTCGGAGTTAAAGACTTGTGTCTCCAAATATGTGTTCTCCTATTTCAACGTCTATAAATTAGAAGATTGTATAGCTGGCTTTGGTGAAATCTTCTTAGCTTTTACAATTTTGTCCAAGTATGTAATCTAGTAGATTTGCAAGTCAATGTACCGTCTATTAATTTACTATACTATATTTCAGTACGGATTACATTTTTTGGCCTATTAATTTATCACAAATAGTTGTATGAAACAGTCTCACTGAACATATTTGTCAAATAGTCTAACCATTACATATCATAAAAATATAAGCTCTATGATTTAAGGACATCTCACAAAGAAACGGTCTTTGATGAAAATTTAATCACTCCAAGAACTAATTAATATAAAAATTTTATATTAAATTCGACAAACGAAATAAGAAAGGTCGAGGCCGACTTAAAACGCCCCATCAAGTAATGCCCCTCGGCCAAGCATGTAGCTAATCAGTACTTCAAATACTCGAAATATTTGAATGCTTTACATAGTGGTAGCTTTATAATGAACAATTACTGAAGAAAAAAAAACTCTACATATTTTAGTTTCCTTTGGTTGAAAATAAGTGAAGTGTGTATTAACAGCTCTGAAATATTGCATCCACAATTGCAATTTAATTCAGGGTTTCTTTCTAAAATCTACATCGAGAATTATTACAAAGAGACGAGACTGGGTAATGCGTATAATAAACATGAACTACACACTAAGGATGTAAGGATTCAACTAAACTCAGCGTTTAAAAGTTTACTTCTTCACCTCTTCATATTCGGCTTCAGGGGTTTGATCCCCACCACCTTGAGATCCACCGGAACCTCCGTTAGCACCACCACCACTACCCCCAGCCATATGCTGTCCGATCTTTGAAACTGCGGCATTTGCTGCGTCAATCTTGGCCTTTATCAAATCAGCATCATCTTTCTGCACAGCTTCCCTGAGATCAGCAACAGCACTTTCTATCTCCTTCACAACATCTGTTGGAACCTTGTCCTTGTACTCTGACAAACTCTTCTCAACACTATAAATAGTAGAATCAGCAGTATTTCTTATTTCAATTAGAGCTTTCCTCTGCTTGTCTTTCTGGGCATGCAATTCTGCTTCTTGAACCATTTTCTGAATCTCGTCTTCCGACAAACCTCCAGATGATCGGATGGTAATTTGCTGCTCTTTGCCGGTTGTCTTATCTTTAGCAGAAACAGTGACAATGCCATTGGCATCAATGTCGAATGTAACTTCAATTTGTGGAATACCCCTAGGCGCAGGTGGGATACCCTGGAGTTCAAATTCTCCTAGAAGTTTGTTGTCTGTTGCCATCTCACGCTCGCCTTGAAAGACTTTGACTCCTACCTGAGTTTGATTATCTGCTGCTGTTGAGAATACCTGTAGACCGAGTTAAACGACATAAAACCTTTGGTAAGGTAAGGAAATCGACATAATCAACAACATTGGGAAACCATAAGTAAAAAGGCCTCTCAAAACACTTTAGAGAAAAATGCTAGCTGCAATGATATTGAATTGCTAATTACATAGGGGTGTTTGACATGACGGTTGGCTGTTGGCATTTTAAGCTCACTTTTGTACCAGCTAGAAGTGTTGGCTGTTGACCTTTTAAGCTAGCTGAATAAGCCAGTTGTTTAGGGAGATTTTTTGGTAAATTTAGACATTGGTTATTAGATGTTTATTAGAGGAAAAGTGAAAGTAGGACGCAAACCCTAAAGCTATTGAATTAAACAAGCTAAGAAAGTTAACGTTTTCATGAAGTTCTTTACCAAACACATTTTTTGCCTTTTTGACGGACCAAAAAGCAAAAAATTAAAAGGAGCCAACTAAAAATCCAACCCAAAAGACGTATACCAAACATCCCAACGATCCACAGACAAGTATTAGGTGGACTTACCTGAGATTTCTTTGTCGGGATGGTTGTGTTTCTGTTGATCAACCTTGTAAAAACACCACCAAGGGTCTCAATACCAAGTGAAAGAGGGGTTACATCCAGTAGAAGTAGCTCTTTAACATCCCCACGAAGGATACCACCTTGAATAGCTGCACCCATTGCAACTGCTTCATCGGGATTGACACCCTTACTTGGAGTCTTCGCGAATATTTCATTAACAACCTCTTGCACCTTAGGTACACGAGTCATTCCACCAACCAAAAGGACTTCATCCACCTCTTTGGTAGATATTCCAGCATCCTTCAAACAATTCTTGCATGGGTCTCTCGTCCTAACAATCAAATGATCCACCAGACTTTCAAATTTTGACCTAGTTAATGTCATGTTGAAATGTTTTGCACCAGATGCATCAGCAGTAATGAAGGGTAAGCTAATATCTGTTTGAGTGGTAGATGATAACTCAATCTTGGCCTTCTCTGCAGCTTCCCTTAGCCTTTGCAAAGCCAGCCGATCTTTTGATAGATCAATGCCATCAGTTTTCTTGAACTCACTCACCAAAAATTCAACCAAAGCATTATCAAAATCTTCTCCTCCCAAGAAGGTATCACCGTTGGTTGCTTTCACCTGATATTTGACATGAATTATTCAACCAACTATCCCACAGAGATAGTTAACACAGCAAACAAGTGAAACAAAAGTTTACCTCAAACACGCCATTACTTATCTCTAAAATGGATATATCAAAAGTTCCACCTCCAAGGTCAAAAACCGCTATGAGACCTTCCTTGTTATTTAACCCATATGCAAGTGCAGCTGCAGTCGGTTCGTTAATGATCCGTTGCACATCCAGCCCTGCGATCTTTCCAGCATCTTTTGTTGCTTGCCTCTGAGCATCATTAAAATAAGCAGGAACTGTAACTACAGCTTTAGAGATACTCTTTCCCAAATACGCTTCAGCAGTTTCCTTCATCTTTGTTAGAACATATGCTCCAATCTGACTAGGAGAGTACTGCTGTCCGGTAGTAGTTTCGACCCATGCATCTCCATTTGGGGCCCTGACTATCTTAAAAGGAACCATTTTGCTCTCTTTCTGAGTTTGAGGGTCATCAAAACGTCTGCCGATTAGACGTTTTGTTCCAAAAAAGGTATTTTGTGGGTTTGTCACAGCTTGTCTTTTTGCAGGGGTTCCCACCAGTAGGTCACCTTTAGGAGTTATGGCAACAACTGAAGGTGTTGTTCGCCCTCCTTCAGCATTCTCTATTACCTTTGCATTCTACATTTACAGTTCAGTTTCAATTAGTTACGGTCGTTTTTTAACCACACTATAACTAAAAGTTGTACCCATGGGAGTCAGTAGCTAAAGACCAACCTTTCCTTCCATTACTGCCACACAAGAATTAGTAGTACCAAGATCAATGCCAATAATTTCATCACCAGTGGGTTTCGAACTGCAAGGTAACAGAAAAAGCATTTACAAAAACGGACTAAGGTCAAAGCTTTAATTTTAGTTTTACATATAAAAGTTATGCACCTGAATGATCGAGTCAAAGTCATCCACCTACTGGCCAAAGATGTAGGAAACCATGACAAATGATTACCAGCCAACTGCAAACAAAAGACAATGGTAACATTGGGTTGCAACAATCCCAACTTTATAAACAACATTCGACAGAATAAGTGCTACCATATCCGCATTACATATGTAACACAGAAGCATATCTCATTACTGAGCATCGGAAACATGAAAATTTCTTAGTGTTCAAAGGATCAAATTTTTGATACTTAACTAGGCTCAATAGAGTATACCTAAGTTCGAAAACACTTGCACAATTTTAATCATCATTCATTAATAGAATAATCGACATTTTATAAGGAAATCTAACCCGCATTGAGCTACTCCTCATAGGACCTATTCCTGCAGATTCAATTTAGCAAATAATCCACATTTATGAGTAGCTATGCCTATACCTTATTTCAGTCCTACCCAAAAACGGACCTTGAACATGACTGAATAGGTTATAACCGGAAACTTCTGAATTGCAACTCAAAAGTGAAAGAAAATTGTACTTATTACATTGCATCAATGGCGTAGTAACAACTTTCAAAATAAACTGATAGAAAAAACGTATTTCGGGCCATATCAAGGGATATACAATGGTTCAAATAACATTTTGGCGTTATAATAACTGTATTGCTCTCATTACAACATTATCATTCCATTACTGCAATGATCGTACTATGTTCACTACTCTAGAAAAAACAAAAAATAGACTGTTTTGACTGATTTTCCGAATTCGTAACCCTACATTTCTAGTCAATTGTTTATATTTTAAGATATTTCTCCTAGAAAAGAAAAATAGAAAATTCACAACAGTTATGAAATAAAAAAAGCATTCATCCCATCAGAATAATCTCCCTTATTTCAGGATCAAATTCCAACAACAAAACCAAAGTATACTTGATATGAAGCAGCAAAAACAAGAGAAAAAGAAAATACAGAAGAAAAGAGGAAGAAGAAGAGATACCGAAGAATAAGCATGGACGGATGAGAGAGCATCTCGACGGCGAATTGCTGATCGTAGAAGTTGCGCGGTAGCCATAGCTGTAAAGAATATAGTTAGCAGAACAAGTTGGAGAGGATGTGAGGGTTAAGAATGGGAAGTAAAAATGAAGAATTGAGGGTTTTGAAAAGGGTGATTGTTCCAGAAAGGTCTGTAGAGTAATCCCTGTACCTGACTAGACCAGGACATTCCAGAGAAGGCCACCTCAAGGTCCTCAACCCAGTTACTCGTAATCTCGTAGTCTCGTACTACATTCTTCTTTCTTTATACTTCCTCCGTTCTTTTTTACTTGTTATATTGTTGACTTCGGTACTTATCCAATAAACAAATTGACTTTTATATTGTCGATAATCTAAAAGTTAAAACATAGTCATATGAGATCTTGTTTGAATCGTCTCGATTCAAAGTTTATTAATTTTGAGTTTTTATAATTTTTCGATATGTATAATTAGAGATATTAATGATGTAATTCTTACATTGGGGAGTGTGAAAAAGCAAATGGTATAACTAATATGGAACGGAGGAAGTAAGTACATCAAAAATTGTTCAAGATTTTATTTTTCAAATTTTTTTTAATTTGAGGCCTAAAAACAAAAAATTAAATTAAATTAAATTAATATAGTATTAAAAATTAAAATTGATGTTCGTTCTTTTAAGTGATTTTGTTTCGTTTAATTTATATTTTATTCTTAATCCATAAGTTAAAATATAATTAAATGAAATTTTGTTATGTTCATCTCAACTCAAGAATTTTTGCATTAAATTGTTATAATTTTTAGTTACGCACCATTAGATATATTATACATCTTGCCGAATGTATCCAGAAAAAATGGGATAAAGTCATTGAAATAAAGGGAGTATCAACTACTCTCTCCGTTCCTTTTTGATGTTCCTATTTGGGTTTTTCACCAAAATTAAGAAAAGTGGTATCTTTGGTGGTAGTGGGTATTATTTTAATTATATAGTAGTGGGAAATAATGATTTTATTGGAAGTATGAGAGAAAAAATAATTAAATAATAATGTAATGTAATGATTGTATTAGAAGTATGAGAGAGAAAATAATTAAATTCTTCCTCCGTTCCATAATACTTGCTACATTTCACTTTTTTACGCAATCCAATGCAAAATTTTGATCATTAATATCTTAAACTATACTTATCTAAAAATTATAAAAATTTAATATTACGAAAGTATGCGATTAGACGATTCAAACAAGATCTCACTTGACTATATTTTTACTTACACATTAGTCGCAATATGTAAAATAAGCTTGAACGATGAATAGTGTACAAAATCGAAATGTAGCGAGTATGTCGGAACGGAGGAAGTAGTAGTGTGAAGTAAGGAAAGTGGGGTTTTAAGGGGTAAAAGTGGAATGAAAACTTTCCAAAAATGGAAAGCATTCTAAAGTGGAAAAATTTATGAAACTGCCTGTTTTAGTAAGGTGGAAAAACAAAAAGGAATGAAGGGAGTAATATTTAAGACTTCTTCTTCGTTTAGAGAACTAAACCTTACATGAATGACATAATTTTTGTCTAATATGTGTAAGAAAATAATATTAGTCACTCAAAATAAATTTCTATCACATGGAAGAAGTGGATTGAATATATGCTTAGTTGCTTACAAGTTACCACATCAACAAAGGAGTTATTTCAAACATCATGACCAAAATATGTTATCTTTTGAAATACTATAATTTTATTTGAAAATTTAAAATTGACTTATATTAGTATTTGATAAATGAAAAAAAAAATCAAAAATAATTTGATGTTTCACTCATTTACTATGAATAATTTTAGTTATTGAGTATATTTTTATAATTTTTAACATGTATTTTTTTATAACACATCTTATTTGGGAGGGTGAAGAATGGGGCTTTGGTGGTTCAAGAGTGAGGTTGTAGTTTAGATCACCGAACATATTGGTAACAAAGGTTAAATTATTAGATAATAACTCAAATATAACATTTTTTGAGATATCCAAATATAACAAAATATAACATTATTCACAAATATAAGTGAAATATCAATCGGTAAAAAAATCAATAAATTTTAATCAAATATTTTAAAAATAATCAAAGTTATGGTTCTCAAAATCTTTAATTATATAAGTTCATATAATTTAAAAATTTTAAGAAATATTTTAAGAAATATCAATCGGGGTCTCACACCTATTTTCTTGTTTTATGATAAAATTCAGTTGTTAAGCTTAAACTTTGTAGGTTTTGAATGTATGCATGTTAGTAGGAAGGGCAATACCGTTGCTCATTTAGTAGCTAGACGTGACATGGAAGATGTCGATGTAAAGATTTGTATGAACCCCTTCCCGCTAGGCATTCAAACCTTAGCGGACATTGATCTTTCGTAATGATAGCTTTACTTGGTTCTCAAAAAAAAAAAATTAAAAATTTTAAACTAATATTGTCATAAGAGGAGAGAATAGAAATCGAAAGAGAATTGTTAGTTACCGAAGGGCGAAGAATGATTGCCTTCACACTGTCAAGAAAATTAGTCGACTCCCTAACTCTAAGTTTCAACCAACAAAATTCAAAAAATCGCATTGTTGAGAAATTTTCTCAACCATTTTTACTGGAGATTGTTACTTTGAAATTCAGGGATCTGTTGATATAATCGTATAAATTGCGCATTTCATTGGCGGATACAAGAGGTCAGAGGAATGGCGAAAGCTGGGGGAATAACAAATGCAGTAAATGTAGGAATTGCAGTCCAAGCCGATTGGGAAAATCGCGAATTCATTTCTCATATCTCTCTCAATATCCGACGTCTCTTCGATTTTCTTGTCCAATTTGGTAACTTTCTTTTGTATAATTCTCGTGTAATGTGTGTTTTCTGCCATTATATATGTAGTTTAATTACTGCAACTGTATGTTATTGAGTTTTGTTGCTAATTAAATTGAATTTTAGCCATGATTTGTATTGGAAATCTTCTGCTATCGATTATTGCTGGGATTTGTATTAGAAATTCATCTTAATGTCACCTATGTAGTGAAATTAATCGTAAAGTAGGGTTTTTTCAATTGTTCTTTGGAGGTTGGAAATTAATCTTGATGTCACCTATGTAGTGAAATTAATCTTCTGGTGTTTGGGGGTCTTTCATTTGTATACTAAACAAAACCAATAACAAGGTGAATAAGTTGAGAGAAAATACATAAGTACTAAATTAAGATACATCAAGTGTAAAAGGATGTTGGATTGGATATAGATAAAAATGTAAGAGGAAGAAAAATGAGCTACTTTCTCGCAATTGATAATGGCCTTGTGGATTATTGGTCTTAAACTTTGTTATTAGGACTCTTCATTTTATCGGTAGTCGTCCTCGGATGACACTTGAATAACTTATTTTGGACCAAAAATATTGTACTTTTCAAAATTTTGCACTCAGAAACGTACTCATGTCGCGTATGAATTTTTGAGTCATGGTAACATGTCTTAAATGTCACCCATTATTACTTTTTAGTTTTTACATAGTGTTTTCATAGTGGAAAAACGATTGTTAAAATATTAGATTATTAGTTATAGTCTTATGATTAATTAAGTCCTTTTTGTTAAAGGGTTTTGACGAAGATGTCCTAAATTAAGGGATATTTCTAAGGGGAAGAACAAGTTGTAAGAAGGTGAAGTAATATTAAATCTAACTAGCTGCGTAGTATCACCTAATTCATGTTGATTAATACTTGACTTGATAGTATGTGTATCTTTAGATGTGGCACCATCTTCTGCAATGAAGAATCCTTCTTGGGTTGGTTTGGAGGGAATTCACCTTCGTATTAGGCTTTCATTCTTTTTCATGCACATCCATCCACGTCTAATGTCGAATTTTCTTTAGTTATCATCAGCTTAAGGAAATTCAATGTTCGTTGTCGACTTGATGGTTCGTAATAGTGTGATACTGTGATTGATACATGTCCTCTATCCAATCTTGGCAATTGATTCTAGTTGTTTGGTTGGTCATTATACAACATTTTACACATTTCTGCTACTTCTTACAGCTGCATGGTCACAAAGTTCAAATCATTAACATCAGCAATCTAAATGTGGAACCTTCATTTGTGTACTTATTTATTGAATAATGTTAGTGGTAGGTGTTAAGGCTATAGGTTTATAGTGTATAATGTTCAATACCGAGTAAGAAGACTTTGAATTGTGCTAATTTATGTTCATGAATTATTTCATTTTTAGAGGCCACAACGAAGAGTAAACTAGCAGCTCTGAATGAGAAGCTTGACACACTAGAGCGGCGTCTTGAACTACTTGAGGTCCAAGTGAGTACTGCCTCAGCCAACCCAACTGCCTTAAAATGATGTACTTAAATTGTGTTTCTATGGAAAAATTGCTTATCCTAATGCCTACTTAGCTGTGAAAATTTTGTCATCATATGTAGAGATCAGTGTATCATCATATCATCGATCGCATAAATTGCCATTTTTTTATTACTTTGATCCTCGATGATTTTGTAAATTCAATATTAATCCTTGTGTTAGTGTAATCTGATGTCTTTGGACAAGATCCGTTGTGAAAACTGAGAAGAGATTGTTGCTTAATAAGTACATCTGTTGCATGATCTTGATCAATAATGCCCGCTTCTTTTAGAACTATACGAAACAATAGTATGTGTGTTGTCTTATCCGAGGAGCGACCCTCTGCTAGTCTATCATGCCTTATGCTGTTATGCCTTTCAGACTTCATGGTGTTGAAGGCTTTGCAAATTACAGCTTCTTGGCTGTGAAAAGATAACTCATTTAAGTGTTTATGTAGCTCATCCAAGTAGAGTCTTAGGGCATCAGCTAATTTGTGGAACATCACAAGTACGAGTTATCTTTGTTTCTGTTTTATTTAATTCTTTTCTTTGAAAATCTTTCTTTTAATTAAGATGATCAATTGTTTGGTGAAAATTATGTATTGGTCAAATGTTGTGTTAGCTATCATTTATATTTATTTTTGACCAAAATAATAAATGGCCTAAAAAAAAGAAAAGAAATTAAATTCAATAAAACTTGCTAGAACAAAACCTTAAGTACAGTATTTATGTGTTCTTCAATAGGGATATAGAACCTTTGTTATGATAAAAATAAGTATGAGTAGTATGTAGATTAGAGGTGTTCAATGGGCCGGATAAGGGCCGGGCCGGGCTCAAACAAAAACGGGCCGGACCGGGCCGGGCCTTTCAAAAATAAAAAATGGGCCGAAATGGGCCGGGCTTTAAAATCCGGCCCAATCCGGCCCGGCCCGTTTTATAATTCACTTTGATAATCATAATATTGAGAATCAAAATAAAAGTATAAAAAATCTAGAAAAAAAAAAAAAAAATTTTCAATTTTCTTCCCGTAACATGTAAGCAGCATGTATCATATACCCATATTAACCAAAATACTAAGAATATGAATTTTCTTCCTGTAACATGCAAGCAGCATGTAACATGTAACCAAAATACTAAATTTGATGAATTTCAATTTTCTACAAAGGAAGATTTTAATCCATTCTAAGCCCACTTCAAAAAAAAAAAATCAGTAAACAAAAGAGTGTTTTATGTAAAATTCAAAGCCCATTTTAAATTTATAAAGGCCCATTTTCAATCCATTTTAAGCCCTCTTACAACCCGGTCCATTTTAATAATAATAGAGCCCGTTTTCAGCCCGGCCCATTTTCGGCCCGGCCCTTATAAAGCCCTCCTAAAAACGGGCCGGATAAGGGCTTAAAATGGGGGCCCGGCCCATTGAACACCTCTAATGTAGATGTAGACATATAGGTAAACTCAATTTTAAGCTAAAAATGAGTTTTTTTTTTATATATTTTTTTAATGAAAATTTGATTGATAAATGTTACTCCTATTTTTCAGCAAACCAAACGACTCAAGTTGACTATGAAATAACAAGTTTAATTATTTTCCCTCTCTCATAGCTTTTTTAAAAAAATATGTAAATCGTTAAATTTTTTATTTTTGAAATAATGTAAATCGTTAAATAAATTTAATATTATTGGATAAACAAATAAAACGACAAATATTTTAAGAAATTTAATTCAAATAAAATGAGCAAGCCAAGGAAAGGATGCACCGTCATACACTCATACTATCATATTCATAAGTAGATACTCTCGTGTCATGCCGCTTGCGTCCCATTTAATTTGTTTTATTTTTAGTTTTATTCATTTTCAATAAATTTAGTCTTCTATTTTGGGTTATACTTGTATTTTCCTCGTTCATCTATACTTACTATAATTGACTTTTTGCGCAATTACGTTATTTAAATTATTTATATATTGAACTATACACATCTAAAAATTCTAAAAACTTAATACTCCCTCCTATTCATTAGTATTGTCCACTTTGGGTTTGGATCGGATTTTAAGAAAAAATGATAGTGGGGTATTTTAAGTGATTATAATAATTGAAAAGGTGGTAGTGGGGTATTTTAAGTGATTATAATAATTGAAAAGGTGATAGTGGGGTATTTTAAGTGATTATAATAATTGAAAAGGTGGTAGGTGGGGTATTATTAAATAATATAAGTTGGGATAGTTGGGGGTATTTAGGTAAAAAGTTTTGCCAAAAATAGAAATTGGACAAGTGAAGTGACTTTACCAAATAAGGAAAGTGGACAAAACTAATGAATAGGAGGGAGTATTATGAAAGTATGCAATTAAACGATTCAAACAAAAACCCACTTGACTATGTATTTTCTTACACAGTAATTGCAATATATATTAAGTAAGTTCAAACGATAAATAGTGTCAAAAACTACTATGTAACAAGTATCTCAAAACACGGGAAGAAAGTATAACTATACTACTTTTACTTTTTATACTCTTTTTTATTTATAAATTTTCATACTTCAATACATTATACTCAACTCCTTAATCGTTAAAAGCAAATAGAGACAAAATAGTCAGGACAAATGAGTATAATAAAGAATGAGAATCTTGAAGAAATTGACGACTTTAGAAAAATCTACGGTTGGTCGCAAAATGTGATGATGGGATTGCTTAATTAAAACCTTAATTAAGTTGAAATAGAAATGGTCAAATATCCAAAGCCCTATTTTTTTGTGCTCCAGCTGGTTTCCTCAAGTTTAATCCACAATGTTTGTGTCGATTCAATTCATTTTCTTTCCTTAATCTTCATTACTCACTACTTTCACTTTCTACTTATATTATAATCCGTTTAAGCTTTTACATTATATCTTTTTTAATCTAAGAGTGCATTTACTTTTGCAAACTTTTAAGTTTGTTTTTACTAATCTCCTTTTGATGATCTCAAATAGAGGTGTTCAATGGGCCGGGCCCCCATTTTAAGCCCTTATCCGGCCCGTTTTTAGGAGGGCTTTATAAGGGCCGGGCCGAAAATGGGCCGGGCTGAAAACGGGCTCTATTATTATTAAAATGGACCGGGTTGTAAGAGGGCTTAAAATGGATTGAAAATGGGCCTTTATAAATTTAAAATGGGCTTTGAATTTTACATAAAACACTCTTTTGTTTACTGATTTTTTTTTTTTGAAGTGGGCTTAGAATGGATTAAAATCTTCCTTTGTAGAAAATTGAAATTCATCAAATTTAGTATTTTGGTTACATGTTACATGCTGCTTGCATGTTACAGGAAGAAAATTCATATTCTTAGTATTTTGGTTAATATGGGTATATGATACATGCTGCTTACATGTTACGGGAAGAAAATTGAAAATTTTTTTTTTTTTTTCTAGATTTTTTATACTTTTATTTTGATTCTCAATATTATGATTATCAAAGTGAATTATAAAACGGGCCGGGCCGGATTGGGCCGGATTTTAAAGCCCGGCCCATTTCGGCCCATTTTTTATTTTTGAAAGGCCCGGCCCGGTCCGGCCCGTTTTTGTTTGAGCCCGGCCCGGCCCTTATCCGGCCCATTGAACACCTCTAATCTCAAACATTTGTCGGTAGCCAAAGGTTTCCTTTCCTTTTCCTTTTTCTATTTTGTACTCATTTAAGTCTTTTTTATTGTCCTATTTATATGGATACGGTTATTAAGGGTGGTATGGGGATCATTTAAAAGTGAGTAGTTGGGATATTTTAAGTGATTTTAATAATTGTAAAGGTGGTAGTTAGGGTATTGTATGTAGTAAAAGTGGGGGTATTTTGGACATTATTTGTGTGAACATGAGATATTTAGGTAAAAAGAAATGTGATAATTGATATGAATTGACCAAATAAGAAAATGTGACAATAAAAAAGACGTAGAGGGAGTATTCAAGAATTTGAGTAATTAAAGATGATGGTGTATTTTTATCTGTAGTCTTTTGATTTCCTGGCTAAGTTTGAATGGTTAGATGCAGGCCTGTAAATTCAATTTCACACAGTCCTTTTCGTTGTAAGAATCTCTTTTCTAGAGGTTCTTTTTCAAATCGAGGAACTCTTTTGCAACATACTTCTTTATGGATATGAATTGCCGCCTTCTTTTCCTTCCTGGACCTAATCGTAGTTTTTTATAAACATAATACAATAATATTGATGTATTTTGAGTTAAATTTTTAGAGTTTTATTTCAAAGTTAACAAAAAGTGCTAATTCATCAATTTATTTCAAAATCAAAAAAATCGAACTCAACGGACAATCCATCAATAAACAATGTAGATGAATGAACACACCGTCAAGCTAAGCTAGTCAAAGTAACTAAAAACAGTTACTAGTTAGTTTTGACGGTCAACAGATATGGAAAGTTCCGATGTAAATGTTATTGGAAAAAGGTTGAAATTAAGTTAGAGATAAATTGGCTTTTAGTCTACTACAAGTCGGTGAAATGTACTTTAGTTGTTGCTAGTCTTAGTTAATACTGGTACATACTACCTCACCACCTCCCTTCTCTAATGTTCATCCCACTCAGAATATTTTATCTTAAAGATAGAGAAATTTGATTAATATTTTTAACACATAATTAGAAGATAAAATATATTCATGTGAAATTTCATTAAATTTTACCTTAAAATCTGCTGATCTGATCTGCTGATCTGATCTGCTGGCTAGGCCTCGTCGGCTTGTTTTTGGCTTCGGTTTTTGCCCGTATGCACATGAAGAGTAGGCCGGGGAAACCCTTCCTAGAAAATGGGCCTCTGTTCCACACTGATGCAAATAGGATTTTCCGAGTTGCCTTAGCTTTGATGTATTTGGTTTTTCTGGTGAATGAAAAAGTTTTATTTGCCAAAAAAACTGTGCAAAAAGTAAACCAGAAACACAAAAGGAAACGAAGGGTGTACTAAAGTTTGTATGATATGTCACACGCTCACAATGTCGTTCCTTGTATTAAATCGACTAATAAGCAGACAGGATTTTGTCTAACTTCCTTATCTCACTGCTTGTCGGCCTTTTAGACTTTACCACTCCTATTTTTTTTGACATTAATCAACCATTTTCCATATTAATATCTTCACGCTGCTTTACTTAATTTCTTTACTTTATTAAGAATTTACTAGAGTTGTGTGTTTCATTATTTTTTTGGGTTTGGATCGGTTCATATTTGCAACGTTTTGTCCCTTATTTTGATTGATAGGGTCAAACTTCTAATATTATCATTTTAATTATGTGGAGTTACATATGATATATGCTATATGCTGCCAAGGGTCAATGGTAACAATATTTTTGTTAGTTTTATATACAGGCCCGGTTTTTATGGTAGGCCAGGTATACATATGCCTAGGGCCCAAAATATAAGGGGCCCAAAATATATAAATACTCCTATATTTAAAAAAAAAAAAAACAAAACTTAATTACCTTTTCGTGAAACGCGTGCCGCATCACTTCTTCCCACGCCATTACTACTCAGTAATATTTAGAAACTTTCCATCTTCTAAATTCATTACTTGAATTTCGGCTAAATCAAAGCTTTCTCAAACCCCAAATTTCACAATTATTATGGCTAATAATCATAATACATCTAATTTTAAGTTTTTAAATTTTTTTCTCAATTTCATTTATTATTATCTTTATCCCTATTTTTCAATTAAAAACCCACTGTTCATTTTTCTTTGGCTCACTGGTTGTGGTTTCCTCTTTCAATTTTTCTCAGGTATGAATTTGTCTGTCCTGATCTATCATTTTTATTGTTTCTTGTTTGATTATTTTAGGGTTTTTGATAGATTTTAATTCGAATTTATACTTATTTTGATTATTTGTAACAAAGTAATGATTTTTAATTGATAAATTCGAATTTATTCTTATTTTAAAAGATATGCATACTGATTACTGATTTTAATGTATACTAATTTCTTATGCAGAATTTTGCGATTTGGTATATTGGCAAAATTTCAATGGTTATCTGAATTTTGAAAGCACATATTCGGACATTCGACATTTTATCAGGTCTTATTATTCCTTACTCCATTTATACAAGATGTTGCCTAAAAAATATTTATCTGGGTGTGAAAAAAGAAAAAAGAAAAAAAGAGAAGAGGAACTAAAAAAAACACAACAAGGAGCTCTTGATAAATTTATTTTTAGAGCAAGACCTTCTCATGATAATTTGAATATAAATGAATCTTTACATGATGATATTGGTAAAAATACTAATTTGGTTGATGATGTTAATGCTAATGAATTTTTGAATAATAATATTAATGAAGATGATGTGAGTGTTAATGAAATTTCCAATAATAATGTTAATGAAGATGATGAAATTGATAATTTAAGTGAGCCTCTTGATATGCAAGATAATGTAAAAACTACCTCACCAATGGATTCTTATGATCCCAAAGATTGGGATAATCTTGATATTAAATCAAGAGACATTATTATAGAAAAGGGACCTATTAGAGAACTAAATCTTAATTTTCCTTTTGATGATAATGGTAGACATTTTTCTTATTCCTATTTTGTTCGAAAATTGAGTAATGCTGAGGTTAGTGATCGAAAGTGGTTAATTTATTCAAAAAGTGTTGACAAAGTGTTTTGTTTTTGTTGTAAATTGTAAAACTTTATGAATATTACGTATTTTTAAGTAGATTGAAAAACTTTATGAATATTACGTATTTTATGCGAATTTTCTGTATTTTCTTGATGCGAAATTATATTTTGAAATATTATAGAGGGGGCCCCAGTTTTATATTTTTCCTAGGGCCCACGAAATGCCAAGAACGGCACTGTTTATATATCGCCAATAAGGGTATGGTTGCGTAATGTGTACAATCAATCTCTCGAACTCTCCTATACGAAAGTCACTTAATGACATTGGGATAATAGAATGTTGAGATATTTGAAAGACTCACATTAATTTGGAGTACTTAGGCTCATGGGGGTCAAAATCGATTGAATTTTAGCATTTTAGGTTAATAAACTTGCTGATTACGACTTAGGAGTCATATTTGACTTGATTGAAGATCAAGTTGGGGTTCCCAGTCATTGTTTAATTAAGGTAAAATATGAGATCGAGTTATTAGTCTAATTCACCAAATTAAAATACATATTTTCATAGTACCGATTGATAAATATGAACTTTTAATTAACATTAATTTGTCCATCAAATTAATATGGATTATTAGTTAATAAGATCATACTTCTCAAGAAACTAATTCAACTAAAAGTTTTAACTTATGGTTAAAGCTTCAAGATTTGATATATACTCTAACGCCCCCTCACACAAGAGCTTATTGGGCTAGCTATAAGTGTGTTTGTGCACAAGCACTGAATATTCCACTTAAATGAGCAGTGATTGAAATTTGAACTTGTAATCTTTTGTCACGTTGGCTTCTGATACCATGTTAAGGAATCAATTCAGCCATCAGCTTTAACATATGGCTAAAGCCTCAGAATTTGATATATACTCTAACAATACTCGACTTTGGTTAGGTTAACTTCTACTCATATATTTCAAGTTTGTGTTACTATGAAAAAAAAAATGTATGAAGTTGATGAAGATAGTGATGATGATGATAGAAGGTGAAGTGAAGTTGAAGGATTAGTCGCAAGTCGATAGGCATTGGCTCCGACATTTATCCATCCATAATAGAAGTATTGTTTTGATTTGCTACTAATTTGTATTTCAATCAATTCATATATATCATTTAATCAATCCATATCACTCAATCAATCCATGCTTTTTAAAATAAATCCAAAATCTCATTTTTCAATAGGATTTCAAAATTTGCAATCATGAAGCCGAAATGGTTAAAGATTTTTTGATTATTATTTTTAAGATTAAAATGTAGGCATTACTAGAGGTGTTTAAATTCATCTAATTATTTGAACATGCAACTTGATTAAAAAAACTCGCAAATAAAAATTAAATTAGATTGTAAATTTATTTACATGTATATAAAGGAATCAAAATTAACACAAATAAATTAATTATAGTACATCTAGGCATGGCGTTGAAGTAACAGAAAAAATTTACCGCTATTAAATTTTATGCATTGTAATTGTAGAGAAGAAATGGGTGAGGACTCTTGATCAATGCCACATTTAGATGAAGTTGCGAATATATTCATACCAATAATAAGAAAGGAAATTTTTTTCTCTTTCTCGAGTTGAGGGATTCTTTGGCCATGCTCTCCTTAGATATAAGCTGTCATCTTTCTTCCTTTCTAGTCTTTGCTTATAGTTTTTTAACTGACGAAATACACTAGACATGATAATGATTGTAATGATACATTAGGGCTAAATAAAAATTTCATCCCAATGGACATTTTCTTGGTTCTTTTAATCAAACTTAAGTTGTGCCTTTCTTACCTCCCAAACTTTGCTCATAGTTTTTTTGGTATTTCTATTATCGATCTCAAGTTATGTTTTGCCAAATAATTCGATGAATGCTCTTAGAAATGATGAAGAGTTCATGACTGCAGTATTATATAAATTTCAATTTTGATCTAAAAACATCAATTCAGACCTTCAAATAATCCATTAAATAAATGCTTTTTTGGCAATGATCAAGAATTATAGCTACTTTGTTATAAAAAATTTCAATTTTAATCTAAAAGTGATCAATTCAAACCTTAAAATGATCAATATTTAAAACATCAATTTTGACATTATAAGTATCAATTATGACTATAAACAAATCAAATATTGAAAATATCGAAAAAAATTTGGATTAATTGGTTATCCATCTCATACTGAAACGGTCTCGCACAAGACCAGCTGAATATGTTAAGGTAGACCCTATAGTAGAAAAGATACTTGATATTCCTATTAAGAAGTAGGTGGAATGGGATTATAGTAGGCCCAAGCTGAAAAACATGTTAAAGCTTTGCCACGCACATAAGAATAAACGCGTCTTGAAACAGTATAATTTTTTCTGTTTGGTTCATATTAATCTTAATTATCCTTTTTATGATTCATGTACTTAGTACTAACTACTTAACTTAAACCCAAATTAATATTAATACTTGTATAATCTGACATTTCTATGACGCGGGGTTTTCCCAATTGCTTGCCAGATGAATGCCATTTTTTATTTATTACCCAATACCACATACTAAACATTATGTAGCTACTAGGAACCTCACTCTTGCATAAGACAATAAAATTTTTAATTAATGCTTTTTAATTGGAGAAATTGTCATAAATTAATCAATCTTTGTTCGATCTGTTGAAAATAAACTCAATTATTAATTATTTTATATAAATTCACCTATTTGGTATAATTGCTGAAAATACTAGACTATTGCTTATTTTTAACTGTTTGATCACAAACAAGCTTGGAAGATGGTTATAAATAATAATTGGGTTTATTTAGCAAAGATATCTAATAGCTGGTTTATTTAAAAATAAACAATAGGTAGAAGTTGGTTTTTTATTGGTTTTTTCCTTATTTATTTTACATTTTTTATCCAATAAAATGAGGTCTAAAAGTTAATTAGAATAAAAAAATTAATATAAATCTTTGTAAACTAATATATGAAAGACATGCTCTAATTTAAAAGACGGATTATATACGATTGGACATTTTACACAGGTAAAATTAACCACCAATGAGGACATCATCAATTTTATTAGATAGTGCCCCACATAGAAGTTCCACTGACTAAGATGATATAGAAGTATCATTAATTTGTGGCTAGAGCTTAAAACCTATATATATGTAAGAATATCCCATCATTTTATTCAATACATATTCCAAAAACAAAACTTGTCTAACAATTAAACATACTACAAATAATACAAATCGATCCATGGAAGACAACATGAATTCTTACGGTCGTTCAAGGGGTGGTATTTCTTCGATGTATCGGGGTGTAAGAAAGAGGAAATGGGGTAAGTGGGTGTCTGAAATACGTGAACCTGGGAAAAAGACCCGAATATGGCTCGGGAGCTTTGATACTCAAGAAATGGCAGCCATCGCTTATGATGTAGCTGCATTTCATTTGAGGGGACGTGGAGCCCACCTCAACTTTCCAGAGCTGGCAGACGAGTTACCTTGTCCTGCCAGCTCTGGGGCAGAGGATATCCGCAGGACTGCTCAGGAAGCTGCAACCACTCTGCATCCTAGAATGACTAGTCATTCTAATAACATGCAGAGTGGTCCCACGGAAGTGACAACCCAACCCTCGTACTCGTCCTCATCGTCTCCTACTAGGGTCGGGTTGTCACCGTGGCAAATTCAGGCTATTAATGAGTCGCCCTTGGAGTCACCCCAAATGTGGTCTAGCATGACGGACAATATGATGCTTGATGATCCTTTTATCTATTCTAGTAATGATACTACGTGGGAGGATGGAGAGGTACACTACGACTCTTTGTGGGACTAATTAACTAATTAATTCTTTTTTACAACCAATCGATAAAATCGCTATATTTATTATTTTATCTTAATCCGTCATTTTTACTTTATCACGGTCTTTTTAATATTAAATATAATTAAATGATTTGCTCCCTACAATTTTTAATCTTTACGACAAATAACTTTGTTGCAATTTCAACAGAACTAAAAATAGTACTTATACTCCGACCACCTAATTACAAAAATATACTTTTGTTGGTTTAGTCAAAATTAAATTCTTGGAAAAACTATTTTTGCTAAATTTTTTATACTAATTTATTAAGATTTTTAATTATGGTTTAAAGATTTTTTAATTTGTGTATGTTAATGTGATATTTAATTTTTGTAACTTGTGTCGGATTTCATGCAATGTTTAGTTGCATGTGAACTGAACTGACGAGGAGTTCATCTTATTCTTTTGCTAGATAATTAATATGTGAGTGAATCTGCAAGTCTTTTGAATGTATTTTTAATTTTAAAAGGCTTTTAAAACTTAGAATGACCAATGTATTTTTTTTGTTATTTATATATGTATTTTTGTATCATTTTTTATTGTGACCTCTTTAATGGTAATATTTAATTTGTTTGTAGTGGCACTTTGGGAACGTGCTTGTTCCATTATCAAATTATTACTGTACTTTCTAATTGTGGTAATAAAATCATTAATTGTAGTAATTAGTGATAAAAGTTAATTTCTTCAAACATTTTTTATTTTATATATATATTAGTGCACTATGATTTTTTGTTTTTTAATTGGTGCCTTTGTTACGTGCTAATTAAGAGAGTTTACTTCATGCGTATTAATATTCACTCTGTGACTATGGGTTTTGTGGAATTATCAATAGTGTTATCGGAGGGTTTCGTAATGTTTTCTAATTTGTTATTTAATTTATACTCTATTTGTTCCATTAAATTTATTGCGTTATATCTGAAATTATTGACATATTGTCTCTTCAATTTTTGTGATGTAGTAAATTTTAATAATACAAAATAAGTATATTACAAATCATCTAATCAAAAATAAATCTAAATTCCAGCCATGCATGCATGGTACATAAGTTTTAAATCACAATTGGAGTAAGGAAATTTAGAAACAGGGAGTAATTCTATTATATTTATAGATAAACTTAACTACCAGCTAGTTTGATTGTATATTGAAATTTAAATTTTTAAAGTTAATAAAATTGAACTTCAATTGACATTTGACAGGCATAATATTTGATAGTAAAATGTTAAATTATCCTAAAGCATATACTTTTAACTAAACAAATTACTATAAATCCCATTTATTTTGATCTTCTCATATTGAATCTTTATTGAAAATAAGAAAAAAAAATTTATATGAGAATAACAGTAAAAAAGATAGCAAAGATATTATTTTATTAAATAATTAAATTACAGAAAAAATAAAGACCATAAGCGCTAAAATTATATTAATATTAAATTTACGTGTATAAAAACATGTAAGATCTTAAAAATTAAAAATATAAAAATAATATTAGTGACAAACAAGCATATGGGAAGATTATGAGCACTAAAAATTTTGAAATAAAAATGAAGAAAGTATTCTTTGAAATATTAATCCACCATTTAAAATCACAAATACTTAAAATTTTATTTACGCCAAACCAAAAATCGAATTCCTAAAACAATTTCATACTTTACCTTAATTCCCAACTACAAACTGACATCCAAGTCATTGTTCATTATTTATTATATTTTAAATGTTGTCAAAATATCTATGATATAATTTTTAATCAAAGAATTTTTAATGTTATTTTAATTTAATGTATTAATAATGTTAATGTTTCAATGTCTTAAAATGACAAAAAAAATTCAAAAAATTAAAATCGACGACTAGCACCAAACCGAACCATATTAATAATCCAATTAGCTCAACGGTTCAATGCAGTCTAAAACATTTTCTAAGCCGCGAGTTGTAATTTAGTCAGAATTATATACCCTTAATCCTCAGCAATAACATAGAAAATGTAAACGAATTTAAAATTTTAAACAAATCAAGAAGAAAATTTAAAATTAAGAAAATGAGAAGCTGAGCAGTTCAGGATAAATTTATTTTACAAGGATCCCAAATCCCCAGTTCGTCACTGGGTTCAATTCATAGTCATACTCATACAGTCATAACTCATAAATACTACCTAACCTAATTCTTATTTCTGAAAGTCGACGATAGATCACCCTTTTCTCCAACGTTACAAACGAATCATTGGTTAGCGGGGAAACAAGGAGAAGCAGTAATTCTGGGTTGAAGTTCACACTGAATTGTACCAGATGGAAGCAAGTTTACCATAACTACAAAGCAATAAGAATTCAGAACATTCCCCATGCAGTGCTACAAAGCAGCCCTAAACCTGATAGCTTGCTATGGATTTTCAGGCTTGTAAAAATAGAGTCCGGTCATGAATCATTTTCATGATTAGGCCACAACTGGTAATAAACCATTGTGGCGGAGAAGTGGTTCTGGAGATGGCTCACGTCCACGGAATTCTACAAACACCTGATATGAAGAATACGAAAACGAACAATTGTGGGAACTATTTTACAAAAGTGAAAAAAAAGAAACAAATGATGAAATAACATGAGATAAACTAGCTTTACCTCCAACGGTGCTTTTCCCCCGCCAAGAGCAAGAATTGTCTCTCGGAATCTGTGTCCTGTTTCTATGACAGCCTGACATTAAAAGATAAATGAAAGTTAAATAAAATGTTTCTGCATCAGGGTCCTATGTTTTGGGACTCGGGCAACGACATTATATAGGAGGGCTGCAATTAACAAACTATTCATTAGGCGATTCCAAAGAAATGCTTCCCATTAGTTTAACATTGTTGGAAGAAAATAAAAGGTCACATGTGACAGGAAGACAAAACAGGCATCCGTCCATCTTACAAAGCTTACACAAACACATGAAAAGGCAACATAGCACACAGTATTCACGAATGTTACCATCATCTACAACATCTTAAAATGAGTCAATAATACTAACTAAAAAGGGGATGAGGCAGCTTTCACTATATAAACTAGATTGGAGGCTGAGAAGGATGTTAGAAAGCAGATGATACCTTATCATCATCCAATCCAGCATCCTCAAATGCAGAAAAAGCATCTGCAGATAATACTTCTGCCCACTGCAATACAATCATTTACCTTATGTTAGCACAACCATAAAAATAGTAGCCAACTTGAAAAATATTAATACAGTATATAACCAGAGAAGATTACTCTGTTTACTTTGGAGGAAAAAAATGCAGACATGAGGAAAAAGAATAGCACTATAAAAATCAAGTAGAGATAATAACTGAAAAGGTAACATAAATCCAAATTTTCATGGATTTATGTGGATTTTAGTTTCGATTGCACAGAACATTTTAAACTACTCACTCTGTCCCTGACCAACGCAAAAGTCGCAACTTACAAGTTAATAATGGTCGATGCTGAAGACAGAAGAGAAGACCCCAGACACAGGGAGAGTTTCATAAATATATGATTAATTAGGTTTCAAAACACCAAATAACAATAATGAACTATTAGTCAATATATGAAGTTGATTAATTGCTTTTCAAGCCAAATAGTGTCCCATAATCTTGGAACTCTTAAAAGTAGGATTACATGATGAAAATTTTAAATATTTTAATATATGAATAAAGCGGAGAGGTAAAGATAATCTGAAGATATTTATACCCTAGTTTATTCAGAATTTACTGAAATGAGGAATGGGTTGTACACTCCAAATTCAATACTGCAAGCTAGCTAGTGCACATAGTTTTAAAAAAAGTGCCTTGACTGGGCGATGGATTGGCCACCTTGATAGGGCTACGCAACGCGATTTTTTAAGATGCGCCTTAGAGGCTTAATAGCACTTAAGGCTTTTAGTTTTGGCCTCGAAAAAAGCCCATTTGACGTGAACAGTAAGCACCCACCAGTGTGTGCCTAAGAGGCTTTATAGCGTTTAGGGCTTATTTTCGCTGGGTTTTGGTGAGAAACATACCCAAAGACTATGCCTTCCCATATGTTCATGATGTTTATATAAGATAATTAGATTTCGCTATCCAAAAACAATCACATAACAGATGATAATAGAAGATTCATAGCTTCAATTTACCATTCTTAATTCAAATAGAGAACAGTTTTCAGTCCAAAATGTGCGATAGAATTCACATCAACCATAAACGTAGTGCTATAAATAAAACTTAAATATAAGATTTTTTGTATTGGGCTTTTGATAAAAAGGAGATTACACTAGAATTACACAAGGAAAAAACACAGTTGATTTAATTCTTTAAAATATGATTACCTTGTAGCTGTAGTATCCAGCTGCATATCCGCCTATCAATCAAAAGAAAAAAATGTGAAGAAATAACATAATACACCAGATTATCGTAGATACTTGACTGTTTAGGGCAACAGAAACACACCAGCAAATATATGGCTGAAACTACAGAGGAAGCGATCTTCAGGTAATGGTGGAAGAACTTGTGTCTGCTTACTGATTTTTTGATCTACGTCATAAATGGTTTCTGAACCTCCGGGAATATACCGCGTGTGCAACTCCAAATCCAATGAAGCAAATCTTAGCTGAACAAGAAGTAACAGCAAACTAATCAAGCAATCTTCTATTCCATAAACAGAAGAAAAAGCCAATAAAACAAAGTTTCTTACATCAAATCCCAACTTCATAAATTACTAATAGAGATGAAACAAAGATCATAATCAACTACAGGATGCTAGGACAGAATAAATTAAACGTGTTCTGCGAGATCATGAAATGTATCATCAATTACACGAAATTCTAAAGCAGCAATCGATTAACATTGTATGAAGTATTCCCTGTGTAAAATTGATGGTTTAGGAAGAAGACGCATCATTTATATAATTGATATCGTAAGGATGCAAATTTCTACAGTGCAATACTTAGGATTCTGTAAGAAAATATGACATTTACCCTGTTCAGCTACAGCATCGCTTAAAGCGTGATCACATCTTGGTTAATTTAGTCACAGTTAAAAGAAATCCTATAAAGCAAACAGGGTGGCATTTCCAGATTACAATCACTGCAATCCTTCGAAGACAGGACAAAATTCCAGACTTTTCTGTATGCAATCAGAATAAAATGCAAAACTACAGCTTTGAAAACGGTCACGGTAACGGTCGCAAAACGGATTTCACAGCTAATACAGAAGATTTCACGGTCAATGCGTCCTATTTTTTGGTTGTAGTAAACTCAAAAACCTTTACTATATGGTTGTGATACAATGATGCGGCCTTATTTTCGCACTATGGAAAAAACCACCATGACGAAGACCATATAAAGTCAGCTTATACAGCACGAAATGTACCCCCTCTCCTATAGAGCAAAAATGTGTTTTCTTCACTTATTACAGTAACAGGGTGATTCGATGTTATAACACCAAATATGGTCAAAACTATGAGATATTCCTTGAACCGGCTTAAAATGTGTTTCTTTACACCTTTAATGATAAGGTAGAGGTACTATCAGTTTGTTTGATTCGAAAACTTATATGACTTAGCTAGTATGATACGATGTGACCCTCTTTTGCACTATGCCCCCTTCCCTACCGCCAACCCCTGATCGCCTTTCTTTTGGTGTTGAAGGGGAGGAGACAAGAGGCATACATCAAAATTATATACAGGAAATTTTCAATTTCTTAGGTGTAGGTGACAACAGATTTACATTAACCTTATACCATTAAATGGCTTCCACCTATTGGGCTTACTACATAGGCCGAAACCGCATTTTTGCACTATGTGCATAGCTGACAACTTCACTATTAAAATCCCCTACTTCTATCGCATTGACCGACTTTAGAAAGAAAAGAACAGTGTGTATCCTACATGCGAAGTGTAAGGCAATCAATAATAGAGCATCTGAAGGTTGCAAGAATTGATTTAATTTGCAAAAAATAATTTCAGCAGAACTGGCAAATTGCTTCAAAATTTTGGAAACACTCTTAGATCCAGAAGGGAAGGAACATAATATAGATTATAGATTGATGCAACAAAGTAAATAAGATAACAAAGGGAAGCTCTTGTGCATTGATAGCAAAAATCCTACAAAAAGTTCATATTCAGATACATTTAATAAGAAAAATGACAATTCGATACTGCCTAATGTAATCAGTGTTTATTATTATTTTTAATTTTATAGTATACTCAAAAGTCAGAAGAAAATTAGTAAGTAAGCAATTATAAAGAACAAACCTGACGAAGGCTTAAAGAACCAGCACGGAAGGTCCTAGCAGCTAAAAGTTTCTTATAAACATCTTCAGGAAGAGTCTCTCCAGTTTCATAGTGCTTTGCAATGCCCATCAAGGTGTCCCTGCAGCAGCACACAACAAACTTTTTCAGCTTATTGTTCAGGATCCGGGTTAGCACACACCAATGCCTTCCATCCACAATTTTACCTATGATAACACCAGTTCTCCATGAATTGTGAAGGAAGCTCAACTGCATCCCACTCAATACCTCGAATACCAGCCACAAGACCTTCGTCCTGCCTGTCACCAGATTTTGGTTGTAGCGAAAATCAGCGTCTATCAACAAAAATTGGCAACTAAATGCTTAATGGTACAAGTATGTCTTATATCTAAAGTTCTTTACAGCCCTGTTAAGAACATATGACACAGTCAAAAGAACAGCATCAGGGACATGCCTGGTAAGCATATGCTGAAGAGCATGACCAAATTCATGGAAAACAGTTTCAACCTGCAGCATGAAATTTAAGAACATCAAAGCAAGTTTCCAGAAATTCTGTTAATTATTCTGTAACACTTTAAATTTATATAAGCTCTACATGACAATCTAATTTCAAGAACATAAATCTTATGGAACAAAGCAGCAGAGACTAAATACAATCAAAAAACTATCAAATACAGTATGAATTATGTCGTGTCACAGCAGGGATGGATGAGAACTACTTCAACTTGATAGCCTGATGCAATGGTGAAACAAAGGAAAAGGAAGGAAAGAGAAGAAAATAGATGGAGGAGAGGGAGAAGTAGGCTTGTTTTTTTCTCTCTAAATCTGTACACCTTAGGCAGGATATAATCGCTCTGATTTCAATCCCTACACCAAACGATGTTATGCTTTGTTTGAAACAATGATTTCATTTGGAATCATTAAATTTACTCAATTTTAGTGTTTGGTAAATCCAAAAAAATTCAAATTTTAGATTTGAGCCAATCACATCATTGTTTTCAAATTAGCTAAAGTTAGGAATTTGAGAATGACTTTATATAATTTGTCATCCTCAAATTCTTCATTTAATATTTCATAAAAACAAAATACATGTTCCCAAACACAACCTTAAAAATTCAATCACTTATCTTACTTTCATTCTCTTCAATGCCTGTCCAGCACATTTAAGCAAGTTTCCAGCTATGTTAAAAAAACTTATGATTTCAGTTGCAAATTTTATTTTCCTACTAAATAGGATGTTCCGGAAACAAATAAAATCTATTCTTTGGACAGGGTGCATGTGCCTTTAAAACCCATTATCCAATATAAAACAAGTTTGTCCACAAACTTGAATTAAGTATAGATATTAAGCTTACTTCACGGAAAGTCATAAGGCTTGGTTTGTCACCAACTGGAGGAGTTTGATTGCAAACCATATGTGCAACAGGTAGCCTGACAGACGAACCATCACGAGACATTACACGGCTTCGAGATACCACCTCGTCCATCCATGCACCACCACGTTTTTCAGATGGACGTGAGTACGGATCAAAATAGAAATATGATATAGGAGAACCTGATGAATCCTTGACACAATAGAAGCGAACGTCGTTGTTCCACACCTATAAACCACATATAGTTAGGATCATTCCCGCGCAATTTGAAGGCACAACATACAGAAACAGCTCAGACTTACTGGAGCTAGGCCATCAACCGGTTCAATATCAATCCCAAATAATTTCTTCGCAAGGGAAAACAAGCCATCCATCACCTTTGGAAGTGAAAAATAGGGACGTAACTCCTCCTACAAAAGCACATTAGGAAAACATACTTAAAATTATATTTGAACTAGCTCAACAAACATCCCAAAAGCACCCTTGATGATAAAATCACTTATAAAGGACGCACAAAACTATTGGTGATTACATCTTAATATAAAAAGAATACTAATTAAGCACCAAAATTCCCAGACACAATGCCATAGAAGCAAAAAGGTCTATCACAGCAAAATAATGTCAATAAAGGCCCCATGTCAACCTAATAAAAACATTCACTTCTACAACATCAAAATCACAAGAAACAACGTAGGAAGAGTTACACAAGAAGCCACCGAACCTCATTGATATCATACTTGGACTCTCGAAGCCTTTCACTCCAAAAGGTGATATCCCAGTGGGTCAAGTTGTCAGCCTCAGCAGCGCCTTGCTGCTTGGCGAAACTTCTTATGTCTTCAACATCTGTAAAGCAATAAATTAAATCGATAATTTTAATTTGATAAAAATCAATTAAAATCAATATTTGTCATAATAAAATGGCTCAATATTTAAGTGGATTTATTTTTATGTGAGACAGAGATAACCTCTTCGTTATTACAAAGGTAAGCCAACACACCGTTGTCCAGGCGGGAATCATTTATTTAATGCACCATATTTAGACTTTATTTCGACGGTCAAAGTCAACTTCAAAGCCAATATTTTATGAACTAAAATTTTAATATAAAAATTAGTATATTTAAAATATTAAACCGTTGAACAACCCCACAAAATCTAATCAAATGGAACAATTGCTAAGATCAAAAAATCAACCTTATCATTATCTTTCTTTCATAACAAACAATGCATTTATTAAAATATAAAACAAAAAAAATCAAAACCTAGTGGAATATGTGATGCTTTTGTGTTAAAAACAAATTATGTATAGATCATTTGCTTAATTTGGACACTAAGCATATGATTTGTAAACCTGCATCCTAATTTAATCATTGTAGGCTTGAGCTATAGGGTATTTGGGTTTAGAAATCACTAACAAATCGAGAAATGATTATTGTTTGAAACTTATTTGGGTTTAGAAATCACAACAATGTCACAACTTATTGATTATTGTTTGGAGCAACATTTTCGAAAAATACATTACATAAGACTAAGTTCCATTATAGGTACTACTCCCTCCGTTTTCATGTGTTCTTCTCAAATAGAATTTAAGAATTTTAATGTCAAACTTTGAATTTTGATTATGAACAAAAATAGAATTTAAGAACAGAAAATCAAGAACAAAATTAAAGAAATAGGAACAAAATTTGACATGGATGATAGAGTTTCTCGTAAAATTCAAATAAACCCCATACAAAATTTGACATGGATGATAGAGTTTCTCGTAAAATTCAAAAACAAGAACAAAAATAAGAGGGTGACTTATATCACTTCCATACAAGTGTCACATAGAGGAAGAATAGAAAATTAAAGAAATAGGAACAAAATTTGACATGGATGATAGAGTTTCTCGTAAAATTCAAATAAACCCCATACAAAGAAAATGAACTTCAAAATAGCACAATTTTTCACTATTCGAATAAAAAATGGTAAAAACTATAGGTACTACTCCCTCCGTTTTCATGTGTTCTTCTCAAATAGAATTTAAGAATTTTAATGTCAAACTTTGAATTTTGATTATGATTTCTCATTGATCTATATTAAAAAACATACTCCTAGAATTTTAGTGTCAAAAAAGATAGAACTTAATAAATTCGTCTCAATATATATTTACTAAATATCAAATTTTAAGAATTATTAAAAACTCACAATTAAATTATTTGACTTTTAATTTTGCATTGGAATCTGTGTATAAAGTGAATGGGAAGCACAAATGATAAGAGAGGGAGTATAAGATAAATCTGACATTGGAAGTGCCAAAATGAACAAAAAGTTTTTTAAAGTGCAAAAGTAGTAATGCAACTAAAAAAGAAGGAATCAAATCAATTAAGGCCTCTAAAAAATGATTTATAGAAACACCTTGAACAGCAGGATCCCAGGAAGCAGTACGAAGTTTTTCTAGGAGTTCTTTTGCTTTATCAACAGTAGCCATTTTCATTGCCATACTAACCTGGGGGAGGAGCACAAGGGACTCAATAAGATGAAATGACATTGTAGATTATGGACTTCGCTTGAACCAAAAATTACCTCTGCATAATTGTTGTATCCTAGAAGCTTTGCATTTTCCAGTCTTAACTTCAATATCTGGTTGATAATTTCAGTGTTATCAAGGTCACCACTGGAAGCACGGGTCACATACGCCCGGTATACTTCCTCACGTAAAGACCTATTTCTAGCATGTTGCATAACAGACATATAACTTGGAGCATCTAATGTTATAATCCATGGGCCATTTTCCGCAGTAGCATTTTCATGTCCCTAAAATACAAATTAAAAAATACACGACATTGTAAGGCAAAAGAAGCATGATTTTCAAAATCAGAACTGCCATGGGATCGAAGAATAACCAAAATTTATGTCTTAGTCTGTAGGTTAAATACCTTGGACACAGCTGTTTGAGCGGCCAAGCCCAAAGCAGTGGCAGGCAATCCTTCAATTTCATTCTTGTCTGTCACTAGTTTTTCAAACTTCTTAGTTGCATCCAAAACATTCTCATCAAACTTTTGAGAAAGTCTTTGCAATTCCTACAACAAAATCAACATGTACAAAATCATTCAAATATAATGATGGGTATGGACAATAAATGTTATAAAATTTTGCAATCCATAGAACAGAATATATTCCCTTCCATACAGGATACATAACACCTGATAATGCATTTGGGTAGATCAAGAGAGAAAGAAACATAAACAGTATGGAACGGAAGGGAAATGAATGGATGAGACTTTATTCATTTGGGTAGCAATTGGGAAGGCATGGAATCCTTCCCATTATGTAATAAACTAAACTATCCAACAACAGAGAGTTTGACAAAAAAAATCATCATTCTTCATCCCTTCCATTCGGATCCCCTCCCCTTTCTTTCCTCATGTGTTACCAAAGTCCAAACACATTGTAAATAGTCCAACAACTTCACCCTTACCCCCAGCCCCTACCAGTGCCTTTGGAAAAGTTTCGAGAAGGCTAAATATATTAAGGATGAAGAATAATCAAATACATAAATCCAAAAAGGACAACACCTGCTGAATCTTGTTAAACTCGTCTTTCTTTTCATCTTCTAGAGCAACACCACTGAGAACAGCCTCCTTCAATTGGTCTGAGAATTAGAAAGTTAAAATTAGGGGTCTAACTCTAAACTATAGTAGCATAATACAAATGTTCAGCCTGAAAGAAAGCATACAAGCCCCATCCATCTCACAACTTTTTAAACATGCAAAGTTATGATACACTATACTTATATATTTAAGAATAATGCGACAAAAGCAATAGTCAAAAAATGAACATCACTAATATTCATTAAACAAAAATACACAAGTCCAGATTTATAAGTTCATAAACAATTGTTAGAAAAAATAACTTATGTCAAGGATTATTCAAATTCAAATATGAGCTTGAATAAGTTTAAGGTGTGCAAGAGCCTACATATTCAAAGTTTTAGCTCCAATAATGCTTTTGGCTAAATGTTGAGTTAGCACAACAAAATTGCAAAACTAAGAAACTCACTTTCAACAATCCTTCTACGAGCCTCACTCAACTTTGACCAATCTGACGAATCTTGGATAGTTTTGAATGCATTGTAGAGTGGCTTACTTTGGCCCAACCTAAGATCAAATTTCACCTTCTCTGGCTGCACATATAGAAAAACTGGAATGAGTAAGCATAAAACAAATCTTAATATAGTTCAACAAACTCTTCACCATCACTATCATTTGGATAAATCAACTATAGTTAAGATCCTGTTACAAAAGTGTGATTATTACTAAGGGTTGTAAAACACCTCATTGTAAGCACTTATTAAAAATTGATAAGTTTATCTTTCATTGCACTAGTAACTGCTACACTATTGATAGTGAGAATGATGAGTGTTCACTTGTTGTAGTGAGAAGAATGTAAAAGAAAGGATGCTCTCCTAGGTTATATCTAGTTTAGAATTAAAAAAGAGTGAATATAAGACAGTTAGACGTCTGAGTGGAGAACCCTAGGTGAGATTGTAAGTAACTTTTGATTGCTAAACCTCATCATCAATTCTTGTGTCTGTCCCAATTTAATTTTGCTGCCATCTTATTTTTATTCAAGAAAATTAACATCCACAAACATACTTGACTTCATCACCTTGATACGAGTTTTAAGTCGAAATATTGTCATACATCTTATTCACCTCCCCTCTAAAACACATCGAGCAAAAATTTGGTATGGGTCAAGGTTGTGATAAATCTATTAATTATTCTAAGTAATAGTGATAATAATAATAATAAGTAATAACAATCATCGAGAATCGAGTCTTGTCTCAGATGAAACATATACCACTTTCTAACAAAGTATCTCAATTCCATTCAGATTCCCAAACCACCTATACCATACTCATACGGCTAACACAGTCAATGCTCACGGTTTTACCATTGTCTCAGCCTATAATTTAGTCACTAAAATGTGTTTGTATAACAATGATGTGAGCTATATTGTATTTGATCCTATTGTTAATTCCATAGGCTTACGGTGCAACTAATATGAAATGTTCAAATAAGGAAGATGATACAAGTAAGCAATTATAAAAACAAATAAGAAGGAAAAATATAAGCAAACTTATATATTAAAATATTCATGAAAACTTTAGTTCGAAAAGCTATGTGGCCCCTATGGCTCTAAGGGTCCTAGGCCCTAAGAGCGAGGCAAAGAAGCAAGCTTTTCAACGTGAGGTGCCCTAGAATTCACTAGAAATTTTTTAAGACCCCATAAAATACCCCCAGAAAAACACATAAGAAGAGAAGAGAAAGAAGAGAAAACATTGTGCTCAGGCTCAGCGCGCATCAAACGGCCAATGAGATTCTTTAGACTAAAATCATATCTCAAGGCACTCGCCTTCCACCTCAAAAAATCTCGTCCAACCCTATGAAGGCACCTACTCTAGACCATCCGTGCGCTCGCCTTGGGTGAGCTATTAAAAACAACTCCTTTCGTTCCCTTTTGAGGCTCCCATTTGTCATTTTAGTTAATTCAAATTGAAGTTCCCACAAAAAATAATATATATCACATTTTTTAGACATAGTTAGTATTGATCATTCTAATTTTAGCATCCTTCTAATGTTCATGGATCTCACATATTTTGCACCAACTTTATTTTGACATTTTACAATGGTTCCATATTTTCCCTATTTATCTTCATTATTCTATAAAATAAATTTTTGCTATGTAATGTACCTTATCATTACTCTCATTTGAAAGAATTCATTTTTCATCATCCTTGTAGACTTTCCTTATGGAAACATAATCCATAAATTTAATGTTTGTAAGATAAGGGTCAAAGTAGGGTATCTCAATACCGCGAAGTCAAAAATTTGGGTAGATATTCTAGGATGAGCTTGAAAATAATTTTAATTTCTAAAAGCAGGACTGCAGGAGAATGCACGCTGAGCTTCAGTTTCAATCATAACGACCCAAAATAATAAAAAAAATTAAAAAATAAAAACTTAAAGACAGAATTGTTCTCTGAAAAATGGGTAACATAAGAGTTCTAATTAGTTGGAGTTGAAAATGCTTATAATGTCTCCAAGCAACACTTCCACAATATTTGAATAAAACCTTAAAATTTGTACATTAACCTAAAAAGAAATTAATTTGAACTTGAACAAGTATCACAATCCCCCAGCAGTCAAATATTTCACATATAGAGCAAATAACAACATTAAAATGCTAAAGAATTTGGTGACATAATTTGATTATAGATGTTAAACAAAAAAAATCAAACCTGAACTTCCTCGATTGCGGATCGCAGTTCGGGGGAGTCTTTAACAGCTTTAAGATGATTGACCATTCCCCAAACCACAGCCAATTTATCAACAATCTTCTCCAAAGGATAAACCAATTTCTCCCATGTTGGTTCAGCATTCTTCTCCAATTCATCTAATTCATTTTCCTATAATCAAAAGTTCAAATTGAATCAATCATGATAAAGATCAATCAATCAACAAAAACAGAATTAATCATACCAATTGCTTCAGTAAATCGCGAATTCCAGGGCGAACATGCTCAGGTTTGACGGAATCAAAAGGAGGGAATTCGAAGTCGATCAAAAGAGGATTGGGAACATCGACAGCGGCAATCGGAGAAGGAGCGGCAGCCATGGGAGAAGTTGGATTGGAGAAATAAGAAGATTATGAAAATGAAAGAGAGAGAAAAAGGGAGCGCGATTGTGAGTACACTGTACTAGTATTGTTCAGGCCTTAAGGAGGAAGATGAGAGGAGAAGAAGACCAGAGGGAAATTACAGGATTTTAAATAATGACTCAAAGAATTTCTTGAAGAAGAAGAAAAGGAGTGGAGAAAGACAAGAAAGTGGGAGCGAAATGAAATGGGAATGGAAAATGTTGGAAATAATAAATAGGATTATTTACCAATAACGGTCTTAAAGTTTGTTCAATTTCAAATAAATAGCCTCAAATTTTGTTTTTTACCAACAACAGCCTTCAACTTAGGAAACACGATATCGATACAGCCACTTCACCGGATGACCTGCTAATTGACCGTTACCATATATCAATGACCTTTGACTTTCCCTTAATTCTGGCATTCCAAACTTATCATGATTCGTTAAATCCTTTCTCGAGTAAGTTATTCGAAATTAGGGTCACATGGGAAGAAGGAAGAAAATGAAGAAGAAATGAAGAAGGAAGGTGGGAAATTGGAATGAGATTTATAAAATCACGTGATTTTCATGTGACTTGAAAACAAAATTTTAGATGGATTATACCCATGCCATACACGATTAGGGTTTACCTTTGTTTTTTACAGATTGATTGGGTTCATAACATGTAGGATCTTAGATAAAATTTAGCAAAATTCTCATATGACCTTTTACCGCTTCTAGGATATACATGATAATTATCAATCAAGCATTTGCAATTTTATACTCCCTCCGGTCCAGTTTACTAGTCCCATTTGACTTTTGGCACTATTCACTTATCACTCTTAATTTGTATTTTACTCTTAATCTATAAGTTAAAACATAGTCATGTGGGATCTTGTTTGATTCGTCTCAATACAAGGATTATTAATATCAATTTTTTATAATTTTTGATCAAGAATAATTAGAGATATTAAGGGTTAAAATGTTGTCTCGGCATGTGTGAAAAGTCAAATGGGACTAGTAAACTGGACCGGAGGGAGTACTAAATGTAATCATAATACATAAAGTGCTTATGATGTTATCACAAGTGATCCACTTGAAAAAAAATATTATGATTAGATATTCCCTCTTAGAATTAAATCTCGAAATGGTGTACTGAAATTAGTGAACTCGTGTGTTCTTGAAAACAATTGAAGTAGTAATTGAAAAATCTTCAAATGTACTATATGATGTTGTTACATGTGTGTTTTGTTTGTATATTACATACTATGGCTATCTTTGATTAGTCTATTATTGTGAATTTATAAGATAAAATAAGATAAGATTGCGTAAGTTAATCCTAATGTATTATTCTAATTTCACTTTTCAAACTTTTCACCTTCTCTAGTAAACTCACATTGCATTATGAAATATGAAGGGAGGGTTAATTAATTAGCTTATATTAATTAGTCTTACATGAATTTATGTGTTGGATCAATATACATATATATATATATATATATATATATATATATATATATATATATATATATATATATATATATATATATATATATATATATATATATATATATTAACATGAATTTGTGAAGTTTATGTCATCCCCAATTACAAAGACTTTAAATTGCATTGTAAGTGTGACATTTGGCACAACATCAACATGCTTGTAAAGTGCATTGTGATAGTGACACACAACATAATGTGCTTTTGAATTAGTACTAGGTATATACCCGTGGCATGCACGGTATATATGTTCACTTTTGTTTTTTATAAATTGTTTTGATTAATAACATTTAGGACCTTTTACAAAATTCAACAAAGTCTCTATATAGAATCTTTCACAACTGCCAGATAATGCATAATAATTATCAATTTAAGCATTAGCAAATTTATACTAAGTGTAATCATGATACATAATAAAAGTAATACTTAACTAGTCATGATGCTATCATGTATAGTGATATATAGTTGAATAAAAGTATGATTGAATATTAACTCGTAAGTTGGATGCTAGAATTATATCTTGAAAACAAATACATAAATTAGTGGACGTATGTTTTTGATGACCATTAAATTAAGTAGTAGAAGTTGAAGAATTTAAATCGTACCATATATAATGACTCTTTTATTGTGAATTTATATACTTTTAAAATTAGATTGCATGAGTTACTTTCAATGTATACTACTTTAAATTTATTAGCCTTCTTTTGTAAACTCTCAATTTATATTGCATTACATTAAAGAACGTAAAGGGAGTGGTTAAAAAAATTTACTTAACATTGATTAGCCTTACATTAATTTATGAGTTATATTCTCTTATAAAGCTAAAAAGCACATTAGTACATTACTAATGGTATTGATATACTTTCTCCGTTCCATAATACTTGCTACTAAGTGTAATATCAAATATGTTGTATGGAAAAATGCCACTATCAATAGCAAATATTATGAAACGGAGGAGGTACGTACATCCTCAACTCTAAGCTCCGACATAGATCAGTCACTAGTACTAGTATACGATCATAAATCATGAGTAATGGCCTAATGGGCTTATAGCTAATGGGTCAAATTCACTTAATTGGATTGTAGGCTTAGTTTTGTCGGGTTAGATTTGAGTCAATACTCCCTCATATTACTCATCCTTTTGAAATATATGAGACGGTTTAATTATAAGATAAGTTTATAAAAAGAGCTTAAATTAATAAGAATGAAATTTCTTATATTATCTAATAAAATGAACACAAATTCTTGTATGAGACGGTCTCACCGTGAGACGTACCTCATACGTGGATTAAATAGCCCATTAAAAGAAACTTTTAGCTTATAGGCTTCTTGTTTTGAGGTGGTCTCACCGTGAGACGGTCTCATACAAGACGGGCTGTAAAATGAATATTTTAATTTGATTCGTCTCAATGCAAAAATCATAAATATTCACTTTTTATAATATTTTATTATATATATAAAAGATACATATATAAAAAATACTATCAAAAGTGCTTGTGGCTCAATGAATAGAGCATCTGCATGTGGAGCAGAAGGTCTGGGGTTCGACCCCTACTGGGCGTAGGTATCAATTGGGGGTTTCTTGACTGCGCGCATCTCTCTTTACTCCCTCCTTGGGAGCACGGGTAGTCGGGTATGATATGTCAGCATCTTTCAAGAAAAAGAAAACCTCCACTCGGACCCTGCCTTGTGCGGGATATCGAAATGGTCCCTTAACCTTACCTTATATATAAAAAATCAGTAAGTCTCATGGGAGACGATCTATTCTATAGACGGAATCCATTAAGCCCAGCCCAAAATATAACACAATATATTTGGGATTATAATAAATTATTAGGGGTTATAATAACTTATATTTGGGGTTATAGAATAGTATATTCGAGGTTATAATACCTTACATTTAGGATTATAACATAATATAATTGATATTATAATAAAAAAAATCAGTTAAGGGAAATGGGCTGATCCAATTTTATGGTCTATCCTATAGACCGTCTCTTGTGAGATTTTGTGATAAAAAATACTCCTATTAAACATTGAATAATATCTTTCCGTAGCGAGCCAATGTGCTAGTGGTAGTGTGAGTGTGACTAATTTTTTAATCACACATGAATCCAATCTAAATCTAAATATAGTAAATACACAATTAGGTAAAGTGATCTAGAACATTTTACAAAGGATAAAAATCCAAAGGGACGAGGACATAGAGCTAGTAATAAGGGGGAATAGTGGTACTTCGTCCTTTTCATTATGCAGTCCAATGCGCTATTTTGATTATTTATATATTGAATTATATACGTTTAAAAAATTAATATCATGAAAGTATGCGATTAGACGATTCAAACAAAATTCTATTTAACTATGTTTTTCTTGCACATAAACTGCAATATATAAAATAAGTTTGAATAATAAATAGTCTTAATAACGAAAATGTAATGAGAATTTAAGAACGAAAGAAGTACAAAACAATAAATAAAGAGGATATGTAGGAGACAGTGTGATGAAAAGAGGCCGTATGAACACTGAATCCAAGGGGACCTCATTTACATTTATGCCATTTTTTGCCATGTGCGAAAGAGTCAGACATGACAGTATTCTGCATTTTGCAATCGGCGTAGGATTCCTTTTATCATAGCCCATAGGATTATGCATAGTCACTTCTATGTATTTGGATTAACATACATTACCGGTTTTAAGGATGAGCAAGAGGGACAGTCGCTCAGGGCCTCATATTAAATAAGCAAAATTAATGATTGTAAAAGGTCCATATAAATTATAAAATGCATAGGAAAAGGGCTTTAATATGTTATTTCGCCAAGGGCCCCTAAATATCTAGGGTCGACCCTATTAACATATGCAAAGTCGTCTACAATATAGGCTCAAAAATCTATTTTTGTAGTTATTTAATTTATTATTCAATAACCGTGAATATATTTTATACTATTTTATACGAGAATAATCAAACAATAAAGATTCAGATATAAATATTTTAATAAATGAAGAACTTTTTTCTTTTCTTTAATTCTAAGGGTTTTGAGACAAAATTGGCACGGGATTCCAAAATTTACGAGATGACTCCGGTCACATCCTCGGTAACACATCATTTGTCCTACTCTACTGCATTTCAAAATGGATCATTTTTTTTAATTTGTAGGGTAGATGGTGGAAAAATAAGGATTAAATTATAATCGAATTCAAGTTTTACTTGAGAAAAGTAATATTTACTCTAATTGAATATGACCTTGTCTAAAAAATCACATTTTAGTTTCGGATTTACTATGTAATCAATGATGTCAATTGACGTCACTTGATTTTGGTGGATGAGTTTGTAGAAGTAGTGGTCTTCCATAGTAAGGTCTCAAGTTTAAATTTTTATTCCCTCTTTATTGATCTTTTTAATTTTGATAATTTTAATTAATTTCACGTTGTAATGCTGAATTTATTGTGTGTTATTTTTGCGTTTTTGATCATTCTAGAGTAAATGTTTTTTTTTTGTGTGTGTTTTTTGCGTTGAGTTCTAGCTTAGTGTGTAATAATTCATTCAAAAATATAGTGTGTTATAAGGAACCATTTTGGTATCCCACACAAGGCAGGGTTCAAGTGATGAGTTTTGATTTTTCCTAAAAGAGGCGGACATACCTCATTCGTTACCCTCAAGGAGGGTAAAGAGGGATGCACGCAGTCAAGAAACCCCCCAGATGATACCTGCGCCAGATAGGGGTCAAACCCTATACATTCTACTTTACATACAAATATAAATCCTCATAGTTGTAAATTAATTAATTATAAAGAGGAAGTGAATATAGAAGATGTACAAAAGTAAAAATTTAAGGTAGTCATAGGAAAGGTCAATGAATAAATGATGTGACCCATAGCCCATACAGGACACTTGTAACTAAATAAAAATTGATATACACCTACCTAGTTCCCTCTTCCACAGAATCCTGAATGTCTAGTTGGAGAGATTCACTAAAATTGTCTTCCAGCCTATGCCATTCAATAACAGAATATCATCATATCATAAACCAACAATAAACAACTAGATTACACAAATTACATATTGGAGAGACACCCACCAACTCCTCTATGTTTGGGACATCCTATCTAACTCTTTATTTTTTCAATTTTGAATTTTAAGCGTTATTAGTTTTTGGTTTTTGACAAAGTTATTAAAACAATAAAATAAAATGCAGTAAAAAAATTCCTCAACTCGAGAAAGATTTATAGATAAATCCTCAGATTACGAAATTCCTATAACCAAATAGACTGAGCAAATCTGAGTGTGCGAGTCCGCATTAATTAACTACAAAACCTAGCCTTTTAACATAAAATTAAAAATAACTAAAAGCATATAAATAAAAAAATAACTAGGTAGAAGGTAGCTGCTCAAATGACATAACTTAATCACTAAAATATCTAATTACTGTAAACTAATTGCCAAATCAACACTGCCTCTGCCTTAATCATTTATAAGAATATATTTTCAGTCACTTTAATTAACGGCTCCAAAGGGTTGTTAGCATTTTAAAAAATGGTTTCGGACAACACTTTAATCATTCATAACAAGTAGTTATAAGCTTAAAATAGGTTCACTTACATTATATGTCCATATATGTAATAGTTACTCTTGTGAAAGACCGTCTCTCAAAACGACAATCTCAAAACAAGAAGCCCACATTCTTTTTTTGGTTAAGTGCCCACATGTGTTACCCACATGTGAGTTGTCCCACATTAGAGAAAGAGAAGAGTATGCATCACTTTATAAACTCAAGGAATAACTCCTACTATCACCAATTAATTTTAGTAGTGAACCTTCTTTGGGTTTATGAGTGGATTACTTCTTCTCCTTCTTATTTGGGTTGCGCAGACTCATTTTCTAAATTCTATCAATTTTCTCTTTAATTTATATTAATTTTGGCTATTTAGCTATCTAATACATCTCTTTAAAAGACGTCTCTCACAACAATCTATGAATATGTAAAGAATAAAAATATCATTCATACAATATAAATAAAAATAAAATAAAAGAAGTTAAAAAAGGGAGGATAAAATAACATCCCATAATTGTATGATATTGGTATTTGGTATCTTTAATCATAATTCATACAATATAAATAGAGCATCTACACCCCCTCCACTTATGTTCAACAACCACTATTTATTATTTATAAGCTTAACAAAACCTTTTCACATCATTACACATCATTTATCATATCTTCATCATAAATACTTATAACAACACCAAAAAATAAAACTTGTAATAATAATAATGGAAGATTCATCAGTATATTTATCAAAATGCTTAATGTCTCCATGTTGCATTCCAAGGCATGAGGAATACAGCCGCCTTCCACCGCCACCACGAGCACCGTGTGACGGAGGCAGGAGCAGCGGAAGCAACCGTAGTCGGCGGCTGTGGAGGAAGCTTCTATGGAGATTGGTGAGGGAAAGTAATAAATGTATTAATAGAAGATGTAATAAAGTTAGGAATCCGGTATTGACATTTCAGTATGATGCTGTTAGTTATTCTCAGAATTTTGATGATGGTTTTCATTAGGGATGGCAATGGGTATTGGACCCGACCCGGATCCGTGGATCCGTATCCGTTTTCACGGATCTGGGGCCTAAAAAAATAGACCCGTCGGGTCCGGGTCGGGTCCGGGTCTAATAATCAAGTCACGGATCCGGATCTGGATCTGAGTAAAATACCCAGACCCGGACCCGCGGATCTTAGGACCCGTTTTTTTTAAATATAAATCAATATTATATAATAATTTCCTAATAAAGTTGTCTGCCTCTCTTGAGCTGACTCCTCCCAGTACTTAAGTGGCACTATATATTTTTGAATATCATCTAATTCCTTTTGTTGCCCAGCACCAATCAATCAATCAATTGAAGTTCAAGAAAAACTTAAATATAAATCAATATTTTATATTAATTTCCTAATCAATCAATTTATCTTTGAATATCAAGTAATGTAATGTGAAAAAGAGGTGTCAGTTATGATGAAGAGAAGCTAGCAGAGTAGTTCCTTATCGGTGGAAGACTAAAATGTAAGTCTTTTGATTTGCTCGCATGCAAGCTTGTAGTGCCAGCTATCATCTATGATGAAGAGAAGCTAGCACAGTGGGACCCATCGCAATCTCAAAACGATTAAAAGGGCAAAAACAAGTGGGACCCGTTTTGGACCCGGATCCGGTACTGGATCCGCAATATCCACGGACCCGGATCTGGGTCCTGTAAAAATAGACCCGCGGGTCCGGATCCGGATCTGGACCCAGGGTTTGAAAACGGATCTGGATCCGGGTCCACCTAGACCCGGCCCAGATCCGACCCGTTGCCATCCCTAGTTTTCATAATGAAGATCTTCAAAGATTTTCTCCTGTTGTTATCAGATGAGTTATTAGCATTTAATTATTGTATTTCTCTTTTTCTTTTACTTCTTTTGGGTAGTATTTTTATCATAACAACATTAATACTACTTCCTCTGTTCTATTATACTTGCTACATTTGACTTTTTACGCAATCTAATGCGTTATTTTGTTCATTTATATAACTATACACATCTAAAAATTATAAAAAGTTAATATTATGAAAGAATGCGATTAGACAATTCAAACAAGATTCCACTTGCCTATATTTTTGTTTACACCTTCCCCGCAATATGCAAAATAAGTTTGAATAATGAATAGTAGTCATATACAAAATGTAGCAAGCATTTCGGAAGGGAGGAAGTATTTATTAACAATTATTTGGATAGAGAATATATGTCATACCATGGGCTAAAATAGTCTCTTAATTTTTTTGATTTTGTTAGTTCTTTAACACATTGGGATCAACGACTCAGATGAAAAGTTAGAAATTTTAAATTTCAATCATCTTACATTTCAAGTGAAATATTAAGTGTTCAATATGTAGAGAGTTTTAATGCGATCGAGATATAATATAGAGGATAATATAACATATATAGGGCAATTACTTTTGATGATTGCGTTGATTACTTAACATAAGAATATGCATTCTCGATCCATTTGCTACATTTTGTCTATATGTTTTCATTCGGGTCAGGATTTGACATTATTGTAAATAGATTTTTGAAGTCATATCAAATCAAATTTAGTTATAAGATCAGGTAATACCAGGTTTGTTTTGAATATTTCTGTTGGAGCTTGCATTGAACACGAGAATATAGCAAATTTAAAGAGACCAAATTGTAAATTATGACTAGTGAAATTGTTATAAAACTATTTTCAGTATTAGAAATTAATGTAAAACTTAATAATTCACAACACATTAGTCTAAATCTTTGTTGGCGGGATGTGCTTGTTATCATTTGTTTTTTTCATTGTTCACAAAATTTTAATGATAATACTTTTTTCTATTTGGGTGTTTTATATGCTATTCAAAATCAAAGAAGTACATGATAATTAACCTATTATTAAAATGTGAATGCCATATACAATATTAAATCAGAACTTTATTGTATAATAATTATTGAGGCCGAATTATTTACTGATATTGAAATAAAAATTAAATTATTTGCCTGAAAATTTATAAATTATAAAATTATAAAATTAATTTATAGTACGTTGCTATTATGCGCCTCATATGGAGTAATTGCTTTGCAAGGCATATAAAAAGGTATCCGATGATACCGATCATGATTATAATACAGACCTGATTAAAGACTTTTATTAACTTAAAAATTATTCATATTCTCACTTGAGACTGTATTTACAAAAGACGTCTTAAGATTGGGTTAACTTAATGTTTAAATTTAAAATAAAATAACTATACTTACTAAAAAAGGAAAGTAGGTTGGGCTCTTGAAAGCCGTCTTTAGAAAAGACGGTCTCTCAAGAGAGTACCTGAATTTTTTAATGTTTTTCTCATTTATAATATTTAATTTTAAGAAAAGAGAAATCTAATTTATACGTTGAATATAAAATATATTCATGTGAGATTTTGTTAGATTTATTTCAACATATGATTTTTTTTCATATATTTTTTATATTTTTCTATAATATATATTTAGAGATATTAAGACTCAAAAATTACTTTAATAACTAGAGGAAAAAACGGAGATTTTACTTAATAATAATTGGCTATGCAGAATGTTTGGCAGTATGTACTGGAAAATTATCCTTTTCCAATAAGCACATGATCCTGTCGATATTTTAGCGTTACGATGGTTCATGTTTTGGCTCAATCATTATTTTTAAGAAAATATAACAATGTATTTCTTCATATTTCTTGGATTTGTATTATTATGACTTAAATATTTAAATATTTAAGAATTTTTTGAGTCATACGAAAATATATAAAAAAAAATTGATCGGCTCAAATAATAGTGAAAATGTGAAATGTATATTTTGCAAAAATAAGTTGAATAAGCATGTACTTCATTCAGTTCTTTTATTGTTCACTTTCCTTATTTGGTTACTTCATCTAGATTGTTCACTTTTTATTTTGGACAAAGATTTTTTTACCTAAATACCCTATGTTCACACAAGTAAAGACCATAATACCCTCACTTATATTATTTAAAATACTCCAACTACCACTTTTTTAATATACGTACCAAAGGGGACAATAAAAAAGAGGGAGTATTATTGTTTTTTTTAAGTAAAGTCCTATAGTCCTATGTTCAATTCCCGCTACTTTCCTCTCCTTCTCTCGATATATCCTATAAAAAACATTTATTCTCTCCTATTCATTTTAAGTGTCTAATCTCCTTATTTGGTCAAGTCATTTTAAATGTCTCATTTCTATTTTTGGCATGTTAACTTTACCAAGTTATCCTTACTTAACTTAACTTTTTCACACCTTTACACTTACTAATCCTACTTTACCCCTATTAAAATTTAAAAACACTACACTTTTTTCTTTTACATGTTGTCCCATTTGAAAACCTAAAAGTCAAATGGGACACATATTGAATGAATAGGAGGAAGTAGAAGTACGTTTTAAAAATTATAATAATGCAATTTAATAAAGGCGAAGGACGAATATTACGAACCTTTTCAAGTATGCATAAAGTATTTCAACTTGTATCGTTAACTAAACTTCTTAATTTTTTTAATTGTACTATGGCAATTTTTTATAAAAGTTCTTTCTACAAGGTTAATTTTAAGGATTTTAGAAAATTTTAAGGATTTTTAAAAAATTTTAAGGTGCTATCGATCCTTCATTAATAAAGCCATATATTAAAAAAGTAGGGTGTTTGATAAAGGATTAATAGCTGGTTGTTGATTTGATAACTAGTCTGATCAGTTAATTTGTTCAACTTGTCTGACAAGCTAATTTTGAACTCACCGCTATATGCAACTTTTTCATTAATAACTTATTTATAATAATAAGTTATTTTAATCAGTTAATTTACCAAATACTAATATTGAATTGTTTAATCACTCAATCTATTATTTGAGAAAAAATAAGCTAAACATTAAATTTTAGTTTTTTTTTTTCATTGTACTCCACGTTTTGTTTTATAATTGTTCTTTTAACTTACATGATTTTTGATAAGCTACTTCAAATATTTTTATACACCTGTGCTCTTAACATTTTGGTACAATTCAAAATAATACAGAGATGTAGAAATTGGATATTCTTTATCTTTTTTATTTGATACGCATCTCTATTAAGAAATACAAATATTAATTTGTAGTTAGTGTATCATGTGATGTCAAGAAATGACAAATGAGTAGATGTATTAGAATAGTAAATGAGTTTGTGGGTTAGATTAAAAGAAAGTCGTAGGAATTACTACTAAAAAAAAATGATACACAGTAAGTTGGACAATTTGAAATAGAAATTAGGTTCAAACTAAATGGGATAAATGACAAACATTGTTTTAATCCACGTATTCACCTTGACCGTCCAACTTTTTCACGTGATAAGACAAAAAGGAAATTTTTTAACTTTACGCTATATTTACTTAATGTAATGATATTTTCTAAAAAACAAACGTCGTGATTACTGTAAATGATCACATATTTTGAAATCTAGTCAAAATAAGTACATAATAATTAATTAACCAAAATTTAAACATTTTGTCTACCATATAGAAAACTTAAAAGCTCAGGGCCACCACGTGAATTTAAAAAACATTTGTAAAAAAGCCAAAAAACTTAGAGTGATCACATAAAATTTTTCCAAATAAGAAATAATATAGAGTAAAAATAATTGATTATTTTTGAAATTGAAAATGGGTAAAATCAATATCAATAATACAAACTAAAATAGAAAATAAGGCAAAGTATAAGTTAGTGACCAAGAATTTCACAACATCAGAGTTGTTGAGCACCAATTGACATAATGTCTAAGCTATACGCTAAGTGCACAAACCAATATGTCACAATATCAGAAGTTTAGTAAACCGCCTTAAATCTTTGTGTCATTGTTTGTATTAGTTTTTTACGTGTAAATCAAATTAATACTTTCAAATACTCAAATTCACTGGCGCAATTTCAAGCTACGATGTTCGGTCTTTTCTTGACACCTTTAGGCTACAAATTCTGCATTTTCTAATCTAATATGAGAGCTTATACATGAGAATGTAATCAACAAAACAAATGGGATGAAGTGATTCGCAATGAACATTCATATATTAGTGCAATGATTACAACTTATAACTTACAAGAATAGAATACAGTTATAATTAAGGGTAAATTTCTAACTAGTTTGACGGTCTTATTTTTACATGACTTAGCTTGTTGAAACAGCGTCAAATCTTCACTGAAATATGTGCATGAAGTTCAACTCCGAGAGGATATTTGTTCATGTTCATTATATTCAACTTTCATCACCCTTCTCATGATGCGAATCATTATAATCTGCTGCATTTTGTGTTTTTTGTCAGTTTAGTATTTGATACTTGCTTTTGGGCTAAATGAAAAATGGGTTTTGATTCATGAATATTAGTGCAAGATCATGCCAAACGGATCAACTCTTAGGCCGTTTAGTTGAGATGTAAATGTAGTCCTCATCTTAGATTCTAAAGTGCTAATGTTCCTAAAGCCTAGGCTCTACCGTCTAGGCATCATGGAAAGGGCTTGTTAGACTATATAGCATCTACTAGAACCTTAACTATCAGCTTAAACTTTTAATTGAGTAAATCCAAGACATGGTGTCAGAGCTAGCGTGAGAAAAAGACATAAGTTCGAATCTCAATCACCACTCATTTAAAGTGGAATATTTAGCTAGTGTTAGAAATGAAGATAAGCAGGTGTGTTAAAGTATATAACATATACTGAGACCTCAACCATCAATTTAAGCTTTTGTTTGAGTTTTTTTTTTTTTTTTTTCAAAAATCCACCAAGGATAGATAGAATCCTAAAAAATCCTATAGAACTTACTATATCATATATATATATATATATATATATATATATATATATATATATATATATATATATATATATATATATATATATATATATATATATATATATATATATATATATATATATATATATATATATATATATAATATGTGATGACTGATGAGTGCATATGATCTTATTTTGAAATGAAGACTAAAAGGCGTTCTAAGGGTGTATGGAGCGCTTGCCTATATTAGGCACTATAAGTGAATTCCTGTCTAATTAATCCTATCAATGCCTATTATCTTTATTCAATAAATAGAGCATCTACATGTGGAGCAGAAGGTTTGGGGTTCGACCCCTAGTATCAGTTGGGGGTTTCTTAACTGCGTGCATCTGGAAAAAAACCCCATCCGAATCCTGCCTTGTGCGGGATACTGGGAGTGCCATTTCCTTTACCTTTTGAGACCTATTCTCTGTTTATTTGAATTTGCTATACTATAAATCAAACATTGCAGAGGGAGTAAAAGATATTTACCCTAAAGCAGGAGTAGCACCTAAAGGTGTAAGATTTCTGGGTCGTCCAAGATGGCTAAGCCGAAGATGTATGAGCTCCTGAGGGTCTTCACTGCTGCTGAAACCATTGGTTGGAATCAAGGAACCGTTGCTGATGCTATCGTTCATGTTTCCAAGGTTACATAGCTGGAAAAACATAACTTCATAAATAATCAACATTATAAATAGGCTAATCAATACATAGTCTAGCTTGTATATGATCAGGTTGTATTTGAGAACATGTATTTCATTTCAAATTTTTAATGTCAAGTCATTATGAAATTCTCAATTTTAACTACTTTTAAAACAAAGGTAGAAGTGATCCAAATCTAAATTTAAAGTTCTTTTATTATTTGCCAAACACTTAATCTTCAATGCTAGATTTACAAATGAAATCATCATTCCCAAAATCATAAATTTGGTAGCAAACATATTAGACCCGATAATACCTTCTTATACAGGTCGATGTTAGCTTGACGAATGAGGTTTACCTTCTCGCAAAGTTCCATATTTTCCTGCTGAATCATATTTCCCTACAAACATGTAAAACTAGGAGTCATTATATTTCAATCATAAGTTATATATATATATATATATATATATATATATATATATATATATATATATATATATATATATATATATATATATATATATATATATATATATATATATATATATATATATATATATATATATATATATATATATATATATATATATATATATCAATTATCACCCTAATTGAAAACACAAATGTCGAGAAATCAATTCAACCAACAATTTGAGCTACTAGTTGTGGTCTCAATATGAAGTATTTTATAATATATATATATATATATATATATATATATATATATATATATATATATATTCTATCACCCCTCAAACGAGAGCTCTTTGATCTAGAAATCTGAATGCAATATATATCTCCTAATTTTTGAGAGTGAATGAGATTTAAACACAAAATTTAGGCTTATGATACTTTGTTTAGAAACCAACACAAAATTTACGCTAAAGCTTGAGCTCATTATATTAAGGTGCTAATATATGTTATATAGCCTATAAAGAAATTATCAAAAAGGAATGAATATAATATTGATAAACAATCCTATAAATAAAGATTGTACCTTATGATTAAGCTCTTGTATCTCATCGGTAAGAATCTGTTCCTGCATTATTTATGAAGTTTTCAGTTAGGTTTTCAATTTTTCATAGATAATTTCAAGCAATGTTAAGTAGTGTTGTTTCTGAAATTTTATGGGCCCTCAATAAAATGTAAAAAATGAGTCATTTCCATAGAGGATCAATTTCCGTCTTTAATGAGTATTCCGCAAAAAAAATTATAATTTTAAACAAGCAGCATTTTATGTCCTACACGACAAAATTATTGAATTGTGGAATTGATGAGTCCCAGTCTAGCTCTGGACCCTAAACCTAGGGTCACGACTCAAACTTAGAATAATGATAGTCCTAATAATAGCAGGACCGTTCCTAGAGTAATTTTGAGATGCAACCGCCTAGGGTCCACCTTATGAAGAAACCTAAGTTTAGTTAATCCTTATAATTAATATTTGCTTAAGTAGCTTCTAACATATATTAAACTTACAGCGTTAGGTTTCTCATTTAAGCGCATTACAACAAAATTACATAGTTGGAGAAAAAATAATCGAAATTTTACTTTATAAGAGCTTTCTTTCATTTTTCGCCTAGGGCTCATAAATTGTCAGGAACGACACTGATTATAATAGAGTGTGAAGAAATGAATGAAAAGTAAGTATCTTGCCTTCTTGGTGCGGATGCCTCTGAGACTAATTTCTAATTGATCTTCTAAGGATTGGAGTTCCTCTATGTTTAAACCGGAGAGCTTTTGTCCCATTAGTTGCCTGCATTTACCAGAATCAAACTCATGCAATGCAAGCTACCTAGCTAAAATCTACATTAAATAACACATTTTCATTTAATACTATTAAACAGCAAAATCAAGTGATTTAAATAGAGTATAAAAATTATTATAATTGGTATGCGTTATTTTAATGTAGACTAAGTCCAAATAAGTTTTTCTCGAGCCGAAAAAATAGTAATTAATATACTTTACCGGTGACTTTCATGTAGATCCTGCAACTGCTGCCTTGTAATTTCAGCCTCCTGCCGCCAAAACTATAAGCAATAGTATGTAAATTGTTATGGTTATCAATTTGTATTTCTGCTTATTTAACATGCTATAATACTCCACAGTCCACACCCATCACTTTTGGGATTATAAGTTTTGATTCTTTTGAAATTTCAATACTCCCTCCTAATGAGATATTTGAGTTTTGCATCAAAACCAAGGGTGGGGAATCACTTAAAAGTGAGCGAAAATCTTTTTTTCCATAATGGGTATGAATATTTATGTGTTGTTATGCTGTTGTAGTAAGGGTAAAAGGGTAAAAAAAAGAATGACAAAAATAGAAATGGGACAATTTCAGTAAATTGACCAAATAAAAAAATATCAAGCATGTATAGGAGGGAGTGTTATTAGTAAATTTTATAATGAATTTGAGTTAATAATCATTTCAAATTTGTTAAGTAATTCTTAAATTTATGGAGTAATAACTATTATAAGTTGTTATCCTAATATCTTAGCCATTAATAATCTTGTATTAGTATGTATGAGGTGCTAATTAAAAAATATTTTTTATAAGTGTTAATATAATTGGATGTTCAAAAAATCTGAAAAAACTAAAGAAATTGATAATTTTTAAGTTAATATATATTATATTACGAAGTCCACAAAACAAGTTATAACACTAAGAGATACTGTGTTTGTGACATTGTGATAGGTTTCGTCTTTAACAAATAACAACTTTATTAATGCACATTATGTGTATGCTTGCAAAGTAAATGATGAGCATTGAGCACCACAAAGGTGCAAGGTATTTGTTCCAATAAGTACAAACAAACTATATTTTAATGGAATTAATTAACCGAAGTCGAAGAGGAACATTTATTAGCAAAGTTGAAAGTACTTAAAAATTGAGTTTCACTTTCAAGCTTTTATGGTTGCTCTTCTATCGGAATAATTCCATTAAAATATAGTTCGTTCATACTGACTGTCACAATGTTACTCATGCTCATGAGATAAATATATTAGGAACCTACACACAAAAGCCTACATAGCAGGAGGGTTGACCAAATATGTTGGATTAGAGCCAAAATCCATTGGTAGTAAGCTCCAAGTCATATGTTGGTCTCATCCCTCTTGTTGAAAGATGTAGGATAATGTGTGTATTTCTCTTTAACATTCTTCCTCATGTACTAACCCATCATTAACTTGCAAGTAAAATCCATCATAAACATGGAATTCATCAAGTATTTTCTTGATATTGAAGGTGCATGCTCCAATAAGCAATGTAAATGTTCTTGTGTTTAGGGTAAATATACTCTTGTTATTACCAATGAGATAACCTTATCGTCTTTATATATCAATTGTTAAAAATTAAAGTTTTACACTCACTATTGTATAGCAAACTTAGAAAATGACTTTTTGTTGGCTTTTAAATCGTATTTTAACTTTTTATATTTTTATTAGTTAAATAATCAAAAAAATTTTGGTGAAAGGTTTTAAGCCACCTAATCTTTTAAATCAAAAATAAAAAAACCACCGTAAGTAGTTTTTTTATTAGCTTTGATTTTTGTACCACTTTACCTATTAACCTTACCAACAGCTAACAAATACTTTTCGTCAAACATTTTCATAACTAGTTTAAACAACAGCCAGTCTCTCGAGAGACTGTCTCTTTGAAAGACATCTCTCAGGTCCAGTTCATTAAAGCTTAATGCCTATTCTTACCCTACATTTTCCTTTATGGGCCGACTCATCAGAAATGGTCTCTCAAACAGACCGTCTCTCTCAAGAATTTGAATTCAAACAATTGACTATAACAGCTACTAAATTAATCAATACTTCCAACCGTTCAAACTAATCAATTAAACTCCAGCTAACAATCATTTGCACAACAAACCCTACTGCATCATGTTTTGGTAGCTGTACAACTGAGCAACGACACTCAATATACAAATCTTCTATCATCAATCTCAATTTTGAACTTCTCTGACTTGCATGCCTTTGAGGCATTGAATTTGCTAAATTGTAATTACAACGTTGTGTTTGGTAATATAGAATTAATTTGAAAACAAAGATTTTAATTTGGTATTCAAATTCAAGAATTGCAAATGACACATAAATTTTTGGAATTTGCAAATTTTAATACTTACCAAATTTACAATACTATTGAACTTCTACATAGAATTGATTCAATTCCATATTTGCAAATTCAAGATTTGCCAAACATAGTATTTGGGTCAATTCAATATTTAAAAATGAATTTTAAGTTGTCAAACATATTATAAAAAAAAAACTTTTTTTTAATCACAATGTAGCAAATTGAAAGGAATTGAGAAATAATTTTTATAGGCCTAAAAAACGTACCATCTGAAGGATGCATGGGAGGGCAGCAAGAAGTAGGTAGCAGGCAACTAATTAAAAACATACCTTGAGTTCGGATTCTGAGTTGAGGTGATGTTGCTCTTGCTTTGCTTTCTTATATCTATCAGTTACTGATTTCATACTGCCATAATATTATATTTAGACAATTAAAATTTTAACAGAATTAAAATACATTATCCTTACCATTCTTTAATTTAGACTCTAGTAAATTGAATATGGTTTTTCCATTCAATGTAAACCAGAGAATGGTCGAGAACTAACGGCTCGTTTGGTTAGTAATACTAAATGGTGATAATAGGAATAACTTATAGAGTAAAATTTCATCAAAAGTTCCATAACATCTATATGGTAATGAAATTTTAATCACAAAAAAGTTCTTTTGTTTATAAATTTCCATTACCACTTAATACCACCCCTCTCAATGGTAATACATTGGAATGAATTTTACGAAGAAAATAAAATGATTGAAGATGAACAAGCATGACCATCAAGTTAACCGAGAGATTTTTCAACTAAGATTACACTAATTTCTTATTCTCATTACCACCGTTTATTACCACATACCAAACAGGGCGTAAAGACAATATTTTTTATATTTTAAAGTTTAAACACCACATTCATAAACTTCTTCACCAAAAAAGTACTCAAATAAGACAAATGAATAGTTTACTAATAAGACCTAATTAATTTGATACAAACTAATTGAAATAAGAACAAAATCTGATTGTTTAGAACATCCTAAATTCCTAATCCTAAAATAATTTAAAGAGGGAACTTAAAAAACAAATTAAAGCTAGTTAAGATCAAACACAAACCATTAATCGCTATCTCTACGACAAATATGTTGGGAGAATCTTATCCCTTTATTATTATATTGTTCGATTAGTTCCACTACTTCTCTGTTTTATTAAATGAATTATTTATTTAAATTCGAGAATTTTGGATTAACATAGTGATGAAAAATTTAAGAATTTAGGGTTTTGATTTTCATCACCTACAGAAAAAAACTAATTTTTCCAATAAAAGAACATATATTTGCAGGCAATTTTGGGTTTACGTTGTGAAAATTTACAATGAAATGAGGAAATATACGCAAATCAAATAACAAAAGGAGGAAATTACTTACACAACTTAGACGGGAATGACTGATGAGTGATGACTGAATACACAATTAATAGTAAAAGAAGATTATTTCACCGTGGTTCGAGAAATTTCATTTTAGGGTTTTTAGGTTGAGGGGATGAAGTTGTACATAGAAGGCATAGTTCCATTTCTTGATTTTTTTTCAATTGACACGTTCACCAACGGCTTTTTTATTTATACATTAGATGTTCTCTTGTGAAATCGTCTTTTGGAAATACGATTTTTAAAAGTTCAGTCCAAATCTTTATTTAGAGTTGTAACGCTATATATTTAGAAATGAATTGGGCTTTTGAGAGGTGTCTTCACAAAAGAAGGTCTCAAGTAAGAATTTGTGTTTATACAATTATTTTTGTGAGAGACTGTCTCTCAAACAGACGATCTTAAAACAATAAGTTGATATTTTTATTCTATTTTTAATTTGTATTAATTGGATTATTTAGCCCATATATCTAATGTGTCTATTGGAGAGACCGTTTCTCACAACAATTTGTGTTATTTTAAAAAGTCTTAACAAATAACGGTGATTTATGTAGTAGAATTTGATAGAGTGGGGGTTGTGATTTTAATAGTTTTTTTTGGTTTTGTTTATTTTGCTTTTATTTTCTTTGTCTTTTTGTAGTAATTTACAAATTACGTTGATTGATTAGGAATTATTGTGTATTTATATGTTTATTATTTTTTTATTTATATTGTTTGTTAATTATTTTTAAAGGTCTCGGTGTAAGATGCAGGCTTGCTAGTAGTTAAAAGAAGCACTTTTTCTGAGGATTTTTCTTAAGTCGAGAGACTCTTTAGCTACATCTTCTTTAAAGGTATGGGTTGTCGTCTTTCTTCTCTTCGCAGACCCTACTCATAGTTAATACGAGCTGGAGGCAATGGATATGATGATGATGTATTAAGGTTGCGTTTATTAAAAACATCAATATTAAATCGAACTAAAATTAGTATGAGGTTAATTCTATTTGGTTTTGTTTGGATTATGACTAATTACGTGTGGTAGATTTGTATTTATTGAAAAAACAAATGAACCAATTAAATTTGGATTAATTTGGTTTTGTGAAAAAATCAAACTAAGAAATAAGTCCCACAAAAAGGTCTTAAATTCTTAATTGTTATTTTTCATTATTGCAATTGCTCTTCTGAACCTCGAAAGCTCTCACATGCAATGGCCAACTTCAAAGACCTACTCTATTAGTGAAGTATGCAACAACCTATGTGCAAAAACTTCTAGATTGCATGAGATATTTCCTGACCGAAGCTTAAGCTTATAGTTGAAGTTATATGATATGTTATATAATTTATAATGTTCTATATATGAGATCTTTCTAGGCTAAAAGTATGACCTCTTTATACATACTGATAAATATTTCACTTGAATTGAAGGGTAGATAAAGGTTTATAAACTTATGAGTTATGACCATATGTCATATAGAAGACTTTTGATCATATAACATGTCAAAAAATAATTTCAATCAAAAGCTTACACTTACGGCCTATTTGGTTAATGGTACTAATTGATGGTAATGGAAATGATTTGTTGTATAAATTTTCTTGATATGTATCATGTCATTACCATGGTACTGAATGTTTATTTGATCATAAAAAAGGTTTTTTGTTCATAATGTTTCATTACCATCTAATACCACACGTTTAAGTGATAATGCATTAGAATGAATTTTGTAAAGAAAATAAGCTTATTAAAAGAGAATAAGTATGGTAATGAATTTATCAAGAGATATTCTTACCAAAAATTACACTAACATTCTATTATTATTCCCATCATTTATAACCGGTTACCAAACAGGACGTTATAGTTCAAGATCCATAATATGGTGTAGTATACTTAGTCAATAAGGTCATTTGAAATAGAACTACACTACCTAAATACAAATTTATCACAAGGCCAATCACATGCATCACTATTGAAAACAAAATATTTGATTAAGAGCTCAACTAGAAGCTTTTTATTACAAGTCAAGCTCTTAAGCAATATTAAGAGGTCATATAAGCTGAAGTTGCTAGTCTTGTGTGTTGGGTGTAGTCAAAAGCAAGAAACTCTAGCTGTTGGGAGGGAAAAGTCTACACTACTAACTATATAGTCAACCAAATTAAGTTTGTAATTGGAGAAACAATTAAATATTTTTCTATTCCATCCCTTTGAATTAACTATATAATAAAAATCAAAATGAGAGCTTTTGATTATTCTGTATCAAATTCAAAGAAACGGAAAACATTAAATTGATCATCTTTAATTATCTTTTTTGTGTAAAATGAGTTGTTGCCCGATTCCCATATAAAATAGGTTTACTTGATTTCCTACTAATTAAGAAAAGAGATCACTCTCAAGTCTATAAAACTGGCATCATCGTCACCAAACCCAGTAAATCCCACTTATAGAAAATTATAATTAGGGTTTTGGGAAGGAAGAACGACGACAACTCATACCCATAAAGGAGAGTGTAATCAAAGAGTCCCCCAACTTGAGTTCAACCATATATAACTCAAAAAGTTCTCACATATTTGAATCATATGGTGCAAATTCAAATGAATACAAAGTATACTATTTTTACTATAGGATTCAACAAATTTCATTCAAGAACAAACCTAACTTTTGGTATTTCTATCTCTCTATAAATATTTAAAAGCAAGATTCACAAGGTGTAACTTTACACTTGCGTATCAGAATCTGATTAAATCGGTATCACCTAATTTGTAACTAAATATATTGATGTGTTTGTTCATGACTAAATCAACTAGCTTATTTTTAAAATTTGTAGACCAAACAAAACCATCAATTAGTATAGATATATTATTGAAACATAAAAAAATACAAATAATAATCAATTATTTGAGGTCCAAAAAGAATAGAACCAGATTTAAAAGAATAATAAGGGTATAGTATCAAACCTTGAGCTTGAATACTCATAAAGTTTAGAAGTACTGGAAAATATAATCACTCCAACTTCAGCATCACAAAGAATAGCAAGCTCTTTAGCTTTCTTCAACAAACCCTTTCGTCTTTTCGAGAAAGTCACTTGTCTACTTGTTGAATTATCGATCCTTTCAATAACGATCTTTCCCCTTCCCATACTTATAATACCTAGCTTTCAAATCACAAATCCAAAAACGATAAATATGAAAGACAGAATAAATTTAAATTACATATCACAAACAATTTTATAAATCAAAACGCGCTATTAAAAGCACATACCTAGCTTTAATTAATTATCTCAATGCCAATCGATAAATGTACAATTTTAATGATTCTAATTATGTCGTGCCCTAAAAGAATTTGAGTGGGGATGATTAAGGAAGAAGAAAGAGGATTAAGTCTCATTTAAAGAGCTTGCTTTATAAGCAAAAGGAGGGTGTTAAACAATTGTATATAACACAACCCTAAGAATTAGTTTCTTAATTAATTAAAATCAAGTTGTTATAGTATTTAATTAATGGTAATTAACCGTACGATAAATAATAATAAATTAATGGCTTAGTACAAATAAATATAATATTTAAAAAAATGAATAGTAGGATGGTCCAAAAATATTTCCATTTCAAGTGTAGAGTTGAAGAAGGTAAGAGTGTAGAGGTTCCCAAGGATGAGGTATTAAAATAACGCCGTCAGGCGTATTCTTCACTGACACCTGCGATTGTGTTTATAAGATCTGGCAATTATTCATCTAATTCGATGTTTAATTTCAAGTTTTTTTTTTTTTGAAACGAAATTCTTGCATTGGGTTAGATGGGTTAAAAATAAAATTGATGATTTGTATTTAAATTTGACTTGTATTAGACTTTAAAAAATTTAAAATTATGTAAAAGTTAATGTTGATATAAAATTTGATTTTAAATTGATCCGAAATCAATCTGATGACGTGAATAAACACTTCTAAATTAAATATATAAATTTGTTATTTTATCTTTTTTAAATTTTGATTAAAAAGATTTCACAATTTTTTAAATGTTTGACAAATAAACTAATGGAAAGAGTAGATTATATGGAATGGAAATATTGAAATTTGATGAATGCTTTTTGATTTCAATTTCTTTTTTTTTCATATTATTTGTTCATTTTGAGTCTCTTGTGAACTTTATGACATCACAAATCATTTAAGATTTTCTATTCTTGTTACAAGAAGTAAATAATTAATTTTTAAAGTAGCAAGTCTATTGAGAAAGCTTGTTGGAATTAATGTATAATTGTACAGGTGGTTTTGGATATGTAGTCACCGCATAGACATCAAGAAATTAAGGGGCTTGAAATATAGGACGATAGTTTAATCGTTCTTTTAGGCCACAACTTTGAAAAAAATGCAAAATGAATAGAAACTTAAGATTTAGTATGGAAATTTGCACTTTCCTTATTATCGAGTATAAACTTTCATAGAGCTCATTAGACATTTTTTTAATTTTGTATGTACGATTCAAATATTACTTTCTATATTACTCTATTCAGAAAGTGGTTAATTTTTAAATTTAAAGTGATTAGTAATAAAATGATTCCAAGAATTCATCATTATGGAGTTTCACTTTTGATTAATTCATCCTAATTATTATCCGCAATTCCACAAATAGATTAGTTTTGAATCTTTATATATGTTTAGTCATTTTGGTGCTTCTATGTAACAAAATGGTTTGTCAAGTTCTAATAATACATAAGAGTTCATTTGTGCAAGGAGCATATACAATAAAATAGCTTGATTAACAACATTTGTTCTTTTTGTTCTTAATTGTAAATGAGAATCAAGCAAACAAGAATAATGTCCCTTGAATACCAATTTTCTTTTTCGCTATAAAAAAGGATAAAGAATATATTGGAGCCAAATCAAATTTGGCCTTTGGCCTTTGGCCTTGTCATGCAAACTAAAAATGCCTCATGAATTCTTTCACACCATAATGTATTGACATTATGTCATTCAATTGAGAAATACAAAACAAGAATTATGGGCGTTATGCCTCTCAAACAGATCAGGTTGAAGCAGGTTTGAATTCGGGTCATATATAAATAGGTCAGAAAACCCTTAACCCAAAACCAATCCATTTAATTAATTGATTTTGGTCGGCGCATTTCGATCTATCTTTCAAAAATAATTGACTTTTTAACTTTTTTTGTTTGACTCTTTTATCTTATAAACACATTTCATTTTACGAAAATTCCTCGTTAAATTTTTTATTTTTCATTTATTATTTTCTTCTATTTATCTGATGTCTTCATCCTTATCTTTATGTCAAATCTTCCTGCTGAAATTTTAAAATGGGAAAACACATATTATTTAATGTTGCAAATCTATATAACATCTATTTGGTGTAGTCCTAAATAAATTCGATGATGGGCTAATAGAGATTGATTGACACCCACTAATTGTTGCATCGGATTCCTTCAACATGAGTATTGCCAATGCCACTATAGTTGATCATCATCTTTTATCCTTAATCAATTACATAGTGGTACCATAATATATACTTACACTAAATGAATCTCATTCTATTGTTGGCTTTCTATAGGTTTAGTACTACTCATTCGTGTGACATTAGGAATATTCTCCTTATAATTTTTTGTATCACAAACTACGTATGCACGTTCCATATATATTTAACATGCAATTTCATAACTTATTGTTGGGCATGGCTAGCTAGTTAAAGAGTAATTTAATGGTAATCTATTATTAGAGATGATTAAAAGTGAGACAGGCAAAAACTTATAAATACGATAACTTAAAATACTGCAAACAAATTAAAAAAACTTCTTTATTTCAAATTATAAACCTTATCCTATTATGATTGATGAAACTTACAATGTAGCATATGTTCTAATAATATCTTCTAGTTTATTTATGCCCTTTAAATGGGTAATTATATAGTGATTGGTTTTTGCCAATCATCACATTCATTCTATCTTAACCTTAAATTATTTTAGTATAAAATCTAAGCTACTTTTTGTGCTAGCTAAAAAAATGATTAAATGCATTTAAAATATTCAAAATAGAAATTTTTATTTTCAGATAAAAATTACGAGTAATAAATATTGTAAGTTGAGTAACCGTTAATAATTTTACATTTAATATTAATGTTTTGTTGATTACTATTTTACTATATTATCTCTTTTATACAATAACTAATTAATATCACTTGACACTCTTAACCCACCAATTATATTCCTATGTGACCATAACCAAATGTGAAAATAATTCCCTTTGCTTCTTTTGATCGTTTCGAGTTGTAACTTGTAAGCATGTAATTAGCTCGTCTTTTATGCCTTAGCTTTTGTACATGACCTTCTAAATTCAAGTCGATATATATAATTTCTTTTGTTATGTATTAGTAAAATATTTATTAGAAAAATATCTTTGATAAGCCTGAAAAATACACAAATATAATTTTAAAAAATACACAAATTTCCAATATATATAGCACTTATTTATTTTTTTCGTTTTCTCCTTGCATAACTCCAATAGAATCAATAACAAGTATCACAACTTGAACCACAACCGTACCACATAGAAAATATTTAGTTTTTATTCATCTTTAATTAATTTGTATTCCAAATAAAAGAAATTGATAAATAACTTTACAGTTCATAATGAATCATTGTCCCAGCACATATTGAACATACATGCGTATATGTAATGAAGTGCCTACCTATACTTTCATCGACCAAGTGTTCAAGTTTTCAAGGTATATAAAACAACCTACTTTTTCTTGTTTAGTGAGTTCACCCAACAAATTTCAGACAGTTTTGCCACAACTGCATAAGATTTTGAAGAGCATATTCCCACCAACCCAAAAATCATAAATTGCACTAAATTTCTTGATAAGAGTATATAACACATTACATTACAGGGCATCAACAATTAGTTTAAATTTTTAGTTGTGTTGAATCTTAAACGTGGTATCAGAGCTCAATTTGTTGTTAGACCTTTATGACTTGATGTTTAATTTTATCACTGGTTAAGGGGCCTTTAAATCGGATGTTTATTCCCAATGAAGTTTGTAACTCTTCTAGTGGGTTCTAACGGGTTAAAAATTTTAAGGACACTCAATGTGAGAAGAGGTGGTAAATTATCTATTATTACCCACATTGGCCACATATGAGTTATCCAACATCAGATAAAGAGAAGAAAATATGTAACTTTATAAACTTAAGAAGTAACTCCTACTACTATCAATTAGTTTTAGTATTGAACATCCTTTGAGTCTCTATGTGAGTTACATCTGCTTCTCCTTATTTTGATTGTCTAAATTCATTTTCTAAATACTAACATAATATCAAAGCTTATTAATTGTAAAAATTATTTATTTTGTTTTTTTTCTAATTACTATAATCAATTTTGGGAATCTCGTCGTCAAAATCCTAGGTTTATCACTGAGTTTCATAAGGAACACCTTAATCCCAGTATAAAAAATCACTCAATTTGTACTTACAGCAACTCTATTGCGATAAAACGAATATTATATATCTTTTCTAAAATAATCAATCAGTTTAAAAGGAGAAAACTCAATACCGATAAAGCTCAATTGAGAAACGAATTACCACAAACATTTTTTTTTAAAAAAAAAAGAAAAATTAGTAGTGTTAAACACATTATACCACTTTGTTTATGTGTAAGAGCAAATGCATACTATTGGTTGGAAGATTGTTTAAGACAGAAATGATAAAGACTAGAATCCATGTCTAAAATGGTAAGTTGTAATTGGTTGATACCCACGTGAATGTTAGTTTCTAGACCAATAAGATTCTTTGATTTGCGAACAACAAAAGATTTTAGGGTTCCAAGTAAGCGCAGCCAGGTGTCAATCATCAACAAATGATATGGACTCATAACTCCATAAAAAGGTACTCTTTCGATATTTGTTTATCTTTCCAACAATGGAAATGTCTGCTTAAACTCAATTTATTTATGGATTTCCTCTTATTTTGAGCAAATCTCAACAGTAAAAGTATGACTCCTAACACTTTGGGGCACATGAAAGCCTATGATATAAGACTATGCACTTTGTGGAAGTACCAAAGTTTTTGCACATTGCACGTGCTTTCCTTCCTCTTTTACTCATTTATTCAGATGTTAATTGGATTAATTATGCCAATCTGTCGTCCAATCTAATGTATTATATCATTCCGTTGAAGTTAATTTTATGTTGTTGTATTGTATACTCGCGCGATCTGTGTCTCATATTTAAGCAATAAATGGTAAAAAGGGTAAATTTAAAAGTATGAGATAGTATTGTTACCCTTTTAATTATGCGAATGCAGACTCATGGAGAAAATTAAGAACTAAATATGATGGAGTAATTACTTAGATGAAGATCAAACATGAATGACGAAGTTGGGCTATGCAAAAATAAAGGAAAAACTCTCAGCAATTAGATGAATTCATGATTATCTTGATTCTGCAATAGACTATTTGAATTTTCTTTGTCTTAAAAAGGGTCCAAGTTTTTAAAATTAAGGGTCTTTCGCCATAATTTCAAGTTATAAGTTGATTCAAGTAATATAATAGAGCTATAGAGAATTAAAGTGAACACAATATTACTCTACATATTATCCTGCCTTGTTAGATTCTGTTGAAAATAATAAACAATATTTAGAGAATAATTAGTAGAATATAAACAATATTTAGAGAATAATTAGTAGAATATCTTTGATTATATTTTAGAATAATATTTTAAGTAAAAAAAAGAAAAAAATTATCAAAATGAAAAAAAACCAAAATTAAAAAGGAAAAAATGATAAAATTGATAACAAAATATAATAATTTGGTTTAGGTTTAAGAATCAATTCATTCGGTTTTCATACTTATTCATTCAATCAAAGAGAGCAAATTCCCCCTATAAATACAAAAGATATGCCATGAAATAAGGATACTAAATATTACAAATATCTTAATTTCCTAAATACTTAACATATTATTCTAGAATAAAATCAAAGATATTCTACTAATTATATTCTCTAAATTTTGTTTATATTCTACTAATTATTCTCTAAATATTGTTTATTATTTCCAACAGATTCTTATAGTATTAGTATTACATGAATCCATTAATTAATTAAAATGTATTGTATTATTTATTACATTAAAGTCGTCACTCTTGACTCTACATTATGGTCTTCATATGTATACATATATCACCATTCACCACCACTCTGTTTTTATATTAATGTTGATCATCACTCAATTTTCTACCTTAACTTATTTATTAATTTCTTGGTGTAAACATTCTTAGTTATGAGTTCATTGATGATTTATTTGACTATTTTAATTTGTTCTATTGGTTAATAATGTAATGGTATTTCGTATGTACATTTTAGATATAAATATATATTTTTTTAAAAAGTATGTTTAATATTTAGTAATTTATATAATTTTAAAAATTTATATTCCTTTGATGATATGAAGTGTTGATATTTATTTAGTTAAATTTAAAATTATCTTATAATAATGAGACTGTGTTTAGTTATTTATTTATTTTTTGATTGTAGGGTACAGGCTAACTGAAAATGGGAAAGTGCTATTGTCTATTAAGAAAAGAGAATAGTACTTACATTGTCATTTAGACATTTAAAATAAACGACAACTCTTGTAAGATACCATATTTTAAAGAGACAACCTTAAAACAAAGACCCTATGACTTATATTCCAGTTTCTTTGTAATTTGTTTTAGTTGGACTATCAGCCAAGGTATGATATGTGTATCAAAGTTATACCGTCTCATACAATAATTTATATAAAATATTAAAAAAAAATAGGTACTCTCTTGAAAGACCGTCTTTTCTAAAGACGGCTCTCAAAAGCTCAACCCACTTTCTTTTTTTAGTAAATATAGTTATTTATTTTAAAATTTAAACATTGGATTGACCCAATTTTGAGACGTCTTCTGTAAAGACGATCTTAAGTGAAAATTTGTGTTAAAAATATCATGATGAAGTGGAAGGAAAGGTATTTCCCGTCACCCATGGGCTATTCATGAAGTGGATCAATCTGGGCCTTAGCCCACCCATGATTGATTTAGAAAATTTATCGAATACGTTTGGACTGCAATACACAAAACATAGGAGTAAAATTTACAAAAACTTGGACGAGACGGTCTCATTGTGAGACCGATAATTGGGCCAACCCAATTCGCGTGTGTAACAACATTTTAATTTTCTGGGTATTTATCAATTTTGATCTTAAAGGTATCAGTTTTGAAAATTGATACCTCTAAGGTCAAAATTGATATTTTTAAGATCAAAATCAAAATTACCAAAAAAATACAAAAAATGCCCAAGATGTTGTACACACGAATTGGGCCTGCCCAAATTAATGATCTCATTATGAGACCGTCTTGTCCAAGACTAGCTGAGTAAAATTTTGGTATTTGTGTTTGCTCATTCTTTATAGCGAAGCCCATTTTTTCCAATACTTTTTCGGGCCATGCTAAATAAACCGGTCCGCTATTGTGTACCCAAATTAAGCCCTGGAAGTAGAGTTCACTTGTAACATGTTGAAAATTTGAAAAAAATGAACTTTTTATTTTAAAAAATTTAAAATCACAATAAATTTGTATGAGACCGTATCACTTGTGACTTGTGAGATGCATCTTATTGGGCCGGTCTAATTGTATATATTTTTTTTTTGCCAATTTCACAAATTAAAATGTCAATTTCAAGAGTTAAAAGACCAATTTGAAGACTCAAAAGACCCATTTCAAGGATTTAAATTGACATTTTAAGTCATGGATTTTGACAGTTTTAAGTCTTAAAAGGTCAATTTCAAATACTTAAAAAACCAATTTAAGACTTAAAAGACCAATTGCTAAACTTAAATTTATCATTTCAACTTTAAAGTAGATGACTCAAACATTAAAGTTGATATTAAAAACTTTGAAATTGGCCTTCTTAAGTCTTAAAATTGGATTTTTGAGTCATTGAAATTGTCCTTTTAATTCTTAAAGTTAGTATGTTAGATATTCTAAAAACTTTATTGGGCCTGGGCCGGTTTCACGGCTAAGACCGTCTCACAAGAGAGTATCTGATTTAAAATAAGCTTTAAAAAATTTAATTTACAAAATAAGCGTTTTCGTATCCAAGTACAAGGCCAGTGCTTGTTCGATGCTACAAACAGCGAACAAGAGAAGAAAAGTTTAAGTGTTCATTCTTACTAACAGTGAACAGAAGGTTGACAAAGAGGGAAAAAATATCTTGTTTGTTGTTTCTAATAGCAAATAAGAGAAGAACAATGTCATAACGTTTAAAAGGACAAAAAAATTAACAAATATTAGTTCGATATATATATTATCAACAGCGAACAACATATAATTTATTTTTAAAATATGGATCTTTGACAAGAACAGAAAGGTTACATAATCTTCTCACATATTATGAATCATACATACGCGTCACAAAACATTCATTTTTAATTATCGGCTAAGATCATATGCTGTTTTTTTTTTTATTTTTTTTCTTTTTTTTGAATTTCTAGTGTATAAGAGGTAACAAGTCGAGGATATCAATTATCCTCGACAAAACCATTTTTAACTTAGAGCTCAACAACTAAATGATAAGTAAATGAATATACTCACATTATCCTCGACAAAACCATTTTTAACCTAATTCTTCTCACAACTAGTCTCTTGAGAGATCGTCTCTTTGAGAAATGTATTCTAAATCTAATTCATTAAGATTAATGTCTACTTATCGTATCTTGAATGTCTACCTACATTATCCTTAATGCTTATTTATCGTATTTTTAATGCCTACTTTCAATATCTTAAATATCTACTTAAATCATTCTTAATGTCTACTTATAATATTTTAAAAACTATGTCTAATTAGAGATGATTTCTCAAAAAAAAAGCGTCTCTCACAAGAATTTGTGAAAATGATATATACTCTAATTGAACTAAAACTCGTAATCTTAGTTTAATAAATCTAAATTTTATGTATTTATGTTTTATAATCTCCCCCAATTGTATGACTTTTGTGTCCAAATAATAGAAGTTTATTTAATTGACAAATGTCAATCTTTCCATGGCTTAGAATAGCATTTGGGATGCCAAAAGGGATGATAATAAGACAATAGCCTATAATTTTACAAAAAGGTGTTGGGCGGTTCACATGATGGGCATACAAAGTTACATAACATAGAAAATTCTAGCGAGACTAGTGAGTTATACATATTATAAACACAAATTCTTATTTGAGACCGTCTTTTGTAAAGACGACTTCTAAAAGTCCAGTTTACTTTTAAATAGATATTGTAACAACTCTAAATATAAATTTGAACAGAATTTTTAAGAATCGTTTTTACAAAAGACAATATCTAATGAGAGCACCTATATTACAAAAACAAATAGTGTCGCTTTTCATGGTTAAACTAGTTGGGACTTGGGAGTACTAGGGGCTTATTTTTTGCTCATGGCCGGTGTTATTAGGTGCGTTCCAAAAGTTAACGGCAATTTAATAGGGTGCACCGTGCACCACTGTTTTACACTTTTATTTGTATGCTCATCTTGTTAGGTTTGTGTCTCATTTATCTTTTTATTACTCTCTCCGAATCAGTTTATATGTCTCATTTTCTTGTTTGGTAAAATCATACGAATTGTCTCATTTCCTTTTTTGTATATCCTTTTTTACCTACCCCCACTTTTGCAATTTTCAATATCCAACTACCACCTTTACAATTAATTTAATCAATTAAAATACCCAACAACCACCTTTTTAATGGACCCCACACAACCCTTAGAATCTGTGAAATCCCAAATGGGACATCTAAACTGATTCGGAGGGAGTATTTAGCTAATACTAGTATTCCTTTCGTTTCTTAATGAATAATATATTAGTATATTACTTTATTGAATAATTTATTTGATGGAGGAAAGTGGAGACCATAAACATTAAAACAATATTATAAGAAATTTAGCGGAAAAAATACGAGGACCACAACTAATAAAAAATATTTTTATTTTTTATAAAGTTTGTAGGAAAGGTGAATACTCTCTCATCCTTTTTCTGTCGAATCAAAAAAATTAATTATTTAAATACAAAAATTTCATTCATAATTCACTATAAGTTAAATCATGTAATTCACTATTTGCTTATATAAAATATGGTAAATTTAACTATGTTGGTTACTTTTTTTGATTGTTTTTGTATTTTCAAGTTAAATAAATTTCAGATTGTAAATCAAGTCAAAATTTAACAAGTCTCAAACTATCAAAAACATGAATCTTACACTAATTCTTTATTGAGACCACCTAACATATTGGATCAACCCAAACTCTTAAAAAGTACTATTGCCTTATGCAATTCTAGTTTCATTTTTTATGTGGTTTATAATTAGGCTGTGTGTATAGATTTGTCTCACAGTAAAACCATCTTATAAAAGACTTGCCGACCTTATCGTGATAAAAAAAATAAAATAAAATAACAAACGAAAGGCAAGACTCAAGAGTATGTTCACCCGTGACATTGGGGTATAGTCCTAAAGTCCTAACTCCTGAGTCCTGATCCTACTTATACGTGACCAAACATTATTAACAGTTTCCAAGTTCAACAAGACAAAACATTCATTCTTTGACCACCATATACATTGTATTAATCTGACCAAACATCTACAATTTCCAATTTCAATGGGCCGATAATTTGTGGGACACTGCTGTAACAAACATTAACCAATTTACATTTATGGTACACCTATTTATTCTTGTTTTTTCTATAACAGATAACCTAATTTATTATAAATTCTGTTATAATTATATATTTACTTCAAATTATTTTGAATTTTTCATCCATTTAAATTTCAACTTTATTAACTTAAAAAAACAATTGACACGGCTATATTATTTGCATCCACAAGCTTATTATATTTGGATAGTTAATATTATATAAACTTGTATATATGATGAGATTAGTGAGTTTCCTTAATCATACTCCCTCCGTTCCTTTTTAATCTTTCACTTTGGGTATTTCACAAATATTAAGAAAGAAGGAATTTTTGGTGGTAGTAGGTATTATTTTAATTATATAGTAGTGGAAAGTCATGATGCTATTGGAATTATGAGATAAAAAATAATTAAATAGTAGTGTGAAGTAATGATTGTATTGGAAGTATGAGAGAGAAAATAATTAAATAGTAGTGTGAAGTAAGAAAAGTGGAGTTTTTTAAAGGGTAAAAGTGAAATGAAAACTTTCCAAAAAAAAGTGAAAAAACTTTTGAAACTACCCGTTATAGTAAGGTGAAAGAACATAAAGGAACGGAGGGAGTATTAGTTATAAGTACAACATTACTTTGTGAAATATTAATCAATTCAGTTTAGTAAACTAAAAATCCATTCTTATTTTTATTTCATTTTAATTACCTCACTTCAGTTAGGATGGACAATAAATAAGTTTCTGCCTGAATCTTATTAGATCCTACTCTATTTTGGGAGCTCGACTTTGGTTTCGGGTATAATAGAATAGTTCAGGAATCAAGTTCGAGTTTAACAGAAAAACTAATAATTTAAATTTTACACCCTTAAGTCCACTAATTAAACTATTTTAATTTTCTAGGCTTTAGGTCTTGATCTAGATTCAACTCAAATTCTAAAAACTCGAGTTCAGATCCAACTTGACACACCATTAACATTAAATTTTTGGCTTGAACTTACTCTCTTAAATAACCATCCCTATAATTGTAACCCTACACATCTTTTTTCACTTTCCTTTTACCCCACTTCATATAGTTATCAATCTCTAGCTACAATTTTATAATCAAGGGTAATGTCCAACATATGGCTTCATCAACTAGTACAATATTTATGTTTCACATGGGAAACCTAAAATAACGATTAATACTTCCTCCGTTCTTATTTACTTGCAACATAGTTGACTTTAGTACTATTCATTTAGCAAATTGACTTTTATATTGTTGGTAATCTATAAGTCAAAACATAGTCATATGAGATCTTGTTTGAATCGTCTGGATTCAAAGTTTATTAATTTTGAGTTTTCATAATTTTTCGATATGTATAATTAGAGATATTAACGATTGAATTCGTGCATTGAGGAATGTGAAAAAGCAAATGATGCAAGTAAATAAGAACAGAGGTAGTATATAATTTCTCCATTCCATAATACTCACTACTGAGTGTGACATATTATGTGGGAAAATATCACTATCAGTAGCAAGTATTATGAAACAGAGGAAGTATAAGTATTTGTCAGGAGTTTCCATGTCTTTTAACTCATAAACAATGTACATTTGTTGTGAATTATTGTTATAACTCCCTATTGATGAAGGAAGAAAAGGGTGGAATCATAAATATGTTACTTTCTTCAATATAACAATGCAAAAGAGAAGTTGTATAGATAATATCTAGCTAAGCAAAATGAGTTAATTAACAAAATAGAGTTACCAATAACTAAAAATAAGGCAACTATAATATTATGTGTTGTATTAAAATTAGGTGTAATTGAACTGCCTTATCTAATGTACCAACTCATATGGTATTAAGAATTAGGAATTTGTGAAATTGATGTCAAACTATATTTGGCATACATGCATTTTCAAAGTTAGTACAATTAACTATAACCAACTAATACTTTCCTAACCTTTGAATTTTTTTTTTTACTTTTCAACCTCTCCCTTGCCCCAAGAAAAGGCAAGAAAATTTTCATATATTTTTTATTGGAAAAAATGTATTAGAAATTTTTAGTTACCATTTTTAGTCCAAGATGAATGCCAACTAATTGTGATACACGATGGTAATTTTTTTTCTAAAATACTTGTGAAAATATGAAAATAATATCATTAACACAACATAAATCGGTGTATTATTTATCTTTAACAACAAAGAATCATCCGACATGGATAATAGTGAAAATATTTGAATTAATAATTATATAATATGACGAAGGATAATTAAAAACTAGGAGTATGTATTTTTATCCTTAGATGATTGAAATATTTATGGTCAAAACTGTGCATTAAAACTCTTTAAAAAATAAATAGTGAAAATATTAATATGAAGGATAATTATATTTTACATAATAGCTATCTAGTGTGATTTAAAATATATCTTGAAAAACATACAATATTAGTAGGATATAAATTTCTTCTTGAAAAACTTTAAAAAATCATTTAAGATATTGTTTATAAAATTATATCAAGATGACTTTTTTTTTAAACCTAAGTGGATATGCCAATGCAATATAGAGATTAGCATATCGTGAAAGAATTGAATATTTAATATTTAACATTTATTATTCACTTTTAAAATATATACTAATACTCCCTCCGTTGTTTTATGTTTGTCCACCTTAGTATAACGGATAATTTTAAATGTTTGTCGACTTTAGAATACTTTTATTTTTAAAATTCCCAAATATACCGTTATAATCCCTCCCATTTTCCCCAAATATACTCTCTCTATATTAGTGACAATGATTATTTCATTTTTTTATTTTATCTTTAATTTCAATGTTTTTTCTCTCTCATAAGATAATATCTACATAATCATTACTTCACACTACAACTTAATTAAAATAACGCTCACTTACTACAAAAATTCTAGTTTTCTTGATTTGCGTAAAAAAACCCATAGTGGACAATCTAATTTTAAGAATGGAAGGAGTATTTTTTTATAATATGTCTTCAATTAATTTTAAAATTAATTATTATTTTGCATATGTGGCTAAAGTTCTATGCTCCAGAAATGTTTCTTGTTTTTTTGTTTCAAGCTAATGAGAATCTCCAACAAGTAATCAAGAGAAAACGAAAAAATTATTTTTTCTATAAGTGGTGAATAGAGGGAATTTTTAGAAGCATTTGTGTCATTAGCGATCATTCAGAGTTTTCCATTTTACGAGACTTCAATTTTAAAAAATATAGAATAATAATAACAAAGTTTATCAAAAATTAATTTTATTAAAATTTATTTTAATAATGATGATAATAATTCATTTTTATAATATTTAAATTTATAAGATTAAAATTTAAAATACTGTACAAAACATCATAAAAATTCAAGACGACTTGATAATGTTAATTAAAATGATGTCACAGGTGGACAAAACATGTTTTTTTTACTCCTACTAGAAGTCATATTATTGATTGATTCAGTTCAAAACATTATTGATGGATTGATATAAGAGTAATTTTAATAATTTAAAAGGTAAAGAAATAAAATAGTTACAAGTTGGTATTTTTTGACAACACAAGTTGGTATTTTGGTTACTTATAGTATGACGCAAAGTATAGAGCATATAAACATTTTAAAAAGCAGTCAACCTTAACCAAGTTATTTTTTTTTCTTTATATTATAATAAAAAAATAAAGGAGGATAAAAGTCTAAAGAAGGAAATAAACGAAACATATTTTATGATTCTACTACATTCCCATTTCCCATTTCCCACTAAACACCATTTTCATACCATTCAAGCTTTTAAGACATATATATATAACTCTCTTTCCTTCTTACACATTCCCAATTTCCTCTGTTTTCTCCCTCTGTTTTTTCACATTTTAGTAATTACAAAACAAAAGCTTTAATTAAGGAGATAATTAAGTCTATCACTTCTGTCGTGTGTCAGTTAGAGCAAGTATCGTCTTTCTGACAAGTTTTTGGGATTGAATCTTCCCTCGGCCTACCTTGTGATCTAAAAAAAAGCGTATTAAATTAAATCTTTCATTTAATATTCATCAAGGTTTGTTAATTCTTATTACATGCAATGTAACATTTAATTTTACAGAATTTAAGTTTTTTATTTTTTTATTTAAATTTGATTAAATTGCATGCAGGTTTGGAGATGAATGTGGGTTGGATAAGACATGGAAAATTGAGTTTAAAGCTCTTACTAATAATGGGAATTGTGCTTTTATTTGTCTGTAATTGTTCAGCAAAATCCCAGTTAAGTTCTTCTCCTTTTTCCTCTGTTTTGTGCTTTTTTCTGTATTAAACATGTAAATGTAGGCTTCTTGTGTTCTTAATTTCAATTAAAATTAAGTGCATTTGGTAAGATGAGATTTTCGCTTTTATGATCATACGTCTTATGTTGGAATTTGTTTTCCTACCACATATTTTCTTTATTTTAAAAGAATGTTAGCTATTTGACAAGTCGAAATTATCGATTAATACTTAAACTATTAAATTTTCGTAATGGAAAAGTCAAAAGTTAATGAAAAATTATGGTTAAATTTTAGTATAATACTCATAGTTTAATTGCTTAAATGTACTCGTAAGAGTGAATATTTGGTAATTTTATGTTTTATATAATATAGATATTAGATGGGGTATAAATTTTTTTTTTGAGGGAATAAATGGGGTATAGTTTATCGAAATAGATTTAGGACTTTTAGAATTTTATGTAGTAAAAGTGTGAAAAAGTTCACGGGGGGAGAAAAAGAAAGATTGTGCAGAAGAGACAAAATAAAAGGAGAGGTGGGTATTGGGTTCTGCTATCATGACGGGATTACAATTTTTCAATCATGCTTCAACATAAGGCCTCTCATGTGTCAAAGGACTTGCTCTCTATCATCATCTTTTGATTTTGCTACATTCACTTATACTAACATGGGAGCATTCTGAGCATGTTCAGCATGTTTTACCGTACAGAGCCTTAAAAAATTTGGGGGCCTCAATATTAACTTACGTGATACGGAGTATTATATATTTAGTGTCTAAAGATACAACATTGATAAAAACATATCATGATTTTCAAAATTGCACAGGGCCTTTAAAATTTTTTCTACTTTTGCTCCGCCCCTATACACCAATGTAGAAATGTAAGGAAATGAATATATAAAGGATTTGCATTTTCCTTGTTTGAAAAACAATATATTCCCTCTTTTATATATTTTATTTTTAAATAGAATTAATGAATTTCAATGTTAAATTTTAACTATGATTTTTCATTGATCTATATAAAAAAAACATATTCATATGGAATCTTGACAGATTCTTCTCAATATATAGTTTTTAAATATCAATTTTTAAAAATTTTAAAAACTCACAATCTAAATTATTTGACTTTTAAATTTATATTGAAATCGACATTGAAAGTAAATCAGAAAAACAAATGAAAACAAAAAGAGTATTAGGAAAAGAAAAAAAAAATAAAAGGACATAAAGTAGAAAGTTAAAGGTTTATTAAGGTCTAAGAATAAGTTTGTTTTCTCATTCTCTGAATTCATATGATTAGTAAATTTTTCCATTCCACATTTTGTCTTCATATTTTTCAACTGTGAGTTAATAAACTAATTTATCTCTTTGTAGTAAAATCAAAAGAAAAAATTTTAATAAAAAAAAGAAAAAAAGACTACAAAATTTAGCGTGCTATTCTATATCCTAATTCCTCCCCTTGATTCCACCAAACAAACACGTCCTTACAAGTTCACATGATCATCTATAGTCCTAGACTATTAAAAGTGTTTGGCAAATATTATTTATTTGACTAGAAGTCTAGAAGAATTCAATGTTTTTGTTCACTTTATAATTAGTTAGAGCCATATTTTTACGACAGTTATTTAGTAAAATTAACATTAATTATTTGCTATTTATTAGAAAAAAAAAACAAGCAACATATCAACAGAGAACATCCAAATACCTAAAACACCCTAAAATCATTTCTTTTAAATAAAATTCCTAATTATCAAAAAAAAAAAGAACAGCCAACTAGAGCAACTTTTTTATGCTTTTCGATCAGCAATGGAGCCAAATACCTAAAACACCCTAAAATCATTTGCAATCATCTTACTAAAACAATGCTCCAAGATAAGTAAAAAAAAATATTGGTATTTCACAAAAAGAAACAAAAAAAGTAATTATAAATTATTCCTAGACTACTATATAAAGAAAAATTACTAATTAAAATATCAGAAGAATACATAACTATAAGGGTGTTACCTACCCTGTTTGTTGTCTACTTTTTCTTCAAAAGAAAAAACGTCCTGGTTTTTGACAAGGCTACCCATTAACCAATTTTAAACCCATTTATTTTTATGTCTCTTGTCTATGCCAACGTCCTATAGCTCATGTTTCCTTCAAAGGATGTCCTTATTTTGGACTTTTATTTAGTACTACTTATTGAAAATGATTGATCTTTAGAATTAGAATATAAAATTAAAACCCTATTAATTTGGTGATCAAATTCACTTCATTTTTGTTATATTGAGTTTTAACATGTTAATTAATTACTTTTTCTTTTGTGTTTCTAAATATTTATTACTTCCTGAATTCCACTATACTTGCTATATTTGACTTTTTACTCAATTTAATGTGTTATTTTGTTCATTTATATATTAATATATACTCATCTAAATATTATAAAAGGTTACTATTGTAAAAGTATACGATTAGACGATTCAAACAAGATCTCACTTGACTATATTTTTTCTTAAATATTTATTGCAATATATTAAATAAGCTTTAACAATACATAATGTCCATTATAGATTTATAGAATTATTTAACAATTATTTTTATCAAATATTTTACCTTTAACATGTAGTAGCATGAATTTTGAAAAGATGATTGTAAAGGGGGATTGTCAAAAAAAAAAAAAAAAAAAAAAAAAAAAAAAAAAAAAAAACTAGTTTCATTTTTTTGAAAAAACGTTGAAGTTCAACCAAAAAAACTAACTTAAAATATGTTTTTTCAACTCATTTTCAGTTCAACAATAATAATTTAATGAATATGTATCATTTTTCTCATGAGAAAATTAGGTTTGATTCTTGTTTGATCCTCTCACCAAAGTCAAGGGCTTATAATTTATGTTGAACCCTTATACGACAAATAAAATATCATTAAATATAAACAAACTGTATAAAATTTAATTCCAGCTGATTATTAATATACCCTTAATCACGATATTTGACTTAGAATTTGGCACCTAAAATAAGTCAAAATTCAAACTTGTAAGCATAGTTTCCTTACGTCTTTGCATGGAAAATAGTTTGAAATAATACTTTTTGTAATTATAGAGCCATACTACCATCAACCATGTGTGACATTTAAGGTAATAATTACAGATTGGTGTTTATTCTTCAGCTTATTTAAGGTAATAATTACAGATTGGTGGTTATTCTTCAGCTTATCCCGAATAAAAATATCTATCGAGAAAATTATTAGTTGAACTAACGATAATAAATGTTGCTTTTTTCACGTTTGTTTTTTAAATTCAATTTTAAAAGTAGACTACAAAAAAGGGGAAAATTAGGATTTTTATTACCAAAGGTAAATAGGATAAAAGGAGTATTTCACAAGTCACAACCAATAACGATTATTGACCCTTAATTAGAGGAAAACTATGTTATTGACATAGTATAACAATTCAATGTGATAAAAAGGTTTCGGGTTTGAATCTTACCAATTTCTTATTTCATTTGGAATATTTAGCATTAAGTATAAGTGTATAAGGAAAGTCCATATTGTATCCATGCGTATATGTAATGTGACGTATTAGAGTATATAAGATATCTTGTTAATTCAAACATCAGTTTAACATTTTAGTTGAGTTGGTTCCTAGATACAATTATACATATTAAGAATAATATTGAAAATATTAAAAAATAAATTTGGATGGAGAGTGTAGATTAAGCACATGAAATAGTTCTAACTTTGGAAAATTATTCAACTTTGGAAATCTTGAATGAAACACTTTCCTAGATTCTATTGAACACTTATTTTCTCAATAGTAATTAATAGTAATTACCAATTTGGGAAATAGCTTTGCATAGTTTTCTTAATTGGACTTCTTTAGCAGTTAAACAACTCCTATGAATTAGAGTGAGATTTAAAAATTTTGTTCTATGATGGAGTATAAAGTAGTGAGAGATAAAGATTAAATAAAACAAGTAGATTAAATATGTAGAAACTATAATAAAATATTAAAATGAAAATGATAAATATTAATTATATTTAAAATTTATGATATAATAGAATATTTATTTAGATACTAACACAAAAGGGCCTAAAATAAAAACAATTTCAAGAAATATAGGGAATAGTAGTTAAAGTGGAGAGGAGTCTAGTAATTTCCACTTTAGAACACCTTTTGCTCTCAATTTATGGGCTGTTTATCATAAATTTATATTATTGGCTCGTTTGGTCTGCTTGTGTTACGAAAAGTGTCTCATAGCTTTAAAGTAGTCCTACTTGTACAAAAGTATATACATAATTGATTCTGATATACTTGCTATATTATGTTTATTATCATTATTTATTGTTTAAGCTTAATTTTAATATTATCTATTTATAAGTTTTAGATGTGTATAGTTTATTAAAATAACGCATTAAATAGTGTAGAAAAATCAAAAATAGCAAATATAATAAACGGAGGGAGTATACTGGGATGGTAGGTACTAGGTAGTAGTTACTACTAAGTAGGTACTAGGTAGGTTGGAGGAGATTATTTTTTTTTTTTTTTTTGATAGAAAGGAGGAGATTTGTTTAATGCGTCTAGTTGAAGTAATCCATTTTCAGTTCCACTAAGGCATAAAGCTATGTTGTCTTGTCTTTTAAACCCAATTATACACACACCGCTCATTATACGTATTCCTGTCGTATTATTCAGGCCATCATCGTATTCCTTCTGTTTTCTTTATGTTGATTTTTTTCTGTTTCTTCTTATATTTTCTATCTTATTAAAGTTTGCCTATTTAATCATTAATTAATTTAGACTTAAATTATGAGTGTTTGGGTGTTAGTCATTTTTTGTAACTTGTTTGATAGTTTTCTTTGATTTGACCAGCTAATAGCATCGATTGTATTTATTTATAGTTCTAACTATACAAGTCATTGTTAGTTAAGATATTTGGTTGATTACTTGATTTGATATTAAAGGTGGTGGGTATAAAATCTTACCCGCCCTGTGCCATATCCATTTGACCCACTTTATATGAACACTGTACTAATTTATATCAACTTTTAATATTTTTATTAAAAACTCTAAGACAAAAAATTAAGAATATTAATTTTTTCTATTACTTCTACATTGTATGATTTAAATAAAAGTAAATATGTAATTAAGTTTATAAATAATTGCGATATATGTTAGAGTCATTTTTTCTTGAAAACATTCTGTTAAAAATACTTCGTTTTGTAAGAATTTAAGATAAATAAACAACAAAAAGTATGTTTTTGTTGTTTGTAAGTTAGACTCAACTATTTAATAATGGATTATTTTGAATTTTTGATATTAGATATCAATTAATTAATAGTGTTGAACAGGCATAAACGAGTGAACGACGACTATGATTCATTGCCTGGGGTCACTATGAACGTTACCGATACTGAGGTATGTCATTCGTTCCACTTTAGGAAGTAGGAACCACTTAATTAACTTTTTATATCAATGATAAATTTATGATTTGTAAATTTTAAATATTTAATTAAAAACCTATTTTTAGGGGTTTAGGTTTTTACTAACTTTATTTTTGTATTTGATTCTCTTTATTTATTTTTAAATTTATTTGAGAATTAGGTTTTATCTTAATAAAGTAAATAGCAATTTTTTCGGAGAGTAATCTTAATTTGATTCTCGCTGACCCATGTCGTTCTTTCCTCATCCTATATGTAACTCTTAAAAAAGTTAATTTACACAAATCAAAGAGCAAGTATATATAATGAAAATGTGAACCTATTGGAACTATGAAGACTAGAAGATTAGTCAAAGTGTTAAGTGTTAAGATTAGAAGTGATGAACACACCTCTATTTTTTATCTAATGCTAGCTAGATATGAGTATTATTGCTTGATTGAGAATATAATATTAATAACATAAATTCTTGTGAAAGACAGTCTCTTAGATTAACTATCTCTAATTGGGTGGCCCATTATATTTTTTTAAAAATATTATAAACAAACATTAAGAATAATGTAACTAGACATTTAAGATATTGAAATTAGGAATTAAGGATACGGTAAGTAAGCATTAAGGATCACATATGTAAGCATTAAGAATACGGTAAGTATACATTAATATTTAATGGGTTGGACTTAAACTACGTGTTTCAAAGAGACGGTCTCTCAAGAGACTAGCTGAATAATGACAACGGCTTTAAACATAAGCTTAAGGTTTTGGTTTAGTTAGTTTAGTTTCTTAGCATGGTATCATAACCATCGTGATAGATCATATTTCGGGCTCAAATCCATCCACATACCCTTCATTTCAAGTGGAATATTAAGCGTCACATATGAGGGAAAACATGTGTTGCATCACATATCTCCCAAAGGGCTTCGGAACTTTAACCATCAGCCATCAACTTAAATTGAGTTGATTGTTGATAAAGTTGAAGACGAGGAAGAAGAATCTTAAAATGGATTGATTTGCATACAATATTCAATGTCATATAATATTTTGATAAATATTTGAACGTCCAATATTTCTTGTTCTAATTGAGAATAAGTAAATATATTGATTCATCCATGACAGTGAATGAAGCAGGGCTACATTGCATACTGTAACTGCTTACTGGTGGTTTGCCTTAAGACACAATACATGTTCAAGGACCATATTTCTAATGGTTCATCAACGACAATTTATGCCTAAGGCGGTAGTGTATACGCCAATGATGCGACTGTTATACACCCACGAAGCTTATCAGAGTATAACGTTTTTCAGGTCGTGATAGACAATGGCATCGTGCAAATCACAATTGCGAATCCAGAAGGTCATTTGATGGGTGTTTGCTACGGTGGAGTAAATAATATACTCGAAACCCCTAACAAAGAATCAAATAGAGGGTACGCAATTGTTTTATCCATGTATATATATGATCTCCTACAACGATTGTTTGTCGTAAACAGGATGTTCAATCTTTAATATATATTCATTAATGGTTTATATCTAGGTATTGGGACATAGTTTGGGGAACTACAAATTACTACGGGACTGACTGGTATAGCTTTTTTTTTTTTTTTTTTTTTTTTTTGTACTTTTAGTAATTTTTCTGGGAATTTATATGTGAAATCTCTTGATTATATCTAATAATTTACTTAATTATTCAGGTTGTTAGGATCAACGTTTAATGTGATAGTAGAAAATGAGGATCAAGTGGAGGTTTCGTTTTCGTATAAATGGGATTCAACTACATGGAATACATCGAATGTATGGAGAATTCCGGCTAATGTTGATAGACGGTATATATACATATTTCCTGATCAGAATTCGGAGAATTGATGGATAAAATGAAATGTGTGTATAACCAATGTGTATATTTAGGTATATAATGCTTCGAGGATCATCTGGGTTCTATACGTATATGATATTAGAGCGTGAGGAGGGAGTGATGCCTGAAGCGAATATCTTCCAAATAAGGACGGTTTATAAGCTGGATCAAGAACGGTATTAGTTCCGTTTTCTCATGCCCTGAACAATTGTGTATATTTTAGTGAATTGTTTTAACTTTGAAAGCGTCGTGCAGGTTCCAATATATGGCTATTTCAGATGACAGGCAAAGGATTATGCCTTCACCAAAGGATCGTGAGACGGGACTTCCCCTTGCGTTTAAAGAAGCTGTTCTGTTGACTGATCCTACAAATCCTAATTTGAGAGGCGAGGTAAAATAAACATGATTTCGCATAATAATATGAATTAGTTTCATTTGTTTGTGATCGAGTAAATAACATATATTGGGGTCTTAACTGTCAGCTTAAGCTTTTGGTTAAGCTGTTTCTTTGATATGTTATCAGAAGTCTTGGTAACAGATTTGATTCTCATTGAAATTAGTAGCGCCAAGTTATGAAGGACACTTGCGCTGTATCCACTCTTCTAGCCCAGAGGTTTCTAGGGTGAATGGGTGTGATAAAATATTTAACTTAAACTAGACCATCAACCATCAACTTAAGTTTTTGGTTTCTTGACAGTATGACTTTTGTTGACTGATATTTATTCTAGTCATGATGCAATATGATTGATTCGACATATGAAAAATAGGTAGATGATAAGTACCAGTACTCATGCGACGATAAAGATAACAAGGTGCATGGTTGGATATCTTTTGATCCACAAATCGGGTTTTGGATTATTACTCCAAGCAATGAGTTCCGTTCTGCAGGACCTGTCAAGCAAGATCTCACTTCCCATGTTGGCCCAACTGCATTAGCTGTGAGAATCGCACAATTAATTCCTCGATTCAATGCAAAGACGACGAATATATATAAGACAATTTAAATATATTCTTTGTAACAGATGTTTCACAGTGCACACTATGCTGGTTATGATGTAACAATGTCATTCCAAGAAGGGGAACCATGGAAGAAGGTGTTTGGGCCTTATTATGTTTATCTTAATTCAGCTTCTGATTATACCGATTTTCATGAACTTTGGGAGGACGCAAAGCACCAGGTATGTGTAACCACCACCCGGCCTTTTCTTAGTAAATCGTCATAAGCTTCATATTATTGTCTTTGACAAGTGAAGTTTGAAGCAGATGAACCAAGAAACCCGAAGCTGGCCTTACGAATTCCCATTATCGAACGACTTCCCTAAGTCCGTTGAACGCGGTTTTGTTTATGGTCGCTTGCAAGTCCATGATAGGTTTACCCGATTTACTTATTCTCAAGATTTTCATGTATTCTTAGGTTGTATTCGACGCATCTTTTTCTCATGATTATTTGTTACAATATTTTCTAGGTATAGATGGAAGGCTGTAAAGTCTGCAAGTCATGCGTGGATTGGGCTCGCAGCACCAGGTGTAGCAGGGTCTTGGCAAACCGAAACCAAGGTATGCTACTACTTATCTTCTCAATATAATCTTGTGTATGCAGTACATTGAACCACCAAATGGGCCGCAAGGGTGGGCCTTGCAAGCTCTCCTTGTGGCTTTGCCCATGTATGTAACAAATCGGACCACAAATAATCCAAGCTTTATTCTCATCAGGGTTATCAATTTTGGACTCGAGCAGATCGTAATGGAGGTTTCATGATCAAAGGAGTTCATGAAGGTGTTTACAACTTATTTGCTTGGGTTCCGGGTTTCATTGGAGATTATGTTTACGAAGAAGAAATCACTATTGCTCAAGGTACTATACTCTCAACTCTCACCTGTAATTAGTAGTGTATATATATTTGACGAAAATAACGAGATTTTCGTTTGATTTCCTTGTGCTTCCTAGGTTCTGTACTCAAATTGGGCAATCTTGTCTACGAGCCACCGAGAAATGGACCAACATTATGGCAAATCGGGTATCCAGACCGTACTGCTTTAGAGTTCTACATACCGGAACCAAATAGCTTATTCGTAAACAAACTTTACACCGACAGTAATGTTAACCGGTAAGTTCTTTAACTTCTATCAATCTATGGTCTGCATTCAAGTTCTGTCGGCTTAGCTTCTGAAAATTCTTCTAAATACTACTGACATTCGAAATTCCGAACAGATTCAGGCAATACGGACTTTGGGAACGTTATGCTGAGTTGTATCCAGATGAAGATCTTGTTTATACTGTTGGAGAAAGCGATTTTCATACCGACTGGTTTTTTGCCCATGTTACCAGGTAATACGTTTTAGTTTTATTTTATAAGCTTCCAGAACGTTGGCTTCTATACTATGCTAAGAAACCAATTCAACCAATAGCTTAAGCTGATGGTTGGGACCCTGTGATATGTTATATACTATATCAAACCACTTATCAGTAGTCGATTATGTTTTAAATTGTAACTCGTTCTGAACTACAGGAAAGGGGAGAATAATACCTATAAGCCGACAACATGGCAGATCGTGTTTACCCTTGAAGAAGTGATCAACTCTTCAAACTACACTCTGAGAATAGCCTTGGCTTCTGCCACTAGGGCTGAATTGCAAGTAAGCAGCAATATGTTCTGCATTTCGTCGTTTGATCATCATTATCATCATACCCAATATATCCCGCTCATAGAAAACTACTGATTTCGTCATTTAATATAAGCTCTATTTAATGTGTTTTTCGCAGATACGATTTAATGAACCGGAACTAAGCATACCTCACTTCACTACAACGGTAATTGGTACGGATAATGCGATTGCAAGGCATGGTATTCATGGTTTATACAGATTGTATAATGTGGATGTTCCAAGTGAATGGCTTTGTGTAGGGAACAATACCTTGTATCTCAAGCAATCAAGACATGATTCCCCATTCTTTGGAGTTATGTATGATTATATTCGGCTTGAAGCCCCCCCTAGAACAATCTAATACAAGTTTTATATATAAGGTTTACATTAGATTAGAACTGCATGATTACTTTCTTTTCTGTTTTACTTTTGTATATAAACAACATTGTAGTTGTTAAAAGGAGAAAAATCAAACAAGCATTAGCTACTTAATTGCGCCGAAACAGAATATCTTAATGGCCCGTTTGGTTGTGGCCCGTTTGGTTGTATAGTATTTACAGCGCGGAAAAAGAATATGATTTGTGATCGTGAATAGGGACTGATCTTCATTGTGTCCCTAATTTTTTTAAACGCATAATTTTCAAATGAAATTGTTTCATAGTGAGATAAATCTATTAGGATGTCCAATATACACTAAGTATAATTAAAATGATCACATATGTGATCACTTTTACATTCTTAGAGTCATAACTTATAATCTTAAAAATAATTACTTACAATTTTAAAATAAAATTAGAGAAATAGACTAATTATATACGCATATTTTATGATTAGACAGACTCTCATCCAAGACAAAATATATGAGTTATTATGTAAAATTTTCAATTCTTGTCCTGTTTGTTATTTGTTACATAGTAATTAAATCATACTCCTAATTTGCAATTACTATATGGAACATTTTTTATTGAAGTAAAACAATCCTCCCTAGAAAAATTAAATAACATTTAATAGATGAAATTAAAGATTTTATCTTTCCCAAAAAAGATTTTCCTAATCCTTTGGTTTAGGAAAATATCTATCCATTAAAAGAAATAATAAATTTAGTAATTTGCATTAAAATTGGAAATTATACCATTAATATAGGAAGTGTTTTCTACCCTGAATCCTCCTATTTAAAATGTGAAATCAAAGTTATTCTAACTTTCCAGGAACAAAAGGTTCTAAAGGAAGTTCACACAAAGTTTACAATCTGATATTGACTTTGAGATTTCAGGTAAAATTACCCATTTTCTTATCACAATTTGATGCTATTCCCATACTTATGTTTTGTGATGAAATGTGATTAATTGTATGTCAAAATTAGTGATTTTTTTGTTATAGAATAATCAAATGCAAATCCATGAAATTAATATAAGATGGAGCGAATATTGATTACCTTTATATGTGTGCTAAACGTACTCGATTGTTATTCCGTTGACATTAATGGTATGTTTGGGAATGATGATTTCATTTACAAATGTGGATTTGACTTGAAGTTAGTGTTTGGCAATAACATGAATTTAAATTTGGATTTGAATCAAATTCACCAATGTTATAAAAGTAGTTAATTAAAATGAGGATTTGAGAATGACACCCCAATCCTTGTCATTTCAAATTCTTCATTATGATTTCATAATTGAAATCTACAATTTGAAATGAAATGTGTGTTTCCAAACGCTACCTAATAGAATTTCAAATCAAATGACAAGCTAAAGGTTATAATAGCACGGGCAAATCCGAAGCTAAATTTTCCATAAAAATAATTACATACGAGCTAAGTTGAAACGGTATATTAAATTTCATACGACATATATATATAACTCCTACAATTATAATTGTGATTTATCAAGAGTTACACATACCATATATAATTTAATTTTTTGTTGTTCTTGTGGTGCAACCTAGAAAAAAATATTACACAATTAATTTATTATCTTTGGATATTAATATTCTTGGAATCAAAATATGAGTCCGCATTGCACACGTGAAACCATTGGTTTCCATGTATGTTTAAATTCTCTTAATTTGTTCAATTTTTTATTTTAATCTATGTTTCACTTTTAATTTTGCTCATTTATATTTGGGACTTAATCCCAATTCCCCAACAGTTAACCACATTTTTACTCAATATATGTTTCACTTACCCTATCGTTTATGTGAGTTTGCTGCATAATCCAGAATGCATAAGGCCTAAGCTCCTAATTATGCATAAGCAAACATTTTTTATTTGATTACATGGTAAGCTTAGAGGAAAGACTAAAATGAGAATCGAATTCAACATCTTATCTGTAAAAAACAGTACTTGCTTCAACTAAAATAAGACTCAATTCTCAGGAGGCGAACCTTTTTTTACTGACATTATGTGCCATTGATGTCAAAGTGAAACGCAAAGATACCATACTTCATTTGTTACAAAATACTTGCAACATTTGCTTTTTCATGTAATTTAATGCACTGATTTAATCCTTAATATATCCATGTATAAAAAAAACTATAAAAAATTGATATTGATATTCTTTGCATTTAGACGAAGAAACAAAATTTCACTTGACTATATTTTAACTTATAAATTTATAACTAATTACAAAATTAAGAGTAATAAATAAATATAACATTATTTTTAATGTTGCAGATAATTTGAAACCTAAGAAAATTAGAAAGATAGGGGTAAAGACACAAGACACAAACAAGGAAATGATATAGCAATTATTGATATTGCAACTTATAACAATTTATTTCTAGTTAAGCAAACTATTTGTATAATTAGCATTATTGTTGTTAATTTTGGTGAAATCCTATTTTAATAGGAATTTGATAGCACAATAATTATTTAGAGATTATTACCTTCTGTTAAACAAAGATTTTAATATCTCATTCAATCTTGCATAAGAGCCCCATTATAAATCATAATTAATCATAAAAATTCAGCAACAAACATTATTATCTTTGATGATTCAATATGCAAGATGATTTTATTTGTACAAAATTTCTGATATAATAAATCACAAAGCTTTATCATAAATCAGGAGAAATTATTTTTGTACAAATAAAATCCCCTCTTGTCAAGACAAAAAAAAAAAAAAGTTTGTGTGACAAAAGTTTTGATCATAAATATTTTTGGAAAATATTTTAAAAAAGTTTTCCCATATTTATGTAATTTATTTTCAGAATTTACAGGGTTCAATATTTATAAATGGAGACTCGAAATATCACAAAATGGAAGGATATAATGCAAATTATATTTTTTATCCAGTTATTATTTGCAGGAGATTGTAGTGGCAGAAATTCGTAAGTATTTTCTAATGTTTTTTATTCCTCATAATTTTGATTTATATTTTTTAAATTTTGAGGAGTCAATTGTTTTGAACTACCTCAAGCTCATACGATTTCTATATTTTCTAGGACTATTGTTAAGGGGATGATTCACATTATTATAATTTTCATAAATATTAAAAACTTTTTTTCCAGTAAAATCACGTGTCTCTTTGTAATCCTTAAATGTACCTTTTAAACCTAATATATAACCAATTTTTCTATTTTTCACGTTTTTAGCAACTAAATTATTTTAATTTTTGACTATATCCAATCATGCATATTTTAAAATACATTCTATTTAACTTTTGAGAAAAGGTTCTCAATGTCTTTTGTGTTTTCAGAAATGTTGTTATGGCAATGCACTATTGACTATGCATACTTCTATTTAATATTCAATATAATAATAGAAAAGTAATTGGCCAAATGATCCAAATAATTGTAATTAATACAAAAATTTAGACGAAATGAGAACATAAAATACCTCAAAAAATTTAGACGAAATGTGAATTTGCAGTGGGATGGGAGTGCCGCCGGACTCTGGTACTGATAGTGCTGCTCCTGTACAAGTCAATGTTACTGGTAATCAGGTAAATATTTCTTTGAAAATTTATTGTAAAAAATATAAAATTTTGACTAATTCCACAAAATAATATCAATTTTTGATTTGCAATTTCATTTCAAAAAAAAATATCAAATTTTAATTTCTCGTGAATAATAACTTAAGAAGTATTAATAACAACATTAACTAGTTTATAGTGGGTTATTTGACAAAAAAAAGGGTAAATAGTTGTAAAACAAAAATTAATATCATTCTCGAAAAACACCCTTAAATTGAATTATTCATGGTTAAATTAATATAACAAAAGTTTGTAATGTTCACGATGATTTTCTATTTATTATTGTCTTCCTTCTTTTAATTCTACGCCAAAACATTTGGATCCCTTAGGCATATACACCAGTGACCGATCGTATAGACCCTTAATTCTTTGAGACCTTAATTACTTATGTTTTTGCTGTATTGTTATGCCAATACTGTTAAAATAATTAAATTTCTTATACATCATTTTTCATCAAAATTTAAATTTGTAAAAAAATGATTATAAATAAGAGTATAGATTGTAATTTTACATGTATAATAATAATAATGACAAAATAATAATAATAAAAGGGATATTCTACATGGTAAGCACCAGGTATAGTGAAATTCACAAACTAGCTATTCTTGTTTTCGATTCTACATGGTAAGCACCAGGTTAAGGAAAACTAACTGCTGTAGCTATATTAGGTCAAAAACGTTAAAAAAACGTTAAGTTGTGAAATTACTAAATTGCCTCATCTTCTTCCTTTTAACTTCTTCCTTCACCATTAATTCACCTTCCTTCACCATTAATATATCTTTGCAATCACTAAAGATCGAAGCTTAAACCCCTAAAATCAAACCTTGAGCTTAAACACCTTCTATTGGAAGGATTGCTATTTTAGGAAGGGATGGAATTGGTAAGACATTTTTGATGAAACACCTTCATAACTTTGCCTTAAATTTATTGGGTGGTGAGAGATTCGATTATGTGATCTGGGTTAGTCTGGGGAATCATGAATTTAGCATTGACAATATTCAAGATGCGATTGCTGCAGCACTGAAATGTGTTATTGGTCATACTCCTAATAAAGCTCATGAATTATCCAAGACACTTGGAGATCTGGATAGTTAAAATAATACCAATTTCAAGTGCTTCTCACGATATTCTCTTTAAGCCAATCTATGTGGAAATTTGTACACACATAAATTCTTTCCTTGTATATTTGAGTGTTTGGCACCTTCCAATGGATCAATTTACATGTTCGACTTGTTCAAGAGAAAAGCTGAGAGATATAAATAGTTGGAAATCTGTTAGATGTAACTAATCAGCAAGCCTCACATCGAACACCCGCTTATTATAGAATATATCTTTACATTGTTTGCTTTCAATTGGACACTTTGGTTTATCAATTGGACGCTTATTATAGAAGTTGTTGAGGTTGCTATTTTTTCTTCACTTATGAATTAAATTTGAATATGACTGATAATCAACTTTCTTCGTGTCTTAAGCATGACATTTGTGTTGCCTGATAAGCCTCTTTTTTTTATCCTATGAATGCCTCATTCATCACCTTATTATCGATTACTCCTAATAAAGCACTGAAAGTCGGCTTCCCGTATGTATGGCGTTGAGGATCTGTTTGAATGGAGGAATGCTTTGATTCAATTGAAAAACAATAATTACAAGTATTTTGGGTTTTCTTTAAACTTTGAAGTGGGGCTGGGGCTGGGGTTAAATAAGGAATAAGAGGGAAATGTGACTTGAAAGGCAAATAAATACAAGTAATAGTAATATTCAAAGGAGAGAATAATGAAATTAAGTAAATAAAGATATATTAATGGTGAAGAAAGGTGAATTAATGGTGAAGGAAGAAGTTAAAAGGAAGAAGATGATGGAGAATAAACAAGGGCAATTTAGTAATTTCACAACTTAACGTTTTTTTAACGTTTTTGACCTAATATAGCTACGGCAGTTAGTTTTCCTTAACCTGGTGCTTACCATGTAGAATCGAAAACAAGAATAGCTAGTTTGTGAATTTCACTATACCTGGTGCTTACCATGTAGAATATCCCATAATAAAATAATAATAACGGATAAATACGTGCAACATGGTGCAGATAGAGTTGGACAATGGCATAATTCAAGTGACATTTTCGATTCCAGAAGGCTTCATTATTGGAATACGATTTGGTGGCATAGACAATGTACTTGATGTCACTAATCGCCTATCTGATAGAGGGTACTGGGACATTGCATCCGTCAGTAATCCAGACAATGATGATTCTAATGAAATTGGGTATTATTTCCAATTCCATGCTAAAAATAGGAGTTCCTCATAACATGATAACTTCAACAACAATTCTTGTATGAGAAATTCTCAGCAGATTTAAAGTGACTCTTTTGAAAAATTAAATTAAATACTTTTTAAACTTAACATTTAAAATGAACATTATACGGTGACAATTATACGAATTAATGGAGGAATAATATTTGATATCTAACTAGTACGTTAACAGGCTTGGAGGGAGAAGTTATAAAATCATAAGCCAAACTCCAGATCAAGCAGAGATTTCATTTTCCTGTCAAAGAACTTCATCACTTCCACTACAAGTTGAAATCAGGTACAATTATTAAATAAAATATTTATTAATCTCAGGGCCGGCCCTATAAGGGCGCAAAAGGTTGGATCTGCCACTACTAATGTTTCGCCTCAGGCCTCTCAAAAGGTTGCGGTCTTGATCTTGGGTTGTTGATGATGTAGATATGTATTGCTGCGTGGCCGGTCTGGGTTCTACTCTTATGCCATTTTTGAACGTGCAGAAGGTTTGCCACCTTTGGATGTGGATCAGATCAGGACTGTGTTTAAGCTTCAAACTACATTGTAAGGTCTCTCACATTTCTAAAAAAAAATCACACTACATTAAAATTTTGTGTGTGTAACATAAGAATATATTTGTAGGTTTACTTATATGGCAATTTCAGATAAAATACAAAGAATTATGCCAACCTTGCGTGACCGTGAGACTGGTCAGCGATTGGCCTATAAAGAAGCTGTTCGATTAACAAAACCCACTAATTCTAAGATTAAAGGACAGGTATATTATGTCATCTACTTTAGTTATCACCTTTCATGGTATGAGTAGAGTATATAACATTTCCTGCAGTAGAATCTCATAGAACAATATCATGAGACTATAACCATAAGTTGATAACTCAACTAAAAGCTGAAGGTTGTAGCCTCGGTGATATGCTATATATTCCAATACGCCTATGATACAAAAGCTCATTAGACAAGATGTATGGATGCAACACAAAATCATCATTATACCTGGTTGATACCATATCAACGGACCAACTCGGTCAAAGGTTTAAATAGATGATTGTTGACATATATTATGTTATATGACCCCACATTGTTAAAAAGTTAAAGGGGTTGATGTTGTTGCTTTAGAATATGATTCCACTAATCTATGGTTATATGTGTTATTAGGAGAAAATCAACTTCTAAACAGATTACTAGTCTAATGACATTGAGTTTGTTCCATTTATGGTAAAGGTTGATGACAAGTACCAATATTCATGTGAAGACAAAGATAACAAGTTACATGGATGGATTTCCTTTAAACCTGCAGTAGGAATTTGGCTTATAACACCAAGTGATGAATTCCGAATGGGGGGACCTCTTAAACAAGACCTTACATCTCATGTTGGACCAACAATGATTTCTGTATGTAAACTAATTCTCATTAAGTACACCTTTTTGGGCAATGTAACATCGGTTAACCATCATTATTATGTCAATAGATGTTTCACAGTACACATTATGGTGGTAATGACTTAATAATGAGATTCAAAAATGGAGAACCATGGAAAAAGGTTTTTGGACCATACTTGGTGCATTTGAATTCGGCTCATGGGGAAGCAGATCCTGTTGTATTATGGCAACAAGCAAAAGAACAGATGCAGACAGAAGTTAAGAACTGGCCTTATGAGTTCCCATTATCCCCGGATTTCCCTAAGGCTAATCAACGCGGATCAGTTGTGGGTAGATTGTTTGTCAATAATGGGTATTTTCTTGAATCCTTTGATAGAGTATATAACATAAGGTTTCAATCATCATCTAAAACTTTTGGTTGAGCTGATTCCTTAACATGGTATCAAACTAATAGATTATACTCCCTCTATCCCGTGAGTTTTGACTCACTTTACCTTTTAATCCGTCCCACCAAATTTTCTCCATTTTAAATTTTAACCATGACACGCACTTTTTTTAATTCTCATCTACGCATTTGACTTACCTTTTCATCTCATTCACACATTTCTCTCACTTCCCCTTAAAATACCACTTTTACCTACTTTCCTTGGTTTGTTCACGAATTGCATAGGGAGGAAATTTTGTGGGACAGAGGGAGCTTTAACATATCCTGAGATTCAAATCATCCACTTAAGCTTTTTGATTGAGTTGGCTTCCTCTAAATATTTACATTGCTTAACATGCTTGCATAAGTGCGCGTTTTTACGGTACTGAACTTTCCTTCATGAATTATAATAGGTCAAAAGTACCAGCACCCGCAAATTTTGGTTGGGTTGGTTTGGCTGCACCTGGTGAACCAGGTTCATGGCAATATGAAATGAAAGTAAGCAATGAAAGACAAAAGACCATATAATTACTATTAGATTGGCTCATATATAATGTGAAACAGAGGACTAACCATGAGTAAATGTTGCAGGGCTATCAATTCTGGATTCAGACTGATAGTGAAGGAAGGTTTCTGATACCAAATGTTCGTGTTGGCATCTATAATTTCTTCGCATGGGTTCCAGGATTTATTGGAGACTACAAATCTGCTGCAGCTGTTAACATTGTAGCAGGTACTGATCTTTATCTGCACTGTCAAAATGTGAATTCAAACACTTCAATTCCACATCATATCATGTCTACTAGTCTAAATGTAACTTCCTTCAAATACAGGAAAGCAAATAAACATTGGTGATCAAGTTTTTGTACCTCCAAGAAGTGGGCCAACACTCTGGGAAATCGGATTCCCTGATCGTAGTGCAGCTGAATTCTTTGTGCCAGACCCTACTCCACACTTTACCAACCCTGTTTTTATCAACGACGCTGAAAACAAGTTAGTTCTCCATATTTTCTAGACTGCTGTTTCCCATGTTTTTTTTGCCCAACATAACATTCATTTCATCATAATTTTCGGTTTTGCATTGGAGCCAATAGGTACAGACAATATGGTCTATGGGATCGTTACACTGATCTATACCCGAGACATGACCTTGTTTACACAGTTGGTGTCAGTGATTTTCGGAAGCATTGGTTTTTCGCTCATGTGCTTAGGTAAATCTAACTACAACTACTACCTAGATTTGTGCAATACTTGTTAGTCTAGACATTATTGATGTAAACTTGTGGATGCAGACGAATAGGAAAAACTTATCAGCCCACAACATGGCGCATTGTTTTCCCTTTAATGACCATTGCACCAAATACTACATACACTTTACAAATCGCGCTTGCATCTGCAACACAATCTGAACTACAAGTGAGTCACATTTTTAATTGTACTATTATATGCTAGTCATGGGTCAGGTTTCTTCTACCCTAGACAGAAGCACGCCAAACAGTAACATTCAGCCTTGTTAAGTGGAGTCTAACAAATCAGTGATGTTTCCAGGTGAGAATTAACGATCCTGATGTGCAAAGTAAGCCTTTGTTCACAACATTGCTTATAGGTCGGGATAACGCAATCGCAAGACATGGTATTCATGGACTCTATCGCTTGTATACCATAGGTGTACCTTCTTCGTCGCTTAAACGAGGACATAATACAGTTTTTCTCACACAATCCAGAAATAATGAAATGTTTCGTGGTATCATGTATGATTATATACGTTTAGAAGGACCTCCATCTTCTCAGATATTGTAATAAGCACCTCAATCATGAAATAGAATTCTATACTGCTCCAAACATGTCCAAAATGGTACTCATTCCTTCCTATGATACTCTCCATGTTGCTACAAGAAAAAACATATAGAGAAAATAACACATTTTAGGGCTTCAATCATCAAGTGTAATCAATTGCTCCTTCGAAATGCTTTATACTCTAAAAAAATGGCTGGTTACACAATATACAAATGAATGATTATATAACTAAGGATTTCATTAGGAACATTAAAAAGACACAAAAAAGATTTGACTCTAGACTGAAAACTGTCTCTTACAAACAACTGCATAGATACTGCAATTTATGTAAAAAGAATATAAGATGGAGGGTTTACGTTGAATGCATGTACGATTTGTAATAAAATCAAAATTGTATATTATATCATACATAATATAGATGAGTTATTACATTCTAATTTTATGAGCTCAGGTTTCATAAAACTCTCAAAAGATACAAAGGAAGACCAACTTGTTATGTACATTTCAGGAATATGGCTCATCGTCAAATGCATTGTCTCATAAGACTCTCCATAAATAAATAATCATCAAATGAAGTATATAAAAGATATTATAATTTAGTTTCAAATGAAACTTTTGCACAATGACAACCAATTATATTACTTGATTTTGAATTTTAATTTATCAAAGACAAAAATAATCCTATTTCTATTTAGAATATGAAATCAAGGAAAACATATCAAATTCCTTTATGTTGTGTTTGGGAACTTAAATTTAGTGTTCGGCAAATCAAAAAAATTAAAGTTGAAGTAATTCCACACTTGTTTAAAAGTATTTAGAGTTTAAAATTTGAGAATGACTACTCAAACTTTGACATTCTCAAGTCCTTCGTTTATGAAACGAATTATTTCTTGAAGTTTAATATGAAATGAACCAAACAAAACCTTGAAAAATTCTTTCCAAAATTTATCCTTAGTTCCTTACCCATACAATTTCCTACACTAAACTACAAAGCAACAATATTAGCTCCTAGTATAGCACAAGTTACGCCTTACACGACGAAATATGTCTCTGAAAGTTACAAAACTTGTACCAATCTGCACATTTTGCTATTAGACAAATTATTGAACAATTATTTGCACATAATCACTATCATAATGACAATCCTCTCAAAACACCAAAATACTGTGAAAATTCTTACCAACACAAAATCAACCATTAACACTAATAAAATCCATCTAGGTTATTACAAATTCCAAATGAATCATTAATGATGTATGGGGAAGTTTTTCGCTGGAGAAGTATTCATTAAGTTGAGTTATTTTCCGAGCCTTTTCAGCCCCCTATATTTACTTATATTTACTCATACTGACTACAGTCAGGTACAAGACTTTCTTGCTGCAATTTGACACTCATGCCTGGTTTTTCATTTTCATGACAATTGCATCTTAAAATTATCAAGATGTTTCTACAATTAGTTGAATGTTTTTGGAAATGAGCTTCTAATTTTCCCTTAAAATACCATAATAGGCTATAATTTATGAGATAAGAAAACAAAAAAGAAACAATATGAATCAAAAGTCCAGCTTTGTATAACTTTTTAATATTAAATTAATCTTTAGTTGGGTATATATCTTACAACATAAAGAAAGCACAAACATTAGTTAACTAAACAAAAAAAAAATTAAACCTAACATATATTGCTTATGGACCACCAAGAATATGATGTAGCTATTGTATCTTGTAACCAAAATAAACTTGTCACTTTGTCATCGACAACATAGCCACTAATATCCACACTTCTACCAAAACACTTGACACGGTAAGCCTTCAAAATATAAACAATCATCTTGCAAAATCTAGAATACTAAATCATTACAATACTTCTTCATGTCAATCCTTACATAAAACCCTAATTTATAAATCCATCAACATCAAATATTAATCCATAAGCCTTAAAAATTACATATTATAATTTCATAAATAATGATACGAGATAAGCTCCACCTTGATAGCCCAAAATAGAATGTTCCCGATAAATCCACATTATTATATTTTAAAATTCACACCTATTCTCAGATATCTCCTCAAGACACCAAAATTTAAAAAAATAGATATTATTGAGAACTTCACACACATAAGAGCCAAGTATAATTAATGATATGACTTGTTATATACACTATATTTGAGAATCAATGAAAGGTCATACATATTGCAGCTTTGTGACCAAAAATTAACATCCCACTTTGTCACCAACATATGCACCAATATTCACACTTCTACCAGAACATCAAGGTTGTCTCAAACCACTTAGCACAATAGTTTATCAATACAAAAATCACCAAGAAAAATCTAGAAATCTAAATCAGTATAATACATTTATTCTTATGAGTCTTGACATAAAAGATAAAACCCTAATTTGTAAGTTCATCAACATCAAACACAAAGCCATAAGCCTTAAAGGTCACAAATTAGAATCTCATCAATAATGAATAAGATACAAATTATATCTTTATTGCCTAATACAGAATGTTCCCTGATAAACCAACATCAAACTCAATAAATATTACTACAATTCAATTCTAATGAGCGCCTACACAAAACCCTAATTTGAAAATTCATTGACACCAAACGCTAATATAAGCCTTAAAAAAGGTCACAACTCACATAATAGTTTCATGACTTCATCAACAATGAAATGGATATCCCCCAATAAACCAAAACGCATTGGCATACACACTCACATTTTAAACCTAGAAAACACGGAACGCCATCAACAATGTGAAAATGTGTAATCGCAATTCAATTAATTACAAGCACTAGTGCATCAATTATGTTATGCATTTTCTATCAAAACTCAACAGCAAAATACGAAAGATTTAACAATTACATGTAAAGACACTTGACACACCATTCCGCAAATTTTCCATCATGATAACACTATTAAAAATAGAAAAATTCATAAAATAAACATACGCTACAAAAACTGAAACAAAATCATCCAATTTTGATACTTCACAAAAAAAACACAAAACCTTTTACTTACCCTGAATCGATTCTCGACTCACCATCTTCACTTGTAATCATTTCTACTGGCACCACTTTCATCTTTCTTGTTTTTTCCAACCCGATTCGCTACCATCATCAGTTCATCACCCACATCAGAGCCGGCCGAATACTTCATTTAACCCGGAGCCAGGAATACGGGTTCGGGTTGGGTTTCTCGCTAAGTGTTTTGGGTTCCCATTACGCATAGAAGTCTAGTGTTAGAGAAAGTAGAAGGCAACGAGAAGCATTTGATGTGGGATTTGAGAGTGCACAGACCCTTGTCGTTGTCGATTATTTATAAGGGCCTTTATCATCGGAAAAGAGGAAAGTTTATATTAGGTCGGTTTCGAACTCAACTGTAACATTTTCTTTTCTTTTTTTTTTATGTACTATGGATAAAGAACGTTTTTTGAAAAAAAAAATTAGTATTATTATAATAGATTATTTTTATGTGTCCATTTATAAGAGGGTTTTGGTATTTTATACTCCCTTCGGTTCAGTTGACTCGTCTCATTTGACTTTTCACGGATTTTAAGGGTTGAGTGGGGTCCATTAAAAAGGTGATAGTTGGGTATTTTAATTGATTAAATTAATTGTAAAGGTGGTAGTAGAGTATTGGGAATTGGAAAAGTGGAGGTATTTAGGTAAGAAAAGGTTAGCCAAAAAAGGAAATGGGACAAGTAGTATGAAAATGCCAAAAAAGAATGGGACAAGTAAACTGAAACGGAGGGAGTATATTTTTATTATTTATATAATGTATTTTTTGTTTATGTTGTTATTTGCAAATAATCATTATTGTTTAGTATTTTTAATTTATGTTATTGTAAGTTGTTAATAGAGTATTTTTTTAAGGTATTAGATTTTTCGAAATGGTTAAAACATATTAGGGAAATTCCACATGGTAACCCTGAGGTTTTGGGTTTTCCACGTGGCAACCAAAACTTTTAAAAAATCCACGTGGTAACCCTGAGGTTTATGTAAATGTTCCATCATGACCTTTTTGCACATAAAAACGTTAGCAAACGTTAATTTTGAAGCTTTATGGCTGTTGTATGCATATTTATGCGACTTACCATTTCAAATGCCATCAGTTTGAACCTTTTTCCCCAAAGTATATATAACCCTCAAATCAACCATTTATCATCCAAATCATATTTTTCCCCCAAATCCAAAGATGATAGAGTTTGGGTTTATATTTTGGTGAAAATGGTTGAGACTGATGACATTTATAATGTTGAGTCGCATATATAGGCGTACAACAGCCTTAAAGCTTCGAAATTAATGTTTCATAACGTTTTGCTAACGTTTTAAGTGCAAAAAGGTCATGGTGTTAAAAGATTTGGTTACCACGTGGAAAACCCAAAACCTCAGGGTTACCACGTGGAATTTCCCAACATAATATACTTTTTTTTGTTGTGTTTTATTTATCATGAACTAAATTTTCACAATCACCTGCGCGGATAATGCAAAATATCATACAATGTACATAATGTACTCTACAACTGTTTAATGTGAAATGAAATATAACTATAATGTAAAATTTATTTCTTAAAATTGAATTTCTTAATTTATACAAATATGTCTTAAAACTTAATAAAGTTGTGCATCGCACGAGCACATGACATTAAAATAAAAGGATGGGTACAAGAATACAATATAAGCTCATTGAACTGATTATTTACCAAAGCTAAATAGCAATACATACAATGGTATAATATACTAGTATATACCAACTATTTTTATAAGAGACTGTTTTTCGGTAAGATTGATTATTTTGCGATAAAATGGTCTCAAAATTATACAAAGCCCATATTATCATAACTTGTTAAAAATCTTGGAGCGCATGTGAAAGTTTGATGGACCCAATTTTTTAAGAAATATTGAACTTCATTCAAATAGAAAATTTGGATAATAATATTGTTACAAGGGGGGATACATATGACATAATATGATATGCAAGGTTCCATAAGGAACTCTTGCTTATGGATATGGTGGTAAGTACATCTATGACTCCACACTACAAATCATGCCTCTATCACATATTTATAGAGGTACATACCTAAATCTAGAACATTCTACAAATTTCATACAATGTCTTATAGATCATTATAAAACTAATATTTTCTTAGGACTTTCTAGATAATATTTCACTAGATTGTTCTAGACTATATTCTAGATTTACATAAGATATTTCTATAGATTTTTCTAGATTAGTTTTTTTCTAACATAACTTTTGTTAATTAGGCTATTTAACTCTTTTATAGAACGTGTCTCACGTTGAAATCACCTCGTATTACAATTTGCGTTTATATATAGACTTCAAATGGGTGGTCACGAAGCTTTGTACCAAGGAGATAAAAGTCCTTGATGGACGAATTTGACATCATGGATTAGCGGATTATGAGGTCTTGGTATTGGAGAGCCAATTGTCTGCAAAAACATACATAATATGATTATTACAATATTAATATCTTGCACAAAAATATAATTTTAGATTCGTATCGTTGACACAAAAAAAAAAAAAAAAATTAAAAGTAATTTTCTTTGTTAAATTTGTAAGAAATGTTTTTCTTGTTGACCGATAGAATTTAGAAAATGAGCATAGACAACTCAAATAAGGAGGAGAAGAAATAGTACACTCATAAACCTAAAGAAGGTTCAGTGGTTCACTACTAAAACCAATTGGTAATAGTAAGAGTTACTCCTTGAGTATATAAAGTGATGCATACTCTTCTCTTTTTCCGATGTGGGACATGACATTAAAATATAGAAATTCAAAGTAAAATTTTAAGCTTTAATATCACTAAATATGCATTATAAATTTTAAAAAATACTTCCTCCCATTCACACAAAATGGGACATTTGAGTTGGGCACGAATTTTAAGAGTGGAATAGTGGGGTATTTTAATTGATTAAATTAATTGTAAAGGTGGTAGTTGGGAATTGGGGGTAGTAAAAGTGGAGATAGTTTGGTATTTTAATTGATTAAATTAATTATAAAGGTGAGAGTAAAAATAGAAACGGAACATTTTGTGTGAATTGGCCCAAAATAGAAATGTCCCATTTTGTGTGAATATGAGGGAGTATATAATAAAAAATTATGCATTAAGATGAATCTAACGAAATCTCACATTGATACATTTTATCATCTGACATCTATATATGTCTTAACTCTTAAAACTCTTAATCAAATTTCTCCAAAATAGAATGTTCTAAACGATAAGAAATAAAGAACATTAAAAAACGAAAAGAGTAGGATTATTAGAAAATACATTTTTGAAGAAAATTAGGAGGTGGCAATGAAATACATATAGTGAGAGTATAACTTACAGTATCGTTGGGAATGATAAATACTTCATTTGTTCCATCTTCACATGATTCGTGCGAATGCCTATCATACAACTTATTAATTAGAACCACAAAAGCTCAAGAAAAATTGTACAAATAATTGTTGAATATATTAAATAAGTTCATCAAAACTCTAACGGTCCGTTTGATCAGTAGTATTAGATAGTGGTAACGAGAATGGTTTATAATACAAAATTTCATCAAAAGTTTCATATCATCCCATGGTAATGAAACTTTTTTATCACAAAAAAGTTTTTTGTTTACAAATTTTCATTACCACCCCTCCTAATGATAATGCATTGGAATGAACTTTATGAAGAAAATGAGATGATTATTGAAGCTGAATAAGCATGACTATAAAGGTACTCAAGAGATTTTTCGACCAAAATTACATTAATTTTTCATCTTCATTACCGCCGTTTATTACCATCTACCAAACAGCAGTAGTAGTTAAAATCTTAAGCAAAATCAGGATAGAAAAGAACCTGATGATATTGGGGCATTGCACAGGAAGTGCGTATGCACGGATCGTCCTAGGGCTAGAAGGCGGAATTATCTTGGGCACATCACCATTATTAAGGTTACTTTTTTCTGCATTAAGTAAAATTGTAAGATTGCTTTTAACTTTACCTCCCATGGGCCTTGATGATCCACTTTCAAAATGTGCCATAACTCAACAATCACAAACACTTTTTTTTTTCTTTTCTTTTTGTTGTTGTTACTTTCACCCTTGATCACTTCTATTCGACTGATCTATTTATATGCCACTCGGTAATTCCTATAAAAATTCATCTTAAAATAAATTTTCTAAAAAAGTACATCTAAAAGACAAAAATAATAAGTTCAAGTTAAAAATTAGCGTACCGCTTTTAGAAAAAAAAAAGGGAGGAAACAAATAAAAGTATGTTCTAAATTAAGTAAGGATTTACTACCCAAAAGAGCATAACTACTTGGAAATTTTTTGTTTGGTTGAGATTAGAACTAGCGATGAGCATTGTCCACTTAAATTTTACTAGGAAATTTATTTTTCCTTTTTTTTACTCCTTCATTTAGGTCATGTATTTTGTTTGGTTGAGATATATAGTTTTATTGATTAAATAATTAGTTGTCTCAATGCCTCATAGTGTCCACAAATTCTATGAATACTTATTTATTAAATATAGTATTTATGTTATTATTGTATAGATTCTACAAATTGTTTATTAAATAATTACAAAAACTGAATGTGAATATGAAATGAAATAAATCATTTATATACATGGATAAAAATGTCAATCTATATTCTGTGCAAAAAAAAAATGTCAATCTATATTAAAATATAGAAAATAATTAGAAGAAAAATCACCATTGTAGTATATATATACCTTAAGAAATTTAAAATAATAACATTTAAATTATATTGTTAAAGAGTCTAATAAATATCATCAAATCCGCTATATACCTTTAGAAATTTGAAATAATGACATTTAAATTAAATATCCTTAGATATAACACACTAAAAGTATTTAATATTTTCAGATGGTCGAACTAATTTATAATTTTTGCTCACATCTCTAATGAACACTCATTTGTTAAACAAATTCATTGTATAGTTGTACTCCCTCTGTTCTTTTAAGTTTGTCCACATTACTATAACGGGCAGTTTCATAAGTTTGTCCTATTTAGAATACTTTCTTATTTTGGAAAGTTTTTATCTTCCATATACTCTATTTATCCCTCATTTAACCCTCATTTCTCTCTCATAATACCAATACAATTATTAATTCACACCACTATTTTAATAAAATAATACTCACTATTTACAAAGATTTCATATTTCTTAATAAAATAATACTCATTATCTACAAAGATTTCACATTTCTTAATTTGTGTGAAATTTTCAAATAGAATAATAAAAAAAGAACGAAGAGAGTAATAAGTAGTAGCTCAGTACTCATGTGTTGTCTGGCTGAAATCAGAAATGTGAATGAATGATTTTTATGAATTAAATCTTTGTAATTTCAATGACCACAATTACAATTCACAAAATACTATGCTCCCATCTTACTCGGTACACTTCCAATCTAGTGATCTACCATTGCATTGCATTGATGATACCATATTTATTTTTCGCAAGGATGGGCCCAACATGTATGTGTAGTGAATTATAAATACTACACAAAGTAATCATTCAAACATTAGATATTTTCATTATTATTATCATATCCGGCCAGTCTATCTCACTTATGATACAGAAAAATTATGATTAAGGTTTGGGAAGTGAAGAAAAGCAGCAACTCATCTTCATAAAGAAGAGTACGGTTCAAAGAGTCTCTCGGCTCAAGAAATATCTTCTAAGAAGCATGAGAACCTAAAACATTAGATATTTTGATTATCATATATGCTTCCTCTGATCTATTATGACTTAGCAACGGTGATAAACAATCCAACAAATGTATTGAATTACAGTTTACGCAAAATATATTTGGTCCAACTTCCAAGTATTTTGAAATAGAGGAAGTATGTCCTTGAACGAAAACTCATTGAATATGATAATGATGATGATATATTTAAGCTGGTAATACTTAATTACTCATGTCCACTAAAGGATCCTAGCTACTTCATCTAGATATAATATGTACTTAAATCACAAAAAGGATGAATTTCAAAGGATATGCAGGGAAATTCATACTTTTCCAACTCTAAAGTTAATCAAAGTCCACTGAAATAAAATACTAATAGATTATTTACGTTCAAATTTGTTCAATTTAATATATCTATATATAACTTGTAAGCTCAAATAAATTGTATTAAGATAGAATAATCACCAAAAATACAATATTGCATGATAGCATCATCGGTCAAATTGTTCGCATTAATTTATTTATAGAACATATATAATTTATTGCGATTTCTCCCCCTTCATGTAGATGCCGGTTCTAGCTTATCCGAAAAAAAAATTATTTTTTTTAAAAAAAAAACTTTAAGTTTAAATTTTTTAGCTTGATATAATATCAAAAGTCAACAAGATAAAATGTCATTTGCAACTTTGCGTAATCTAACTTTACCTCTCAATTTATATGAAATATTTAAGACTTTTATTTTATATGAAATATTTAACGTCAAATATAAAGAGATCTTGTGGTACATCCAAGCAAAGAATAATTATATAACGTATTTTAAAACTTCAACCATCAAACTTAAATTTCTACTCGAATTTGATTTTCAAAGAGATTCAAGTTAGATTCAATCCAACAAAAGGTTGAAATGTAAATCCTTTGAAGGGTAGAATAACGTCATATTCATTAACTACCAAAAAGAAAAAATAAAGGAAATTTGACCTTTATTTTTCGTTGACTTGTTGCATATACTTCAATAAATTGTAATATTCCATGTGAAAGTTTTGCAATATAGCTATTATTCTCGGTAAGACAATTTCAAAATAAGGAGGTCATATACTAATAATTGTATTAGTTGACTATTTAACCTCTATATGAAAACATGTTACGAAAAATCCGCTCACACAAAAATTTATGTTACAAAAAAACTATATCAAAAAATAAAATAGACAAAATTCTTAAAAATTTATTGGCAAATCCATTAAACAGAAAATTTCCCGAATCAAGAAAGGAGACAACACATGATTTTCCATAAAGCACAAATTAGAGGGGCCTATTTGAAAAGCATTTAATACTTCATAGAATTGAAATTTTCATTGTTGGAGTCGCCATAGATATCCAACTAGCAACTACTCAACAGAATTTAACATTAAATTTATATAGTACTCTTCCTATTAATATTATAAAAAGAATAATTTGAAAATTGAAGTTTTAAAGTTTAAGTTATTTGCGAATTATAGTTTAATTTTTTTGAATACAACAATTAAGGTATCAATATCAACAGTATTCAGACTAGATTATAGAAATCCAACCATTTAACCTAAAATTTTGACCATTAAAATAGTCAAAACTTGTGATTTGACATGAAATTGATACTTTAATGACTAATTAAAATATAGCATTAGGATTGCAATTTGCAAATCACTAGAACTTTAAAGTCATAGTTCGCAAGTAATTTTAAATGTGTCGTATAAAAAATCAGATTTATCTCAGTTAGAGTAAATAGTTTTATTCTAATAAAATTTTAAATTTAGTTCTCTCTAGTAATTTTTTTATCTCAATCTAATGTGACATAGAAGTATAACAATGATAATATCAAGTAGAAGCGTAAATGTGGTGTACTTGTAGAAATAGTAACTTACACGTTTTCTAAGTGTCAACATCCATAGTAAAAATTAAAATAACTAATGACCAAACTATGCACCAAAGAGTAAAGACTAAAGACAAAATAATATAAATATCATTATCAATATTCAGTGTATCTCATTTATAGACAAATTAATGACTTTTACTAAACGTAAAAGCCTTAATTCTTAAACACAAAATTAGACTACATCAATCAATAAATCAATTTTAGTGGTTATCTTCATCGAATAGAATACACCTCGATCAAAGTTAATTTTTGGTTCACGTGAACAAATTTTACCGAGCTAGTTGAAATTAATTGGTAAAAAAGTCAAAGTCATCCAAAATGGTTTAGACTATGCATAAGTTTCTTGCAAGTCTCAGCATAATAATTACCCTTCATTTGTCTTCTAATGTTCTTCTCATTTAAAAATTAGAATATTTCACCTTAAGAAGAAATAAATTGACTAAGATTTGTTTAAGGTATATAAAAAATCAAAAATTATTTTAGAAACTGTACAAGAAGTAAACGGAAATAAAAGATCGGTGGGAGCAGTAATAATGAAAGATCTCAAGGTCAAAGTTTGGATCAAATCAAAAAGTGGAAAAGAAGAGCATGATCAACTCTCAAAATTTTTGTACAAGATCATTCATTCAAATACAACAATGCCATAAACAAAGGCATAAGAGCTATATATATAACTAATCTCTATCTGAGGCTGTTTTATAGGTATATTAATGAACAAAAAACAGCATCTCAACCAAAAAGATAAGAAAAAAGTAGTAAGAGTAAGTTAAGAAGGTCAAAAATAGCACAACACTTGAATACATTACAGATCCCTTCTGCACAACGGGCAGGAACCGTGCCTCATCAGCCACTTATCGATGCAGGGAAGATGAAACATATGATGACATTGAGGTAGACTTCGAACTGTTTCTCCGATTTGGAAATCCTGAGTATATTACATCCGAGTTTGTAAATATATATTGGATTCGAGAAATTAAAAACGCAATTAGGATGGTAAAAAACAGTCTCAAACCTGAAGGCATACAGAGCAGGAGACTCGCTCCCCTGAATCGTCGATATTGTTTGTGTTTGTGATTTTGATCTTTGGTATCTTGTCTACTAAATCCCCTGGTAAACCCTTCACCCCGCCTATGTCAAATATATTTGTAACTTCCTCAAAGTTTGTTTCAACGGCACCCATCTAATGATCAATACATAAAGATTAACAAGCAGTTTTCGTATTAAGGGTTCCTACCATAACTTGCTAAAAAAGGAAGCACATATTCACCTGACTTTGTACTGCACTAAGCATGGCTGGTCCGATTCGTTCACGAACAAGCCTACCACTCAACAGGCTCGCGATCACATCAATCTATAAAGTCCAAGGAAAAGTTAATCAGCCTCTAAGTTTAACAGTAAAAATTGGTTTGATTGTAAATAATGGTATTCCTACAACACCAATACAACACAAACAAGAAAAAAGTCCCAAGAATCACACTCAATCTTAATGAAATTCGGTATTTTTAGCCCAAATGAAAGATCAAAATACTATATCCAAGCCAGAGAATGAAGATTGCAATCCGTTTTAAATAATAATTCACAGAAACAACCAATTGAAGACAGATAGTTTATCTAAGAAAAAGAAACTATGAATGAAAGAATACACCATAAGTATCCACCTTCTCACACCACAAACCTAAAATGAGTTCATTGCACCCTATTTTTCTTGAATATCTTATCTTGAACTCCAAAGAATCATGGACCGGCGTGCTTGAAGGTTTTACCTTTCACCTTATAAAAAAGGTTCGCGTCTCACCACTCTCTAGACCACTATCACATGATTCACTAATCTACTTGCAAATTACGAATAAAAAATAAAGCTAATTATGGTCAGTTTTGCGATTTTAGGGTCATTTTAAACGAATAAATTGGCGAATTATGTTGCACTAACGAGGTTTTCAACTTTTCATAGACAAGGGTCTATTCCAAATTCCCAAATATCCAAGTTAGGTTCATTACAATCTCAAGTTAGAACTAGCTAATAATAGTCTACTATTTCATATAAAATAGGAGAAATACAATACTAGATAATCCAACAAAGTAAGGAGTACTTCACAAAGTTCATTCCTACCAGGTAAAGAAGACAGCCAATTCCAGATTCATCTGATCTCCAAAGAACAACTGATGATTCAAAAACCTCAATTGAGAAAACAGCACCAGAAATGGCTCCAATGGCGGCTCCTCTTACAAATCCACTCTCTGTTTCTTGCCCTATCAATGCCCCAGTCATGGCTCCCAACAGTGTCCCAACTGCCACACCAATACATCATTATCATTATACTATATGACTCACAAAATTAACTTTCATCCTATTATAAAAATAATAAAATTTAATAACTTTACCAAATCATCCTATCAAATCCTAGATTTTGATAAGTAATTTAGGAAAAAGCATATAATTTGCAATCTACTTAATCCAATAAAATGATCAAATCACAAACAGTTCATTGATTTATCCAGTCAAAATTGATGAATTTTATATAGTATTAAATGCCCACCAACACCTCTGTAAGACAATAAGTTTACAGTCAAAATTCATGAATTTCCCATTTCCCGAGCAAGACAAACACACCAGATCAAATTAAAATTATCAAAAATTAATAAAAACCCAAATCAAATCAACAAGAATCATCAATTAACTAAAAACCCATATCAAATTTTGACACAAACAACAATTCTAAATGCATATAATATGAAATTCAAGAAAATGAACAAAAAGGGGAAAACCTAATGCAAAGCAAAACGTGAAGAAGGCAGAGAAAAGACTTCCAAGGGTAACAGAAAGAGCAAAACTTAGGGTTCCACGAATTTTTTCACCCAGATTATACAAAATTGATGAAGAAGAAGCCATTGTTTGGGAAGATGGGTAAGAGTAAAATTCCATTTGTAGCTAGACCCCTTACGAAAAGAGTTGGATTGTTTATCGATTTTGGGAAATTTATTGATCAGGGATTTGGAATATACAGGGAAAAAGAACAGAAATCTTAGTAGCTAAGGGAAACCTACGTTCACCAACTAGAATTTATAGCCTCTTAAATTTTCTCCCTCTTTTTTTCAGAAAATAAGAACATAATATCAATCGAATTTAAGATGGGATTTTCTTGGGGGAAATTGAGGAATGGGTAAAAGGCCAAACGGGGTTTTAAAGGGTTACAGAGAAATTGAAGATCGCTTTCATTGACACGAGTTGATGGTTAGATATTTAAGAAAAGAGGAAGAGAGAGAAACAAATAAATCAAAATTATCAGAAAACTCAAATCATCAATATTATTTTAAAAAAAAATTAAAAAAAAAATAAATTAAAAAACGTTTATAAACAAAATACATTAATATTCTCTCACTACTCATATTCAATATTCCCTCCCATTCCCATTTTATTTGGTTTATCTATATTATTCATCAATTGCTTTTTTTTACGCGCGCTTTGCTTTTTTTATAAGTTAAAACATAGTTAAATGAGATTTTGGTTAATTTTTTTGTTGTAAATTTTATTAATATTAATTTTTTTAATTTTTACTTAAGCACAATTAGAGATATTTAAGATTGAAAGCCTGCATCAGCAAATGTACCACTAAATGGGATATTTAAAGTTAATAGGAGGGAATATTATTGTTTTATTTGTTTTTTTGCATATTTGGCAATGCACATATTTAATTGTAAAAATCTCTAATTGTGTTTTGTTAAAAATTATTAATTATTGATGTTAATAAAATTTACAATTAAATAAATCAAACTATTAGGCCGTGACAATTCGTCACATAATCTCACCGTGGCCCACTCGTGGGGACACGGGACACCCGTGGGCTCGGGCCCACAAACCCACGGGTCAAGAGCGTTGACTTGTACACATACTCGGTGAGGTTCATTGTTTCCCAAAACCATATGGCTATAGGAGGATTAGCTCACCAAGTATATATGCAAGTCCACAACCCACTTTTTTATCGATGTGGGATCTTGTCTCACATGTGAAGTATTTCCAACACAAACAAAATCGAACTTGACTATGTTTTGACTTATAAATTATGAAGAAAATACAAAAACAAAAGTGAATAATATATAGTATCAACAAATTAAATAGGACAATAATATTGAATAAGAGGGATTATCTTTTTAAATTTTCTTCTATAAGTCATGGCGTGATCTCGTCAATATTATTATTATTTTTTTGAAATTTAAGATGCATTAATGTGGATGGTTCTGCTTAGCTATATGTGAAAAAGAGATTTTGTTATTACTATTAGATGAAGTAACTACTCTTTTGGTATACTATAATAATTACTTGGTTACTACAAGTGCCAAATTGATTAAGTATCCTAATCAAATAAATTAATTATATTTAGCAATTTTGGTTTTTGTTCTTTCTTTTATCAATTTAATTTTAATTGGTCTTGTTCTACGACAAGTAAAAAGTTAACATTAAGGTAATAAAATTGGGATGAAATTCATTGATGAACCTAGCTTATAAGTTATACCATATGTCCATATCAAAGAACTAGTTCAATAAAATTTGTGATATACTCTAACAGAATTATTATAATGAATTTATTTGGCTACTTGTTCTAATATGACCTAATAGGCAGCTTATATTTGATATATTATGCTAGATTAGTCGATCCCTAATAAATTTGCCTTATATAAAATTTTAAAAATGGGCCTAATTTTCTAAATTTTAATTCAATTATTTCTCCACCAACTAGTGGCTCCTTTATTGAAGATCTAATTAAGATAAATAGGCTAATTTTTGCATTTGAACCTCCACTATTCCTTGATATTTTATTTTAGGCCCCATAATAAGTATTTTTTAAGTTCACATTTAGTCTAATGATGTTGTTCAAATCATTTCATCAACAAAAATTAGAGGAACTAACATCACTTAAAATTTTAACTGATACTCCTTTAAGTTTAAAATAAGAATTCATCTAAAATTAAGTGTATTTTATGTTGCATTGTCTTAGGTATCAACTCTAACAAAATTTTAAACTGATGATAAAAATATAATAGAGGCATATATATATAATTTAGAATACACATGAAATTTAGAGCTAGAGTAATTTTTATATTAGATCACTATAGATAAAAGCACACATCATAAAACGATAGGTATTTTAACTAATTATATTAGTTGATATAAGAGAATAGCTAGTATTTCAAGTAAACAGGAAACTAAACAACTTTCGACTATAATATAATATCGGGAAAAATATATGGCACAAGAGAGTTCCAACTAATTGATCAATATGATATAAAAAGAAAAAGAAAATTTTCCTTATTCAAATTAAAAATTAAGTGGTATATACAAATGTAAAAACAAACAAAAGGAGCTTATTGTTTCTTTATTCGAACTAAAAATATAATAAATGTTTTTTTATATAATCATATATAGTTTAAAATTATTAAACTAATTCAAACTCAAAAAAAAAACTAATTCTATAAAATATTAATAGGGTGTTTAGTTATTAGTAATATTTTAAAAGTTCCAACTAATTGATCAATATATATGATATAACTAATTTAATTATTTCCTTATTCAAACTAAAAGTATAACAAATGTTTTAATAACCATAGTTTAAAATCAATAGAACATTATTCAAGTAATTCTATCAAATATTAATAGAGCATTTGATTATTAGTAATAATAATCATTATGAGAATTAAGTTTATGTTTACTTTTTTATAAAAATATGTATGTCATTCTCACCCTCAAATTAAAATGCTTTTTTCATTATAATTTTTCATTAATATTTAATATCACATTTTCAAGCTGTGATGAAAAGTAAAAATATGTGTAAAATTTTTCCAGCTAATTTTTCATTATAATTTAGAGTAGGATCACATGATCATATAACTTGTCAAGTAATTTTTCCAGCTAAATTATTTTTTTTAGATCACTGGATAGGCCGAGAGAATGGGTTTATTTGAGATTCAATCCTATAAACTATTGCCTGAAAAAATGATACTTACTCCAACTGAAATAAATCCTGAATCTCTTCTAATTTACATTATAATATGATATCAAGTATCATTCATGCATGCTAAGCTTGTCAGCTTGATTAGTAATATGTACACTCCATCCTATATACAACTTTAAAATATATGTATAATATAATGTTGAATAAAAATAAAAGAAACCGACAGCAAAATATCTAGTTCTAGATTTGATGAAGGATATATATGGTGATACACTAATATTCAGTCAAACAATTTTTTAGTTTGTTTCTTCTAATTTGCTACATATTTTGTAATGAAAATATCTCAGTTATTTTTTTATTTACATTTTTATATTGCGACTCTCTTTTAATGATATTCACATTAGAGGAGTTTTCGAGGGTGTGCGATGGTAATCGACCGCACAGGGCTCCCTCTTTCTCTCGTATATGTAAAAGTTTATCAAAAAAAAATTAGTTAAGTTTATGAATAAAATAAACATATTTACTATAAATAAGACGCAAAATAAAAATTTTGTAAAGGGCCTTAAAATTTTTCAAGATGGTTTTGATGCACACAATTTAAATTGTTATATTATTTTTTTAATCTATACAAAATATACAACTGTGATAATTTATTAGAGAGCACAAAGTAAGATTTTCTGATACTAAAGTAGGATAGTAAGAGTGATACATAGAAGTATATAACTCTATAATTAGTTGTCTTCAGTAGCAAGTTTAATTCAATTACGTCACAGCAAATCATGGGTAGGGTTAGGGACTAATTAATCTGTGGGCTTAAACTTCGGCTTCCATGGTTTTCATTGGTAAGTAATTGATTAATTAATTTTACTAAAACTAAATTAGTTGAACGTGTTTTTTTTTTTAAAAAAAAAATAAGATTTTTACTCTTATTTTATACTCTGATCCCTTATTTTCCTTTGATTTTCTCTTGTGTTTAAGGCTCAATACATTTCATAAAAAAATATTTAAAAAATATATAAAAAATTATTATATATTGTGATGAAATATTTTATATGGATCACAGATATACTGTATTGTAAATATTCGGTGAATATCTCGTACAAAATTCTCTTATGTCAATGTTTGGAAACGATGGTTTCATTTGAAAATTTATAATTTGTCCAAATTTATTGTTTGGCAAATAAAAAAATTTTATATTTGAATTTGGATTAAATTTCATCACTATGTTTTTTTCATCACTATTTTTTAAGTAGCTACAGTAGAAAATTTGAAAATAACTACCCAAATTTTGTCATTCTCAAATACTTCGTTTATGATTTCATAATTAAAATCGATAATTTGTAATAAAATACTTATTCCCAACCCTATATTAAAGAAAATTTTCTAATTGAAACATTAAAAGGAATCCGAAGGAGTAATTAACAAGTAGCAGTTGCGCCCTGCTAATATAGTGATAGAGAGACGACTTATAAGTGAGAAAAATTAATTAATAAGGAAAAATATGATAAGAATTACCAAAAAGTGGTGGAAATGCTATTTTAAAATAGAAATATTATAAATTTAGAGGATAAATAAAAGGAAAAGTGTATCAGTTATTTACTTATATTATTAATATAGTTTTAACAATCAGTTACTATATTTCAACTATTTTCTTTAAAATTTAAACTAGTTATTTTTAATTTATTCCATCATCCTACCAAACAGGGGCGAAGCCAGGATTTACAGTTAGGGGGGGCCGAATTGTCGATATACTAGCAAGTTATTTTTATATATAAACTAGTTAAACTATGAAAATTTGAATCATATAGACATAATTAACTTGAATCATAGCAAAAATTATATTTGACAAATAGAGTTGAACCTTCCCTATAATTACCATTTTGAAAAAGAACTTAAGATAACCAAAATATAAAGACACACACTAAAAAGGATGAATGTGAATTAAGAAAGATAGATAGTAATGACTTTATAGAATAAATTAAATCAACCCGTCTTATATGAGACCGTCTCACTAGGAGACAAGTATATATAGGTAAACCCGGCCCATTTGTCTAAGATCACTTTGAGTTATCACTTTAAGGCTAATTATAAATGTAACTATAAGACTAAAAAGTCATCACTTTAAAAATAAATTTACATTAGGCCGAGGCAATTAAAATGGTCTCACCGAGAGACCGTCTCATATGAGAATTTGTGTAAATTAAATTTATTAGCCTACTAAAAAATAATAGTTCAAATTTGGGTTTTATCTTACTTTAAATTACAAATATGTTACCTCAACCATTGACCTACAGTAATTTTTATTAAAATTATGTACTCTTTAAATTATACTCCCTCCAATTCACTTGTGTTGTCCCATTTGGTTGGGCACGGTTTTTAAGAGTGGAATGGTTGAGTATTTTAATTGATTAAATTAATTGTAAAGGTGGTACTTGGGTATTGGGAATTGGAAAAGTGGGGTTTTAATTTGATTAAATTAATAGTAAAGGTGGTAGTGGGGTATTGGGAATTGGAAAAGTGGAGGTATTTAGGTAAAAAAAGATAGACAAAAAAGGAAATGAGACAATTGATATGAATTTGCCAAATAAGGAAATGGGACAACACAAGTGAATCGGAGGGAGTATAATATATTAGTAAGGGGGGCCGAAACCAAAAGTACAAAGGACTACATTTTCGGCAAGGGGGGCCAGGCCTCCGCCGGCCCCCGGTGTGGCTTCGCCCCTGCTACCAAATTTGCTCCATTAGCATCTGTTGTGAAAACAAGAAAATAAATAAATTGGTATTTTATGGAATAATTGAAGAAATGTGCGGATGAGAGATAAAAAGGTAAGTTAATTATACTATATTATGCGTGCATAAAAATTAAAAAGAGAGTGAAACATGATAAAAAATAAAAATTAGGCAAATTTAATTTGACGTACTAAAATAATAGTTAAGCAAACATTCATTCCAAAATTTTTCTTAGAAAATAAGTAACAAAATTGTTAATATATCATGAGGTTTTAACCAAAAGTTGATGGTATCAAGCGTAGTCAAGGTGACAATCGATCATGAACTCAAATCTCTTTCATTTCCTATTGCATATTAAATATTTATTTCAATATTTATTTGTAGTGTTAGCTTTTTCCCGACGCTATTTCATTTCAATATTTATTTGGTCGCTTTTTCCCGACGCTATTTCAATATTTATTTAGTGTTAGCTTCGGATGTAAAGAGGTTTGTATTGAAACCACACTTACTTTTAGCCTAAACGAATTTCATGCATGTAAGAAAGAGACTCTTTGACCGCATTCTCTTCTATGGGTACGAGTTGTCGTCGTTCTTTCCTCTTAAGACTTTTTAACTTTTTTGCTTTCAACCCCCCATGTTTTTAATAAAAATAAAGGATCGGATTACTAATTAAAATTATGTACGTATGGATGGGATTAAACAAGATTTAAGGAAGCATGGAAATAGTAGTGGCAGGTGGTGAGTCCGGCGTCAATGTCTACTGTCTAGAAAGTTCAAGTTGTAAAAATGATGACTTTATTTCATTTAATTAAAGCAAGTAATCTGTTGCATGCCTTAATCCCAAAGGAAAAGCCTACCCATAAAAGTCTATTTGTAGATTGATTTAATCCACAATTAATTCATTTTCCAGAAAATCTATGATTGCATTCGCATCGCATATATTCGCATGCATGATTACGTTAGTTATTAACTTTTATATTTTTTTTCTATTTTATGTTAATTTTAATTATTTTTATAAGATTCTTAGACTATAATTCATGGTAGAGATTACAATATATGTTATATACTATGGAATATGCAACAAAAATCTTTCTCATATCAAACGCTGAATATTTCATTTTATTGAGGGCTAGTTGAGATTGAAACATGTGATCTTTTATCACGTTGACTTTTAATATCATGTCAAAAAATCGATCTAATTTAAAATTTAAATTAATTATTAAGGATCGGAATATATATATATATATATATATATATATATATATATATACTGTACTCTATCATGTATAATCCAGAAGTGGTAAGAGTTTGACCACTTGACGTAGGATTTTGTTGGCCAGGATCTTTCGTCTTGCAACTTCTTCTATCATTTGCTTGTAGTTTCTTACACCACTGTTCTAATGTCATCATCATATTCATCAAATCTTATATGAGTAGTATCATCTTCATAATAGCCACTGTATTCCGTTCATAGAAAACTATACTCAGAGGGTATAAGGAAGGAAAAACGACGACAACTCATACCCATAAAGAAGAGTACAGTCAAAGAGTCCCCCGGCTCGAGAAAAATCTTCAAAGAGAGAAAAATCATGCAACTTACAAATAAAATAAAAAGAACACGTAAAAATAACTAAAAATAACGATAAAAGTAATGAAAGTGGTAAAGACCGATAAAATTATCATTTAAAAAGTATGTGTAAAATAAGAGATAAAATCGCCAATTACAAAAAAATACTTCATTTATTAAATCTGAATTTAAAATGATAAAATAATTAAACTCCAATTTCTTAGTCCTTTTGCAAATCAACATTGCATGCATGTATAAAAAATTGTGTCAAATTCAATTATATATGGAAATACATTAGATTGAAAAATCTCATCATTAACAATATATCAAACAATATATATAGATGTGCAAAAGTGTGAAGTCACCTAGAACAATCTTGGTTTATTAATTTAGATTTTTATACGATTTAAATTATATTTATACAAGATATTCAACCATGCCTTAAATTTAGCATTAATTAGTGTTTTATTTGTCAAAATAACATATTTCGCCTCTTTTCAAAATCACAATTATAGGAGAAAAGACAAGGCAAAAAGACAAAATGTGTATCTAGATCTTACTATATTATGGCCTGTGGGCTGTGCGTTTGTGGGTGAATGCTTTGATGATGTCGATGGCGTATGACTATTTTATATAATACCCTTATTAATTAAGCAATTTCACGTGATTAATTAATTGATTAAATTAGTGGTTAAACAATGTACGGCGGCTAATTCCAAAATCCAAAAATAATAGATGGCTTAATCCACAAAACAAAGCTAATAAATCTGATTTAAGGTGATATACAATGCACATATATTTCCTAGCGGATCCGACAAGATCGACCATTCTTCCAGCATCGAACAACTAAATATTTATCGTTTGATACTTAACCATTAGACTTTTCATGCAATAAGATTTTGTTTAAAATAATCCCATTAAAATTCACTTAATTAATTTGCATGTTGATATTTTTAATATTTTTGTACTATATATTTCAATCTTTAATTTCGAAGGTGGTTAAACTACCAATTTGACCCCATTAATTCATGATTAAAGAATAGATTAAGAAACCCAACAAAATTTCCCAGTTTAGTATTGGACAATCAGACACTTAATTTAGCTTTTGCTACTTTTAGAGATTAGATAGTGGAGGTTTAAGAAAACAATGGATCAATATTCAACCAATTAACTATGGTAAAGCATGTTTACTATGAAATTGTGTTTTCGATGATGTCATCCAAAGTAATCACACGTATGCATCACTAATACTGTAATGAAAAGTTGATCATAAAAAAATTCATAATAGGTAGGTGACTGTGAGGTTGCCCCTTGTCGCAACACACAACTTGAATGTATATGGGCATTTTATGACGTAAGGTAGTTGTGTAAATAGTTGTTAGCTGTAGCAGAATTCATCTACTAATCTTGATTCTTTCGTTAAAATTAATCCAAATAAATTATATATAACGTAGATTAATCAGATTTAGAGAGGCCTAGGACTAATATGAGCTATAATGGATTATATATTTTCTTCAACTTAAAATAATTTAGTTCTTTATATACGCATTATAATATCGTATAAATTTATGCATTTAGAAAAAACTCTAGACAATTGTATTAACTTACTGTTATTGTTTAGGCTATAAATTATGTTAGACTACTTCTCGTTTTACATCTGTGTAATTGTATTATAAAATTGAGCTTTAAGCTTGTGACAATTGTATCAATTATTTTTACCGTTCGGGCCAAAACATTGGGCCTACATTATTTGACTAATTCGAGGACGATATTGGGTTATCAAAATGTTTTATTTTTAAGTACAATTTTATAATGACACGATCTTACGGTAATTATTTCTATTAGGCTGTTTCAGTGTAGATTTATAGACCTATAGCCTTAAAGTGTGATCACTTATACTCTTTAATAAACAATTTATAAAACTTCAAAGTAATAACTTATAATTTTAAAATCTTAAAGTGATTATTTATAATTTTAAAGTGACGACGAATTATAAAACTAAATTTCATACTAGACTTGCTTATATTTATTATATATATTTTTGTGATAATTTTCTTCATATTTTTTTGAATATTCTTTTTATTTAATTTATATTTTAGAGACTTTTTTCTTAGGTGAGCAATTGGCCATTGAAGTAAGGATTGTAATAAAGAGAGCAACAAAAGTACATACATAGGTGTTATAATATGGTATCACATGACTTTTATGGAATGGCATGTGAATTTAGAAATTGATCCTACTAAATGTTAGACAAACACGCACAAAGCCTATGAAATTGTCAAAGCTAATTAAGTAGGACCTACAACAGTTTCAGTTTTGTACCACAAATTCTCCTTAATTAGACTAAGTATATACTCCATTTATTATACGTAAATTTCCTAGAGACCTCCTCGTGATTGAACCATAAATTAAAGAACATGATAGGCAATTGAGCATGAATAAACATTGTCATTTAGCTGCCATATGAGCCTTAGTATTACCGACTCTATGGACATGACTGAGAAAATATGTATGCCTTCGTTTCCTGAGCGTCTGCAGACACTGAAGTTGCTCGATTGAGCTAATTTCTATAACAGGTGATATTCAAAAAAAAACATTGTCAATTTTCACTACTACAACAAAATTAGCTTTTTGCGACATTGAATTTAATGACATTAAAAAAATGCCACTAATTCATATTTTTAGTGTAATAATTATTGGTTTTAAATTTAATTAGTTCCACCATAAAGTGATTTAGCGACACTTAATTTGGTCTTTAGTGGCAAATGTAATTGTCACTATAGTCTATAGTGGCATTTGTGAGAAATGTCACTAAATCCTATGTCGCTAAAAGCTTTAGTGTGACTTTTTAATATGCTGCTAAAGACTCTAATAAATGTCACTAATCCTCTATGTACACTATAAGAAATTTGTAATAGTGACATTTAAATTAAATATCGCTAAATATATCCCACTAAAAGCAAATTATGTTTGTAGTGTTGCACTCTATTTCCACAAACAAAAATATGGTTATATTGAATTTTAGGCATTCTTAGTGTACTTTTTTCTTGGTTGGGATATTTAGAGTTTAAAGGATTATACATAAAATTAACAATTTCTCTTTATTAGTATTAATTATTTAAGTTTTTTAAGAGAATTTAAGATAAAATTTGAGATCACTTAATATTTTGAATAATTATTTAACTTTTCAAGAGAGATTTAAAGGTAAAATAAATTTAAATTATTTATGTTTTTAAAGAAAATACATCATTAAATTTAATTAAAAAAAATAAATGATTCTTTTTTATATATAGGCTATATGCCTATATATATCATTAATTTTCTTCTTTTTTTTCTTTTAATATTTTTAGAAAGTTGGCAGATTCATCTATGTTAATTAGTATATAAAAAATTAAACATGCCATAAATATGTTAAGCTAAGTGTTATTATCTTCGTATAAAAATACTTATACCATTATAAATCATACTAATGATTTTGTTTTGTATTGTTTGTTACATTTAACTTCACCTCATCATTACTCCCTCCCTTCTTTTTTGTTCTTCTTGTTTACTTTTTACTCTGTTTTTAAAATAAATTTTAAACGTCATTATCTCTGAATATACATCATAACAAATTATAAAAAATACATAGTAAAAATGTATACATCAAGACGAACCTAACGAGATCTCACACATGCACATATCTTATCTTCAAAATATGTGTCAAAAATATTAATCAAATTTCTCTTTTCTTGAAATGAAATGTACCTAATGAAAAGAACATTAGATAACAAAGAAAATATTGAATAATAAAAAACATTGCAAATAAAATTTTATTAAATTTGTCTAGATGTTTAATTGGTATGGTTCGATGTAAAGACTCATTCCTTTTTGGGCCGAGCTACAACAAAAAATGAAGTTCATGTAAAATCTAGCAGCCCACGATTTATGAAAGTTGGGCATTCGGATAGAAACCTTGTGGAATGTTCATGACATGCTTGATTTGACATTGTTCTTTTGGACTAAATGTATTTTCATTCAAAAATATCATTTAAATTGCAAAAAAAATACTACCTCTGTTTATATTTATGTGCAACTTTTGCCATTTTTGTCCGCTAAAAATTATGTGCAACTCATTTTTTTCTTTCCTTTTTTAGTAAAAAATAATCTATCTAAATACCTATCCCATCATTTTCTCTCTCCTTTAATTACCTATCACATCATTTTCTCTCTCTTTCTTTTCCCTTAATTACCTATCCCTACTTCCTCTCTCCTTCTTTCTCTTACTTACCTATCCCTACTTTCATCATTTTCTCTCTCCTTCTTTCCCTTAATTACCTATACCTACTTCCTCTAATTTCTCCCTACAAAGTTTTGCATTGGCAACCGTGGTTGGGCTAAAAGTTGCACATAAATATAAACGGAGGTAGTATATATTTGTGTACAATTGAATCAAAATTCAATGAATAGAGATGAATTAAATCGAACAGGAAAATAGTGTAAATTAAAAAGAAAGAACAAAAAAAAAATTGTGAAGAACATATCTTGCACTAATCTAAAATTAAGGTTTTATCTTCAATTTCGACATTTATCCAATATTAAGCTTGTTTCTCTGTATTTTTTAATGAGGAAAACTAATTCTCTCATTTTGTTTTTAATTCTTTTAGCTGTTTAAGTTAGCTTTACTAAAGCGCGGATATGATCATCGATTGGCCGAAGTCCGAACCTCTATAAATAAAATTGAATGCTTCAAATTTGTGAAATGAACTTCTTAAATTTGTTTAATTGTTTAATCTAATACTTCCTCCTATTTAGCTTAAATGTTTCATTTAGTGAATAATGTTAAAAAAAGAGACATTTAGAGTGAATAGGAGATAGTATTAAATTAGCCACCTATAAAAATGTATTCATGACTTTGTTTTTCAATTGGATACCATATAACAAGAAATGTTAATTTTAGAAGTTTCATAAACAGAGGTATAAATTTACTTATAACAAAAACTAAAATGTGTAAAAAAGGTATAAAAAAAGGGCTTTTCACTTTTACAAAGTCTAAGGTAGACCTGGTCCACACTAATTTTCTGGTGGACCAAGTTTTCACTCCTACTCTCTACTCTACTTCCAATCTCTCACTCCCTTATTCTACTTCTAATTTTTTTAAAAAAACAAAAAATAATTTAATTCAATTTTTTTTAATTTTTAATTTGAATCAAATTTTTGTAAAAAAATTTTTTTGAAAGATTTTATTTAAATTTTTTAATTTCTAAAATTTTTAATTTTCACATTAATTTTAAAATTTAATTTTTTTTTATTTCTTAAATTTTTTATAAATTTTAAATTTTTTATAAATTTTAAGTTTTTTAATTTAAATTTTTAAATTTTTTGAAAAATTAATTTTTTTTAGTTTTTTATTTATTTTTACTAATTTATTTTATAAATTTTACATTTTTATTTTAAATTTTTATTTATTTTTTAAATTTTTTTTTAAGTATAAGAGTGAAATAGACGAAGTGTGAAAGTATAAGAGTGGAATGAAATAGAGTAGAAGTGTAGAATGAAGTGAAGTGAAGTGGAGTGGAGAGAAGTAAAGTGGGGTGTGAAACATGGTCCACACTAATATTAGTGTGGACCAGGTCCACACAAGTCCTTCTCAGTATCAATAATTAATATAGTATGTTTTTGGGCTTGAGAAATACTCCCTCCATTCCACTTATATTGTCCACTTTGATGTGGACGCAAAATAAGAAAGGAGTGGTGGTGGTATATTTTAAGTGATTATAATAATTGAAAAGGTGGTAGTGGGGTATTTTAAGTGATTATAATAATTGAAAAGGTGGTAGTGAGGTATTTTAAGTGATTATATAATTGAAAAGGTGGTAGGTGGGGTATTTTAAATAATATAAATTAGGGTAGTTGGGGGTATTTAGGTAAAAAGTCTTTGCCAAAAATAGAAAGTGAACAATTAAAGTGGGATAACTCAAAAAGGAAATGTGGACAATAAAAGTGGGACGGAGGGAATATCATTTAGGAAATATATGTTCGAAAACGTTATAGAGTTTCGAAAACGAAGAATTCAAATTCAAATTTCGATTAGAAGTTTCTTATTTGTGGCAACTAAGTTTTTTTATCTCCTATTCTGGAAGCACAAGCTAAGGGTAGAACATGTTTAAACAAATTAGGTTTAAGATAACACTAGTATGACCCAACTCAAGGATTATTCCTGTGTTAACTTAAGATTAAAGAATACACTCTAAACTGTAAGATTCTTTTTGAGATGATTATCAGGGCTTGTGCCGGGATTTTAAGTGCTCAGGGTGAAAGATAAATTATGAACTCTAATGATATACTTTTTTGTCTCATAATACTTGTTATTGATGATGTCAATTCTCAACATCATATGTCTCTTTCATATGGAACTAAAACATAATGAAAGAAGTATCTAAACAAATATTAGAAAAAAAAAATCAATAATGTCGAAAAATAAAATAATGCACATATAGTTCGCATTAATATATGAAATAATTCAAATAAGATTTTCGTAAGAGCAATTTTCAATGCAAAATCACAATATTGTATTATTTTTGTCATCTTATATTGTGATTTTACAATTTCTCCGCAAAATTAGAAAATTACATTATCATCGTCATCACAATATTATATTATTTTAAGTATGTCTACAGTCGCGTATATTGTCGCAATACTTTTGACTAACCGCTTTATAATTTGTTAAAATGAGCATCAACACAGAAAACACATACACAATATCATATAATCGATATTTTATTAAACATGTAAATAACCGTTACAAAAGATCGGATAGTGTATATATATATATTATATATATATATATATATATATATATATATATATATATATATATATATATATATATATATATATATATATATATATATATATATATGTATATATATGTATATATATGTATATATATATATATATATATATATATGTATATTTCTATATATATATTATCTGTAATATATAATATATCTATGTATATATATATAATATATATATAGTGTATATATAGATATATTATATATATATATATATATATATAGATCCTATATATATATATATATATATATATCTCTATATATATATATATATTATATATATATATATATCTATATATATCTCTAATTATATATATATATATATATATATATATGGTACATGCGTGTATAAACAATTTTATTTAGGCGATCTATTATAATTCAAATAGGATTTGAAATTCCTTCCAAGCCCTTCCTTCATTCTAGAAAAAATGGTCTTTGGAGCTTCAGGATGACTTTTATAGTATTTTTTTCATCTTTTGTTTTGATTAAATCTAAGAAAGTGTTGCCATCGACATCTTTGTTATGGAAAAATCTTGTCAAGATCAGGTAATGTTTTGAGATAAGACAAGTATATATTCTGGCCTTGTATACCTCACAACAAGGTGAAGAATGGTTTCATCCCTCTCAGTAACTTGATATAATGTTTCAGGAACACATGATATAAACTCCTTGAGAAACTCAACACTCTCATCAGCTAGTAGGCCGAAAGTATTTCCACTTTCTAATTACACCAAAAAAACAAAAAAATACACAAAAATCAAAATGATAAAAAAATAAAATTTTTTAAATCTTAGTATTTTTTTTATTTTTTGGTCAGTCCAATGATTAATGACTTTTTTCTTTAATCATTGTGATAAAATTTATTAATTCTTACCTCCAAAAAATTAAGTAATCAATTCTTTCCAATTATCTTTTTTTTTTTGAGATAATTCTTTCCAATTATCTTGTCGGTAGCCTGTAGGAACTTACAATATGAGAAAAAACGAAAAAAAATATTTATTTATTTATTTATTTATTTATTTATTCAAAGTAGTAAAAGTTTGTGATGAAATGTAATGTAAAGTAGTGAGAAAATTAAAGGTAATAACAATAATGAGGAGAAAGCCCACGGTTTTCAGCTTAAGTATATTTGGGCGTTTTATGTACTTTTTGCATGATGTGCTTTTTTGGATTATAAATAATTAGATAAAGTTGCTCCATTTAATTAAATTTTTTTATTAAAATTAGTTAAAAGGCTCAAACATTAAAGGGATAGAATAAAAATTTACTTCTTCCATTCTTTTCTTCCATTCTTTTCTTCTTTGTTGGTAAATACTAAATATATAGTATTGAATTAAGTAATCTTATGTAATACTCATTTGCGAGTATAATCAATCCCAATGAAATGAACCAAAGATTTTGTTTATTCATTTTTCATTTCTTTCCCTAATCTTAATATTTGATCATGATTTAATTCAAACTATTGCATCTTTAGGGATAAGGATGATCATCCAAATTAAATTTGATTTCATTTTATATATGTAAGTCAAATTTGTGAGTATCGGGTTTGGGACACAAGCTTGTTGCACTTGGGTTGTACATATGCTAAAGTGATCCCTGACTAGCTATTAATGTTACTCAAGTTGCGACACATATGTCAAATCAATATGATTGCAATACATAGGACTGTTGACTAACTGCTTTAATATGCTAAAATGAGCAACATTAAAAGAGAAAACAAGTTAATGAATATTTTACTGAACATGTAAAAAACTTTCACCAAATGGAAGAGTTTAACAAGTATCTCTCATACATAAAAATAGATAAATACTAATTTTAAAATCTTATTATAATTCAAATTAGGAATTTGAACTTCCTAGCCATTTCTTTATTCTAGTAAAAGTGGTCGTCTTTGGAGCTTCAGGATGACTTTTATAGTATTTTTCCATCTTTTGGTTCATTAAATCTAAGAAAGTGTTGCCATCTACATTTTTGTGATGGAATATCTTGTTAAGTTCAGGTAATGTTTTGAGATAAGACAAGTATTCTGGCCTTGTATACCTCACAACAAGGTGAAGAATGGTGTCACGTCTCGTAGTAACTTGATACAATGTTTCAGGATCACATGATATAAACTCCTTGAGAAACTCAACACTCTCATCAGCTTCTATGCCGAAAGTCCAATGTATGGGAAAATCTCCATCTGATTCGCATTTGGAGGCATACTCTGGGAAGTTGGTAAGCATGAATCGAACTATGCTAAGACGGCCCACGTATGTTGCAAATGAAAGAGTCCTCCATCCTCCAACCATCTTTTCGTTGGTATACACTTGGTTCATTGCTTCAGGATAGCGTGTTAGTATCTCTTTGACAATGTCTATATTGTCTACCATAATTGCCGCGTGTATTGGAAATATACCCTCGTACGCACACATGGTTACCAAATTTGGAAATTTATTCAGAAAATAATGAACCGCTTCGACATAACCTTTATTCACTGCGTAAATCAATGGCGTCCACCATTCAGAAACTGACTCCGCCAAAACAGGCATATTATCCAGTATTATTTGCAACATTCCTAAACATTGAATAGTAATATGCCATTATTATACATTTGAGATGTACCTTTATTGGATGACAATAGAAAATAAAGAACTAACGAGCTAGTATGGCTCAAATGTAAGAAAAAATAAGTTACTAGAACTGAGAAGTCAAAGATTGGCCAGTTAAAAAAAGCTTCTTATTGATAAATCAATGGGTGATATTCCAGACCCAGAATTAGTGAAAAAAATAAATTAAACAAAATTAATAAAGTAAAAACATAATAAAATTTAGGAAAAATTGACATTAATCCAACCTTTTACTTATTCGCTATGATTAATCCTACTTTTGGGTTATTTTTTAATAATCCAACCTTTGTGATAAATTTGCCCATAACATACCATATTATTAATAATAGATAATAATACGGTATGCTGCTAGCAAAGAAAAATAAAGGTTGGATTATTCACAATGAACTAAAGGCAAACGTTAGATTATTAGAAAATAATCAAAAGATTGGATTATTCAGCGAATGAGCAAAATGTTGGATTATTAATGTCAATTTTTGTCCTCTTAAAAATATTTACTTATTTCATATATAGTACAACTTATTATATAGCTAATTAAGTTTTTTTTATACAGTTTTCAAAAAAAAAGTAAGGTTTTTTTTTTTTTTTTTTTTGCATGAATTAATATATTATACTTAATCAACGTATTTTATATTGTATTTTTTTAAAAAATATATTCTACATGCATTAACATAACATATATTTATTAGTCTTATTTTGTTTGTCTCACTTTGTTAAAAAACACTCAAAATATTGGTCAAAGTATGACAAACATAATGAGACGGAAAAGTATTGCTCCCTCGGTTTTTTGTTTGTTCATTTTACTTTTTTACGTATTTCAAAGTAAAGTTTGTGCCTCGATATCTCATTGTACGCATAATAAAATAGTTGTAAAAATTATATATTAAAATTCTTTTCATCAAGACGAATCTAACAAGATCCCACATGAATATATAAAGGAATAGAGTATGTTATACTCATAATGTATAAATAAGTATCAAATTTATTTGCCTTTCAAAGATTTACTATTGTAAGTATTACTTAAAATCATACAATAAAAAACTTATTATGGACGTACATAATATTAGTGCACATAATTCAAGTTGTTGGAAATACTTCACATGTGAGACAAGATCCCACATCGATAAAAAAGTGAGTTGTAGACTTGCATATATACTTGGTGAGCTAATTCTCCTATAGCCATATGGTTTTGGGAAACAATAAACCTCACCGAGTGTATGTGCAAGTCAACGCTCTTGACCCGTGGGTTTGTGGGCCCGAGCCCACGGGTGTCCCGTGACCCCACGAGTGGGCCACGGTGAGATTATGTGACGAATTGTCACGGCCTAATATGGTATCAAGAGCCGAAGGTGGTTCCTGGTGTTAGAATATACTGTAGAATATTGCGAGTATGTTTAGGCGATATTCTCGGTATTCTCAAGGATATTTTAGGACTTATTTACGGCAATTGTATATTTTGTAATCTTTTATTTTTGGTAGCTTAGCTTGTATATAAACTGTATCAATGGTTTATGAATGATAACACAAAATATTGAAAACCCAAAACAGTGTTCTTGACCCGAAATCATGGTATCCGAGCCGATGGTTCGATCTTTAAAAATGGTAGGTTCGAAAAGAATGGCGTTCCTACTCTAATTGATTACTCCCACATGCGAACTTGACGGGGGTTCGCATGTGAGGGGGGGTGTTGGGATGAGTTGTCCCACATCGACAAATTGAAAATGGTGTGCACACTTTATAAGCTATTGGAGACCTTCTTCCCATAGCCATATGGTTTTGGGATGACATATATCTCCTTGGCTTGTGAAGTGTGTGCACCTCGTGTTTTCTCCGATAATTGCTGGCATTCACAATAAGTCCAGCCAAATTTAACACAAGTTATATATGATAATAAGTAAACACTACAATTTTTGTTTAATTCAATTGTAGCACTTCATGAAATTTAACTAAAATAGTGTAAAATATATTTATCTGATTATTATCCTAAATTTCAAATAACTTTATCATTATAATTTCAATTATGAAAGAGCAAGGCTAATTATATTCAAAAAAAAAAAAAAAAAATTATATTTTACGTGCTCTTTACTAATTCAATTTATATTTACTTCCTCTATTAACAATTGCTACATTTAATTTTGTTGAAAATTAACAATGTTTTCCATGAGTTTTGACACTTTATCAATGGTACACCTAAGTTTTTTTTATCATCAATGGTACCCTCGTACTATTAAGTGTTTTACAACCGTAATCTTCATTAACTTTTTCTGTCAAAAATCGTCCAAAATCGTTAACTTTTATTCTTTTTCTTTTAAATTTAAAACATAAAAATGTACGGTTTTGAACTATTTTGGATAAAAGAAAAGTAAAAAAAAAGTTAAAGTTATAAAATGCTGAATAATACAAGGGTACCATTGATAATAAAAAAAAAACTTAGGGATACCATTGCTAATAAAAAAACTTAGGGGTACCATTAATAACGTGCCAAAACATAGGGGTACCAATGATAATTTTTCAAATTTTTATGCTATCTTCCACACTAAATTAGTCCTTAATATCTCTTACTACACATAATAGAACACTTATGATAGATTTTAGTAATCCTTGCATTGGGCCCAAGACCGACTCAAGCATGACCAACAGCTTAGTACCCTATTATTTTACACAAATTCTTGTGAGAGACGGTATTTTTAAGAGACCACCTATAATTGAGTCGGCCTATTATATATTTTTTAAAATATTATAAGCAACCATTAAGAATGTTGTAAGTAAACCTTTAAGTTATTGAAAGTATCAAAACACTTAATAGTGGAATGTGGAATGTGGAATGTGGAATGTGGAATGTAAAGTTAGAGATATTAAAAGAAGTAATTGATAAAAGACTTAATTAGTTAATTACCTAAGTTTTTGGTATCCATAGCATCATGAAGGATTGTGGAATGTGGAAGGTATTCTCTTATCTCAGGGGAAATAGAGGTCCAAGGTGCTCGCTTCAACATCTCCTCCACAAGGTTGGCGTAGCCTGCTCTTACAGCTAGCATTATGGGCATTATCTCATTGTTGTTCACTGCGTATACAAATTTTGGATCAGGCAATACCTTTGTCAAATCAGAAGCCAGTTCCTCATGCTTAAATTTGAGGGCCAAGTGCAAAGCTGTATCTTTATCCTCATTTAAAATTATGTAGGGGCTTTTTTTTGATTCAAACACTAAAGGCTTTTCTCTGATGAAGTCGATCAGCTTCTTAGCAAAACTCATGTTGCCACGCATTGCCGTCACATGCAGAACTGTATTTCCATCCACACTGTTCCATAATATCATTAATAGGCAGACATGCATGTCGCAAAATAAAGAGAAAATCTTACTAAATTATAACTGTTATTTGTGACCCTTATGTGGTAGGTAGGTTTGATAAGGTGATAGTTTTGTCGCAAAATAGGAAGAATATTAGGATACAGAGGGATTACAATCAATCTTAATTTGTATATTATTTTTAATCTAAGTATTAATTAAAACATAGTAAAATGAGATCTTATTTGATTCATCTCAACATAAAGTTTATTAATATATAAGTAGTTTTTATTATTTTTAACTATGCGCACGTATCACAATTCAATATTAAATTAGTACTTCATAAACTATTCTAAAACAATAACATTTTTAGCCACGTGGCAGCTCTACAACAAATGTATTGGCGCCTAAAACATCTTATAGATGAAATTATTATATCTAAAGCAACACTATAATTATGGCAAGTGAAGAAATGGTTTCTAACTAATTTCTTTTTATACTTACTGGGTCTTTAAATTATTGAAATTTACACTTTCTCATATCTTTACAATTTGTTTTTTTTTTTAGATTTTATGTTTGATTAAATTTTTAATATCTCTAATTTTACATAATAAAAACTTAAAAAACATGTTTGCTAATAAAACTTTACATTGAGAGGATTTAAATAAGATTAATCTTGACTATATTTTAACTTACAAGTTAAAAATCAAATAATCAATTATCAATAAAATAAAGGAAAATTTGATTTTAAACATATGAACTTTGCCTCATTTGCTTTTAAACGTTCAAACTTTTAATTAATATTTATTCAATGCAATTACGAACACACACCTTAAGAAAACAAGTAATCTGTAAGTTAGAGAAATAACCTATAAAACATCAAATTTGGGTTTGAATGAAGGAGTTGTAGTGCAAGAACATGGTCTCCATTCCGAGCGGCTTCATGGAGTTGACATCCTTTCTTTTTTTGTTCATCTGTATATTTTTCTCCCACTTCATCAACTGACAAACCCATCCTTGCAACTCTCATTTCTGGATCTGAAAGTGCTATGCAGTATTCACTCATACGCTTATAATCCCTTTCCATAAATTTAGTAGCAAATGAAATGTAATTCTCAATAATTTCATCGTACTTTTGTATTTCAGTCCCCATATATATATATACTTGCTTCAAATATAAAACAGCAACACTGAGAGAAGCAAAAGTTAATGGAACTTAAAATGATAAAAGAATCTAAAACAAACGGCTAGTTAGTGAGAGAATTAAGACAGAAATGGAAATAGGAAAGAAAAGCATATGAATGAAAGAAGAGGGATCAGAGACTTATATATACACAGTGAGAAAAATAAGGGGGAAAAAAATTTAAAAAAAAATAAACAAAATTTATAAGTTATATAAAAATTACAAAGCTCTCATCTTTTTAAATTCTATCAAAACTCAATTAAAATTTTCCCTTCAATAATGTCATTGTTTTTATGACTATTTTTTATTTTTAACTATATAACTCACATCATCTACTGTATTAGAAAGCCATATGTATTTTTTCAATTATTTATAAAAATTTTTTAATTTTATTTATTAAATGTGTATTACTATTATTTAATGTATTGTTTTGAATACCGTGAGATGGTTTAAAAAAAAATTTACTTTTATTATTAGGATTTTTTTTTATTTATAGAAGTGGTTGCTTAAATGCTATACTTTAATTCTAATATGATTTAAGTTGTGCCTAATTTTATATACGTCATTTATATTTTTCATAACAAACACTTTTTTTTCGTTTAAAACTTTATAAAATAAATTTACAAATTTTTGTGTTAAATTTGATTTTGAAATGTGTCATTAATGGTTGTAATACTTTATATAAATTGATGTAATTTATGTCGAAAAATTTAATAAAACTGTGTATCGCACGGGCACTATCTAGTAGATTATCAAAGAAGAAACTTTTTTAAAAAAATAAACCTAAGACGTCAAGCATAAAAAAAACTATGCTTTTTTTTATTTATTTTTTGAAAATCTATGCTTCATTTATTAATAATGAATCAATTAAATAAGATTAATTAGTAATCATATTACCTACTTTCTCTGATTTTTATTAGTTGCTATAGATAGTGACATTTCTTCTCACATAATATAACTATTTCTTCTCACATAATATAAGTAAAAAAAATTTTAAAAACACTACTTCTAAGTTAGTTACTTCCTGCGTCCTGATGAGTTTGTAGCAAAGAGAAAATGAGTGAATATTAAGAAAATGGTAATAAATGAAGATAGAGAATTAATTGTGTGGATGAAATTAAAGGAAAATTAAAATGTATGGATGTGATTAAAAGAAAGTGGTCGGTCATAGTCCAAAATAAAAATACTGTAATTTAAGTGAGACGGACAAAAATAAAAAATACTGCTAATTATAAGAAACAAAGGGAATATAAATTTAGAATAGATAAATTGAAGTCGTGTGAACTTGGCACGTGAAAACGCAAATTATTATATTTGATGTTGACTTATGAAGAAATGCAGCCATGAGACAAGGGATAGCACACTGCTCATGCATCCGAGATATACTTCCTAAGAGTAGTAAACTTGCTTATCCCGATTTCCTAGAGATACAATGATACAAAGTTTATTCAAGTAAGAAATAGAAAACATGCTTATTAATTACTTCAATAGAGTTGTTAAGGCTCTTACGGCCCATTTGGTTAGTGGTATTAAATAATGATAACGTAATTTTAATCACAAAAAAGCTTGTTTGTTTACAAATTTCCATTATTACCTAATATCTCATCGCTCAATGACAATGCATTGGAATGAATTTCATGAAGCAAATGAGATGATTGAAATTAGACAAGCATGATTATTAAGGCACCTAAGATATTTTTCAACCAAAATTACACTAGTTATTCATTCTCATTATCACCATTTATTACTACCTACCAAAATGATCGTTAAATTGTTACCATAGGAATATGTAAATTTTAATTCATTCTTCACTGTCATCTGCTCATGTCACTCCAAATCAATTTACTTTGACATAAATAGGTAGTTGGATGGTCAAATGATTTAATATTGTGTTTGAATGTGATACTCATTTCAAATTAAACTTGAATAAAAAATTAATACACTACTCATATCAACAATGTTCATTTATTTTACATCGGTGCGTATTTACTTAGTGTAAGATGTGAACAGGCGAACCTCACAAAAATGGTGCTGAGCACCTACTGCTACACATTGGAGAAGATAAACGAGTATTACTCAAAATGAGAAGTTCCACCAAAAATACAATAGCCTTTTGTCCTTTTATATAAAGGACCTTGGAGTTTGTTATACTCGAGAAATGTGCTGGCAAAGCATGTGATGAAAAGACAAAAGAGTAAAAAAAAATCAATTCTAAAACAAAACAAGAAAAAGAAGGCAGCTGTACAAAAAAAATGAAGTATTATACAAATACTAATGAACCCATGTATATTTATCACCCCCTCAAACTTGGGAGGAGTGTACATGCCAAGTTTGGAGATCAACTATTGGAATTGAGCAGACTAATATCTGATTTTATTATATAGTATATAATAGATGGGTTGACCCATTGGGCCATACAGTAGTCGGTAGATAAAAACTATTATATGTATTTTTGAAAATTAGGTTAAAGTGGGTGGGGTTTAAACGGACTTTGATTTGTCTCGGACCGTTTAAGTTTGACATGATTACATCTACCAAGCCAATTAAAATTTGACTCAATTCGGCCCAACTCGACCCGTTGAACACTTCTAATAGAAAACAAGAAACCACTAGCGCAAACTCAAAAATTTTAGAAAGAAATTTTTTGAGTTTTTTTTTTTTTTTTTAAATAGAGAAACAAGCTTGGGTAATTATAAGCCATTTTAGAAGTCAATGCTGTGAATTATTTACATATTACAATAAGAAGTAATTGATTGGAATTTGCACGATCTGTTTGTTAATACAACCTTTGAATTTAAATAATGAAGTTGGTAGTATTTTTCTCTCCTGCTTACACGTTTCATGATCCGGCTTATCCAAAATACTCTTTTGCCAGTTTTAATCTACGCCAAGTTTTTATTATAGTGATTAGTGAGGTTAGGTACTTAGGTGTCCCCGAATTCAAATGATGGATTTGAAGTCTGAAACCGAGATTTTTTGTCTCCCTCTGTTATTTTGTTATCTTTTGGTTCTTGTCCAAATTATTACTTTCTCCGTTTTTTTTTACTTGTAATATTGTTGACTTTGATACCATTTATTAAGTAAATTGACTTTTATATTGTCGGTAATCTAAAAGTTAAAACATAGTCATATGAGATCTTGTTTGAATCGTCTCGACTCTCGATTCAAAGTTCATTAATTTTGAGTTTTTATAATTTTTCGATATGTATAATTAGAGATATAGATTATCCAATTCGTACATTGAGGAGCGTGAAAAAGCAAATGTTGCATCTAATATGGAACGGAGGAAGTACTAGTCATTTTTTGAGCATTACAAAATTTCCGCCCCAATCTTTGTTTTATTGACATTTCAAAATTGCTCCTGATTACATTTTAAATTTTCAATCTTTAACATCTCTCTAAAAACTCTCTCCGAATAATCATTGAAGTAAAACAAGCTAAAATTAAAAATAGAGTCACAATGGCTAACGAAAATGAGCATTAATATGATTGCGGAATCAATATGATTGTATTAAAATTTGGTACATGTTGACTCTTTTGGCTATAACATTAAATAGAAAAATTATATAATTGCAATGTTTGCGGCATTAGAACCTAGACTTCAAAATCTTTCCAATGATATATTACATATCCCATTCCGATGATCGAGCGAGACATGACGATCGTTTAAAGTTTGTTTGTGCTGAAATTTTATACATGTTCACTCTTTTGGTCATAACATTTTATAGAAAAATCTTATTAATGCAAGGTTTGTAGCATTAGAAACTAGACTTCAAGAGCTTTTCAAAAGCATATTATATGCCCAATTCTGACAATCGAGTGAGAAATAACGACCGTTTTAAGTTTGTAGTGATTTCTAACATTAGTCGCTCGCGACTAGGCCTAGGATGAGTCGCACAAAACGTGCGACTAGACCTAGGTTGAAATTAATGAGATCTATAAAGACAGATTATAAAAAATTATAAAATAAAAATTAAACCTCAATATCTGTAAATACAGTTTATAAAAAATTATAAAAAACACATAATTGATATGTTCAAAGGTTCAATTATATCGTTGGAAACACGTAATAATTGATACGTATCTCATTAACATAGTTGTCGAGACTAGCTAATTGAGATAGTAAGTCTCATGGGAGACGGTCTATTCTATAGACGGAATCCATGAAACCCAGCCCAAAATATAACATAGTATATTTGGATAAAGCTTTAACGTTTTTATTCTATCACTGCAACTTGGGGGGTTTTAGTGTACACTCTTTTGTCCAAACACATATGTTAGATTGTGGTGTCTCATAATCTCAATGTGTACGTTGATGTTTTGTGTTGAGTATGGTAAGTTTGGAATGGATGAGCATGTGAGGATTATAAGGAGCACAAGGTCATAGTGATACACGAGTTATTCGTGGAGTTGGCTCGCCCTGCTGGATCAGGGCTCGACCACTCGAGCTGTTACACTTGACCTCAAGCGGTTTCTACGCGCTGCACACACGACATTCTCAGTTTTGAAGGAGCTATTGTTGGTAGCCTTGATTTGTCATAGTCTTATAAATACTCACCGTAAAACATCATTCAGAGAGTGTGAATTACATTGTAATCAAGAGTGGGTAAACACAAGTGAGATTGAATTAGATATAGAGTGAGCCACACAAATTAGGGTTTTTGAGCAAATTGGGGATTTACAATTTACTCTTGTAATCTCTATAGTTTTTCATCTCCATTGTTAGAATTGATTAGTGTGTGTAATCAAGAACTAGTCAGTACAATTGTCTTCATCCATTGGGTGGTTTTATAGTCTAATATCAATTTGATATTAGGATTTTCCACCTTCCAATTCTTGATGAGTTTGTTTAATCACTTCGTTATAATTTTACATTTTTTTTATCATTCTTTGTAAATTTAAATCTTCATTGTTATAAAAGCAATTCCACTAACAACATATGCTTTATTTGACTAAATTTCTGAGAGTCATTTTTTTTTATCAGAAGTGCCATTTATTTAGGATAAAGAAGTACTCTATAATAATATTAAATTACTAAACTAGCCTTGATTTATGTATACAACCTATGTCCCATTAGTTTTGTCGCATGTAACAATTGTTGTTAGTGCTTTATTAGTCAAACTAGGATAGAAGCCCATGCAATACACGAATTTTCAAATACATTAATATTTTATAAAGTTTTAGATGAATGAAAATATTAAATAAATGTGTGTTTTTAAATACGTGTGTAATTTAATGAAAAAATAGATGAATGAAAATATTAAATGAAGGTGCGTGATAAAGTATTTACATATGTATATTGCAATTAGAAAAGAATTAAAATAAAATAATGCACATGTAGTTCGCATTAATATATGACATAGATCAAATAAGATTTTCGTAAGAGCAATTTTCAATGCAAAATCACAATATTATATTATTTTTGTCATCTTATGTTGTGATTTTGCAATTTCGCTGCAAAATTAGAAAATTATATATATATATATATATATATATATATATATATATATATATATATATATATATATATATATATATATATATATATATATATATATATATATATATATATATATATATATATATATATATATATATATATATATTACATGCGTATAAACAATTTTATTTAGACGATCTATAAACTAGGAATTTGAAGTTTTGAACATCCTTCTTAGCCCTACCTTCATTCTTTTAAAAAAAGGTTTATGAGCTTCCGGATGACATTTATAGTAATCTTTCATCTCTTGTTTGATTAAATCTAAGAAAGTGTTGCCATCGACATCTTTGTTATGAAATATCTTGTTAAGGTCATGTAAAGTTTTGAGATAAGACAAGTATTCTGGCCTTGTATACCTCACAACAAGGTGAAGAATGGTTTCACGTCTCGCAGTAACTTGATATAATGTTTCAGGAACACATGATATAAACTCCTTAACAAAATCAACACTTTCATCAGCATGTACGCCAAAAGTCCAATGTATGGGAAAATTTCCATCAGAGTCACATTTGGTGGCATACTCTGGGAAGTTGGTAAGCATGAATCGAACTATGCTAAGACGGCCCATGTATGTTGCATATGAAAGAGTCCTCCATCCTCCAAACATGTATTTGTTGGTATACTCTTGGTTCATTGCTTCAGGATAGCGTGATAGTATCTCTTTAACAATGTCTATATTGTCTACCATGATTGCCGCGTGTATTGGAAATATACCCTCGAACGTACAAGTGGTTACTGAATTTGGAAATTTACTGAGAAAATACTGGACCGCTTCAACATACCCTTTAATCACAGCGTAAATCAATGGCGTCCGCCTAACAGAAACTGACTCCGCCAAAGCAGGCATATTGTCCAGTACTATTTGCAACATTCCTAACATTGAACAAAAATAGTCCAGTACTATTTAAGGCTTGCTTGGTATCGAGGTATAGGGGAAGTAAATATTTTGGAAAAAAATATATATATAAAATTGAGTTGCCTAGAATAAGGGTAAATTATATTGTTTTAAAACAAAATTATTGACTCTCGAACATAGAGAAACAACAATGATTTAAATAAGCGTTGAGCTTCTCCAAAATCCAACCCTGGGAGAGCTTGCCAATAAAATCACTCACCCTACATTTCACGTCGACGTAATTGATTTTTTGGGCACGGGAGCCACAAAGGAGCCATCACGAAGCAAACACCGATCCTTCTTTTCCCAAATTGAAACAACCATTACCAGTGCTCCAATCAAGACCCTCCATTAGAAGAGATTCTGCCCCCACATGCTTTTCCATGAAAAACTTGGGTTAAAACCCCTCCCAACACCCAAAATAATCATTCTTAATTAAAATATTGGGGTTTAAGGGCGACCGAACCCAATTAGGGTTGCACACGGTCCGATCTGGTCTGGTTTGACAGGAAAATCATACCAGACCAAAATTTCCGGTTTGAAAATTTTTTAGACCAGTCAATACACCAGACCAGAACGGACCAAACCGTACTAAAGGAGAATGTGACTTCACACAAGCATACCTCACCGCATCAACCTCTTTGACTTCACGCAATTCCACGAGAATGTGATGATGAGAGCACGAAAGGAGATTGACTATTGTATCTCGCCACCAAAAACCAATACCCCCTGAGGTGCCCTTCTTTACTAGTACAAAAACCTTCGTTAAACCTATATTTTTTTTCTAATACCTTCGAGCTTACGCTTTACCATCATAAACTCAATCACAAAAACTAGAGTGAGTCTTAACCTATAGTTAACTAGCCATAACTTGAATTTCTCTAATTGTAAGTGACTAACAAATTAAAATTGAATTCTAAAATACAACCAAAGCCCTGGCCCCTCATTGAACCTTAATCAAACTCGTTAGGAAGCTAATTAACCAAATGCACACATATACCTAGCTATGAACCATTAAGAATAAGAATGAAGAGTATAAATTTAATTACCTAAGTTGTTCGTATCCATAGCATCATAGACGATTGTGGAATGTCGAAGTTTATTTCTTACGTCAGGGCAAATAGAGTACCAAGGTGCTCGCTTCAACATCTCCTCCACAAGGTTGGAGTTGCCTGCTCTGATGGCTAGCATTATGGGCATCATGTGATTCTTGTTCATTGCGTATACAAATTTTGACTCTGGCAATTCTTTTATCAAATCTGAAGCCACTTCCCCATGCTTAAATTTGAGGGCCAAGTGCAAAGTTGTATCTTCATCATCATTTAAAATTACGTAAGGGGATTTTGATGCAAACACAGAAGGCTTTTCTTTAATGAAGTTGATCAGTTTCTTAACAAAAATCCTGTTGCCACGCATTGTCGTGACATGTAGAACTGTATTTCCGTCCACACTGTTCGATGTAATAATGATGTTAGACATTTTGCAAATTAAACCAATTTACCAACCTAACAAATTACATAACATACTTCCTCTGTTCCAGTACTATACGTACTACATTTGAATTTATTAGGTAATTTCATGTATTATTTTGATCATTTATATATTGAACTACACACATCTAGAAATTAAAAAAATACTTAATATTGCAAAAGTATGCGATTTGAAGATTTAAACAAAATCCCACTTAACTATAAATCTATAATTTTCTTATACATTAGCTAACAAATTTCATAACATACTTCCTTATTTCACTAATTTTTCTTTTTAATTTTTTTCCTCTAATAAATTTAGTATTCAATAAAATAATATATCTACTATCTAAATTCTAATTTTCTTAATTTTGATAAACATATCTTGCAAGAACTTTCCTTTAATAAAAATACAATTTTTATTTTTCTATTTTTCATAATTTTTTTCCTCCAATTCTATTTTTCTTAATTTTTTTCCTCCAATTCTATTTTTCTTAATTTTTTTCCTCCAATTTTGATAAACATATCTTGCGGGAACTTTCCTCCAATTCTATTTTTCTTTTCCTCTAATAAATTTAGCACTTGCTGGTTAGGATTAGGGGTGTTCAATGGGCCGAGCCCCCATTTTGAGCCCTTATCCGGCCCGTTTTTAGAAGGGCTTTGTAAGGGCCGGGTCGAAAATGGGCCGGAAGGAAACGGACTTTACTTTATGTAAAGTGAAGCGGGCTATAAAAGGGCTCAATAAGGGCCGTAAACGGGCCTTTGTAAATAACATAATTAATGTATAATTTAAATATTATAAATGACAATGTCAATGTAATTATTAATATTTTATTAATTTTTTTTATTATAAATGATAATTTAAATGTTATAAATTGAAAAATGGGGATTAAAAATATTTTTAGTAGTAAAAATGGGCCGGATTGGGCCGGACTGTGCTTTCAAAGCCCGACCCATTTAAAGCCCATATTAATTCTAAAGGGCCCTTATCCAGCCCGGCCCATATTTACTTAAGCCCGCCCGGCCCTTATCCGGCCCATTGAACACCCCTAGTCAGGACCAAACCAAACCACGACCATAAGGCGTACGGCGGCAACCCACACCACGTCATCCACCCACCCTAGTCGACATCTCACGCAAGCAAGGCCGGCTCTAAAGTGGGTAAGAGCGGCCGTTGCTTTGGACCCCTTGTCAAAAAAGCAAAATCAATGGTTGCAGAAGATCCATATAGATTATAAATTGCAAGGAAAAAGAGCCCCAATGTGTTATTTTGCCCAAGGCTCCAATATATCAATGGTCGGCCCTGCACGCATAAGTGGCCACCAAACGACCCACAATACCACCGTTGTTGCCGCCAGCCTACACCTGCTGCCGTTAAGACCACCTACGGCCACTGTGACCAACCTTACCCACCTTCAATTCACTTTCAGATATAATTTTGACGTTTTTCTTAAAATTTTGTCCATTTGATGCCTTGGGACTTTGAACCTGTGTCTGCCCCTGGCTGGACCGATTGGATCAATCCAGATGAACACCTTAGTTAGTTAGTTTTACCCTATCATTAATAAAAATTAAGGAAAATACAATGTGGTGATCCTGAATTTTTGTTTAAACTTCTACTTTTTCACTTCAAAGACAAAATATTAAGATTTTAGTTTAATTCAAGCAATTATCATTTATCATAGTAAACTTTTTTCATAAGAATAAACATCCTAATCACTATTAATAAGCACTTTTTTGAAAATTTTTATCAAGATAGTACTTAATTTAATAAAAAATTGAAAAAATTACCTAAACTAATTCAACATATTTATTATTTTCGTACAATAATCTCATCTATTGATCAACCATAAATAATCCCAACTTTATAGGTTTTTGCCTAAATTAAATGTAGATAACCTATTGACCTGTTATAGTAGGTAACACACCAAAAAAGTAAAATGAAAATCAAAGGAAAAAATTTTTAAATAAATAATAAAAAAATTTGGCTCGAGAAGGTAATACTTTTTTGAATATATTTTTTTCATATTTTTTTTTTAAATTATCTTATTTCAAACATTATTATAAAATTTACTATAGCATGTCAATGGATTACTGTGTGAGTAAATACCCTCTAAAGTTGGAATTATTCATGATTAATCAATAGGTAAGATTATTATAAGAAAATCATGAAAATCTTTATCATCCAAAAATTGAAAGCTCACGTGAAATGTTAAAAAAAAAATTGATTTTGTTCTGACACCAACACCACAAATTCCCAACGAACTTGACATATAAAATTAAAGTTTTTTAGTTAACCTCAAGAAAATATTTAAATTATCTCAAAAAAAAAAAACAAAGTATTTTTTTTTTTTTTTTTGAGATAACAAAGTATATTAATAATGAATAAAAATAAGTTTAATTGAGAAATAACCTGTAAAACATTAAATTTGGGTTTGAATGAAGGAGTTGTAGTGCAAGAACATGGTCTCCATTCCGTGCGGCTTCATGGAGTTTACATCCTTTCTTTTTTTCTTCTTTTGTATATTTTTCTCCTATTTCATCAACTGACAAACCCATCCTTGCCATTCTCATATGCATATCTGAAAGTCCTGAAAGCGATCGAGATCTACCCATATAGTACCTTTCCAAAAACTTAGATGCAAATGAAATGTAATTCTCAATAATTTCATCGTATTTTTGGATTTGGATTTCAGTCGCCATTCTTGCTTCAAATATAATTACTTGCAGTTTCTTTACTTTATAATTAATCTCGTTAGCTGCAAATTCTACTTAGGAAAATATAAAAGAGCAAGACAAAGAGAAGCAAAGTCTAATGAAATTTTAATGATACAAAATACAAGAAAAAGAAACGCCAAGTTATGAGACTGTGACAGAATTATGACGGAAATGGGACTGGGAAAAAAAAAATCCTATTAAATCTTACCAAGTAATTTAATTTGTTAAGGTTCACAAGGAAAATTTGAGATCATTAAATACTATACAATAAGTCTCATGGGAGACGGTCTATTCTATAGACAGAATCCATGAAGCCCAGCCCAAAATATAACATAGTATATTTGGGGTTATAATAAATTATTTGGGGTTATAATAACTTATATTTGGGGTTATAGAATAGTATATTCGAGGTTATAATACCTTACATTTAGGATTATAAGTTTATAACATAATATAATTGATATTATGATAAAAAAATCAGTTAAGGGAAATGGGCTGACCCAATTTTGTGGTCTATCCTATAGACCGTCTCTTGTGAGATTTTGTGATTACTATATGAAAGGGAAACGTATGATTAGGTTATTCACGATGTGTTTATACGTGTTATCAAGTTGATTTCGAACCACGTATTTTGGATTAATTAAAAATCAAGTTTTAAATTCAATTGGAAGTCGAATTCAATAATATGGTCGGATGGATAACGCACCATCACGTCTATTTTAAATATCTCTACTTATAATACTCATTGAGTCCTACTAGGTTTGTTCGATCAATCATATATACATCATACATAATTAGTTTTGATGTACAATACAAAAAAGAAGATTGAATGAGTGAATGTCATTTGTCAATGTTTTATTGGCCGATATTCATAGAATTTTAGTGATTAGCATTTACACTTTTGTGATATTTACAATTAATAAACATCAATTTTGGAAAACGATTGATCATATAAATCTGTCAAAATAAATTAACATTAGTGATTAACATTTACACGTTACCATATTTACAATTAATATACAACAACGTAGAAAATTGAATGATCATTTATATAAGTCAAAATACAATTTTTTTTTTTTTGAATTAAGTCAAAATACAATGTTAGGTTACCATTAATACAATTTTAAATTTTAGAATAAAAAAGTGAAGTATATTGGACCAGATGACTATTTTAGAAACAAATAAAAAAAATCAAGCAATTGGAATATATGTGAAAGCAATCAACCAACTTTATTTATACTATGTATAAATATAAAAGTGTATTATAATGCAATTTAGAAGATTGGTTGATCATCAAAATTTTACTGTATATAAATATATAAATATAAAAATATACAACAATTAGAAGATTGATTGATCATTGAAACTATATTGTGTATGAGAGTTAAAGCAATTTAGTTAAGAAATTGATTGTTTCAAAACCTATAAACACTTTATTAACAACTTAGTTATTTTGTGTTTTTTTATACTTAATTATTTTTAATTCTTTTCTAATTGCAATATACATATGTAAATACTTTATCACGCACCTTCATTTAAAATTTTCATTCATCTATTTTTTCATTAAAATATACACGTGTTTAAAAACACACATTCATTTAATATTTTCATTCATCTAAATATAATAAAAAATATTAACAGAATTGAAAATTCGTGTATTACACAAGCTTCTATCCTAGTTTGACTAATAAAGCACCAACAACAATTGTTACATGCGACAAAACTCAAGGGACATAGGTAGTATACATAAATCAAGGCTAGTTTAGTAATTTAATATAATTATTGAGTACTTCTATATCCTAAATAAATGGCACATCTGATAAAAAAAATGACTCAGAAATTTAGTCAAATAAAGCATAGGTTGTTAGAGCAATTGCTCTTATAACAATGAAGATTCAAATTTACAAAGAATGATAAAAAAAAAATGTAAAATTATAACGAAGTGATTAAACAAACTCATCCAGAATTGGAAGGTGGAAAATCCTAATACCAAATTGATATTAGACTATAAAACCACCCAATGGATGAAGACAATTGTACTGACTAGTTCTTGATTACACACTCTAATCAATTCTAACAATGAAGATGAAAAACTATAGAGATTACAAGAGTAAATTGTAAATCCCCAATTTGCTCAAAAACCCTAATTTGTGTGGCTCACTCTCTATCTAATTTAATCTCACTTGTGTTTACCCACTCTTGATTACAATGTAATTCACACTCTCTGAATGATGAATTACGGTGAGTATTTATAAGACTATGACAAATCAAGGCTACCAACAATAGCTCCTTCAAAACTGAATGTCGCGCGTGCATCGCGTAGAAACCGCTTGAGGTCAAGCGTAACAGCTCGAGTGGTCGAGCCTTGAACCAGCAGGTCGAGCCAACTCCACGAACAACTCGTGTATCATTATGACCTTGTGCTCCTTATAATCCTCACATGCTCATCCATTCCAAACTTACCATACTCAACACAAAACATCAAGCTACACATTGAGATTATGAGACACCACAATCTAACATATGTGTTTGGACAAAAGAGTGTACACTAAAACCCCCTAGTTCCAGTGATAGAATAAAAATGTTAAAACTTTACCCAAAACGTTTAATTATCTAAGTCGAGGAATCTACCTAGTGAATATATCGACAAAGTGATAGTTAACAAGATAAGTATGTGAAGTACATGGCATAAATATAATTGAACCTTTTCAGATATTGAACATATCAATTATTACGTGTTTCCATTGATTCAAGATAGGATTCTTCAAAAATAGATCATTGACATTATAAACAATAAAACAATGGTAGTACAAGAAAGGGCGAGTTTATGTTCAAGAAAAAGGTTTCTCAATTAACTAGTCTCGACAACTATGTTAATTAGATACGAATCAATTATTACGTGTTTCCAACAATATAATTGAACCTTTGAACATATTAATTATGTGTCTTTTATAATTTTTTATAATTTGTATTTACAGATATTGAGGTTTAATTTGAAAAGTAATCAGAAGCAATTTTGAAATGTAACATATAATGGGTCACGATAAAAACGAAGATTGTGGCGGAAATTTTATAATGCTCAAAAAATGACTAGTAATAATTTGGACAAGAACCAAAAGATAACAAAATAACAGAGGGAGACAAAAAATCTCGGTTTCAGAGTTCAAATCCATCATTTGAATTCGGGGACACCTAACCTAAGTACCTAACCTCACTAATCACTAATAATAAAGACTTGGCGTAGACTAAAACTGGCAAAAGAGTATTTTGGATAAGCCGGATCATGAAACGTGTAAGCAGGAGAGAAAAATACTACCAACTTCATTATTTAAATTCAAAGGTTGTATTAACAAACAGATCGCGCAAATTCCAGTCAATTACTTCTTATTGTAATAAGTAAATAATTCACAGCACTGACTTCCAAAATGGCTTATAATTTCCCAAGCTTGTTTCTCTATTTTCAAAAAAAAAAAAAAAAAAAACTCAAAAAGAAAAAATTCAATGAAACAGGGTATGCTAGGAGCCTAGAACAAGTAATATTTGATCATTTAAATATCAGAATTGATTTCCAAAAAAAAAAAATATCAGAATTGATCAATTTCAAATCAAAATTAATTCATATGATATTAATTGATACATTTAATGTTTACTAAAATTGATCATTTTATAAAAATTGTCATCTTTATGTTATAAATAAATTTCTTTCTAAAATTTTTGAGTTTGCGCTAGAGGTTTCTTGTTTTCTATTAGAAGTGTTCAACGGGTCGAGTTGGGGCGAATTGAGTCAAATTTTAATTGGCTTGGTAGATGTGGTCATGTCAAACTTAAACGGTCCGAGACGAGTCAAAGCCCGTTTAAACCTCACCCACTTTAACCTAATTTTCAAAAATATAAGTAATAGTTTTTATCTACGTACTATATGGCCCAATGGGTCAACCCATCTATTATATATATATATATATATATATATATATATATATATATATATATATATATATATATATATATATATATATATATATATATATATATATATATAATAAAATCATATAAAAATTATAAGGAAAAAAGTGATAAACCTTTTTTTTTTTTCAACCAAATCCTATAATTATCTAACCCGATCCGACCCCATCCTTACACCAAGACCAGTCAATGGCCCAACCCGCTAATGACCCGTTTATATGTATTATGACTTTTAACCCGTTAAATCGATCCGCCTCGACAAACACCTCTATTTTCGATGAACTTCATAACTTAAATTTAAAGGTTGTACACGTGATAAGAGTTATTAACAAAGAGATCGTCCAAATGCCAAGCAATTATTATTCAATATTTTTATAAATGAGTAATTGGCTGCCAGCTACAGCATTGACTTATAAAGGCTTAAAGGTTAAAGTTACAGAACTTGTATTGATTGAAATAAAAGAAAAGAAAAAAAAACCGTCCTTCAAATTCATCAACCCCTATGTATGAATATGATTCGGGCGAAAATTATTCCATCCCAATTGATGGTAAGCTGTACAAACTGTTGGTGAATGGAAGTATAGATGTAGCTTTAAAGTATAATAATGTCAGCAAGTATAAGTGTAACAAACTAAAAAACTCGGTGCTTCATATTGCAGCAGGTGCTGGGCAAGCCGAGCTCATTAAACATATTCTTCCTTATTGTCAAGAGGTGATCAGTTGGAAGAACAATGAGGGCGATCTTGCTTTGCATTCTGCTGCAAAAGCCGGCCATTGTAAAGTACTTAAAGCTTTTACAGCACACAATGGTTTTAGCAAGGAATTGTTGGGGTCAAAAAATAAAGACGGAAACACAGTGCTGCATATTGCGTTACAAAAGAACAGAGAAAAGATGGCACAATTTTTGTTTGAAGAGTATCCAGAAGCGTGTTATGAGTTGAATTATAAGATGGTTTCTCCCTTGTATTTGGGTATCAAGTTGGGTTATGAAACACTAGTCAAGAATATGATTTCTTACACCAAAGACAAGCGGGATGCAAAGGCTGCTCTTTCCAATGGAAAATCTCTTGTTCATGCTGCCATTGATACTGGTAATACAGGTAATTCTTATCACCCTTAGCTCTGATCGTATCATAGTTTTGTTCTTGGTCTAATTAACTGAAGAATCTTGATTAGCATCAATCAATTGATCCTTAGCTTTGAAACAATGTGGGCGCAGTTATCCTTCATGAGCTACTTAGCAATCACAAAGATTTGATCAAGTACTCGTTGGACGAAGAAGGTCGTACACCACTGTCTTATGCAGCCTTGACAGGTAACCTTGAGGTGGTCAAGTACTTGATGCAGGACAAAGAATTGGAGGATAGTGCATACGAAATTGATAGGGAAGGCTCCTTACCAATTCACAAGGCAGCAAGTGGAGGAAATATAGAGGTCATCAATGTACTTGGCCAAGCAAAGCAATTGCTAAATAGTAAAGATCAAAATGTCCTTCATTTAGCGGCGGCAAGTGGCAGATCTCAAGCAGTCTCTCATGTATTGAAAAATTGGAATGACTTGGACTTGGAAATTTTCACCAATCAAAAAGATGTAGATGGAAACACTCCTTTACATTTGGCAAGTCAACACTTCCATCCAAGGGTAGTGTACCTTTTGACGAGGGACAAGAGATGCAAGTGCGAATTGACGAACAAAGACGGATTAACAGCTCTTGATTTGGCCGAGATTCATTGTGGATCATTGCCTACATTTGAAGCGGTATGTACTATGGCCTTGTTAGGCTAATTGTATTTTACAAAGTTTTTTCTTGACTTTCGGCTTTTGACTTTTATCTCTTCATTGATTAATCAACAAAAAAAACTTAGTTATTGCTTATTGTCTCACACCTCTTTTTTACAGCGTCTGACTTGGATGACGCTGAGGTATGTCAATGCACCACGAAGCACACAGTCAACAAGGATTAAGTTTGTGAAAAAGGAAGGAATGGAAGTGATGAACATTAAGAATGAGAACGACAAATATGAGTTGGAAACCTACAAGGGTAGAGTCGACACTCTCTTACTAGTAGCCACACTGGTGGCAACTGTGACATTTGCAGCAGGGTTCACTCTTCCAGGAGGATATGAGCAATCTGATCCAAACAAAGGTATGGTTGTGCTAACCCAAAATTGGGCATTCAAGGTGTTTGTATTCACCAATACATTTGCAATGTACAGCTCAATTTTGGTTGTTGTGAGCCTTATTTGGGCTCAATTGGGTGACCTTAAGTTGGTGTTAATCTCCATGAGATTCGCAATGCCATTGCTAATAATTTCACTAGCTATGATGTCCTTGGCCTTCATGATGGGTCTATTTGCGGTGTTGAAGACCATAACTTGGCTATCATATGTGGTTTTCGGAATGGGATCGCTCTTCATCCTTATAGTGCTTGGTCTTTCTATCCCACTTTACAATCCTTCCTATATTAAAAATCCAGTAAAACGGTTTTTCTTCTCTAAGATTTTGTTGTTGTTGTTGTTAGTGTGTGAAAAGAAAACCATAGAGCATACCTAAAACATTGTATACATGTTTTTGACTTTTCTGGCTCATGAAAATCTCTTGGACGTTCTAATGTTGGGGGAAATGATCTTTATTTTTTGAATTATCAAAATGTTTAATATTTAGATTTCATAAGAACAACAAAGATTTTATTTTCGTTTTGCTATTTCAAGATTGAAATTTGTTAGTTAAATATTGAAGACCATATGTCAATAATTTTTATCATCATCATCATCAATCCAGTAAATTCCCATTCATAGAACTTAGAAGTTAGGGTCCAAGAAGGGTAGTGGTGAACAAACTATATCATCCCCTTTAAAAAGAGGATAACGATGAATGCGGTAAGTGGAACCGAGCACGCATCAGCGAATAACAACACAGGATAAACTGTGATTGAATCATTAAAATTTATAAACAGGTTGAATTAATAACAACACAAATTGATAAAAGCAGATATTTTCCTTTAATGTAACACAACACACATGAGAAAACAACAACCAACATAGCAGTAGCAAGACAAGATTACCCACAATTAAAATTCCTATTTAAAATCTTTTATTTAAGTCCAACTTTCATAACCTAAATTCTAGAAGATATTCTTTAACTGAATTATTAATTTCCATTTCTACGATTATGATGAATTCACAAAGAAAGAAAAACTAAGTACTCCTTACCAGTTGCCCAATATCGACTATCGAATTCTATGAAAGAGGTGAGAATCAATACCTCAGTAGCCTTGCCGTCTTGCTAGCTGACGATAGCCGACTTCCAGGGGTGCGCCGCAGGGAGGGAGCCGGGAAATGGGGAGGGTGCGCCTCAGGAAGAGTGGGGGAATTGGGAGTGACGATTAGGGGTTTATTAGGGTTTACAATTTTTATTTTTATTTTTTTATTTTTTTTTTGAAAGAATTAGGGTTTATTTACAATTACAATACAGAGAATGGGGAATGGCCGAATGGATACCGTACTTCGCTAGTTTAAGGGTGGTACCTAAAGGGTAAAGGGATGTTGATAATAAAGAACGGGTCTTAAGAATCTACGGTCCATCTCTCATTGTTTTCTAAAACCCGAATTCTGATCCGTCAATTTTAAACGGATTTAGATCCAATCAGAATTAGTCGTATAAAATTTTGAGACTTACACCCGCAAAAACAAATTCGGGCCAAGTCTAAGATTCATTGTCATCTCTCGTCACCATCGTTTTCATTGTGTTGCCACCCTTTATATATTAAATTTTCAATATTGCCTTAATAAACTTCATAGCTCCATCTTTCTAATTTATCTCTAAAAACGCTTTGAATTAAAATTGAACATCAAAACAATATATGGCTGATGAATTTGTTCACCAAAACAATTCGATAAATATCAATTACGAACTTAAATGAATATTCGTTGCAGTCGCACAACATGCGTGACTAAGCCCAAGTGCATTTGCTTGTGCACACTACAAGAAAATTGTTCAATTGTGGCAGAATATTTTTGACACTTCATCAAAATGCCATCATTCTTATAGTATTGTCCGAATATTTCAATCTTAATTTATGACACTTTCAACAAGTGTCACTAAATAATTTTATGACATTTAATAAATGACATAATTTGATATCTTAAATGTCACAATTGGCACTATTTTTTGTAGTGGCAACAGGGTCCTTTTTTTTAAATGATTTATTATATAATATTTGTTTTTAATTTTATTAAATTTTTAATTTTAGCTCGATTGAAGATGTTTTACAAAGAAGATGACCAAAAGACAAGAAAAATGTTTATAATGTAAAAGTTTCGTGCTGAAATTTGATATATATTCATTTTTTTGCAATAATAACTTTTGATAGGAAGATCACATTAATGCAAGATTTTGTGGAACTTGACCTAGTCGCTCAAAATATACGACTTGGTGGAGTCATAGAAAACGTGTGACAGGATTCATTTTCAGATTTTTTTAATATATTTCTTGTTTATTTTCTAAATTTAATTATCATAAATAATCTTAGTTTATCAACAATTATTTTTTATTTAATAATTAAAAATGATGTAAGGCCATTTTTGTATTTTTATTTAAAACGATGGAAAACAATGAAAGGGTAGCTATATTTAAAAATCGAGTTAATGAAATTTGCATTGAGATAAATCAAATAAAATTTTACATTGATTATATTTTAATTCATATATTAAAAATAAAATTAAAGTGAAATTCACATGGTAACAACTGTATGAATAATTAATCAGCATGTTTTGTATTTCTTTATTAATAATATAAACTTTGTATTAATAATATAAACTTTGTATTTCTTTATTAATAATATAAACTTTGTATTTCTTTATATATTGGTTTATGTATCGAAAAATAGACAAATAAGTATTTGTTTCGACCGGATATAAAAGAGTTACCCCAAGGGTAATCACGACGTCCTTTTTTTTTGAAAAAAAATTGTTATGATGGGTAAAAATGACGTTAAATATCTTTTATTTTTATTTTGTTTATTTATGTGTTTAATTATGAATTATTTAAAAATACGAGGACTAAATAAGATATTGTCACATAGACATCTTAATCTCTCAAATTGGTCAAACCTTCAAACTTAACAGTCAACTAACGTTTTCCGTTAAGTGGTAGTCATTTGCAGAGAATCATATTAGATTAGGTAGTTTTTTGCAAAAAAATTACATTAGGTAGTTTTTGCAAATAGACCTATAGAGTAGATAGTTTTTTATAATTTTTCCTATAAATAATTCGAGGTTTTTGTTTATTTGTATTTATTTTTTTCTTTTTACATAAATTTCATTTAATTTGTTTTTGCACTAATTATTCTGGGTATGGAATATGAATTATTACCCATACATTTCTCAATAAGTTGTTTTTACTGGCTAATCGTTGACTTCTCGTAATTTTTTTGTTCTTACCTTTAAGGCCTTACTCGATAGTTCTTTATTTCTACTATCATCCAATAAAGGTCTTACCTATTTTTTCATACGTAAAATTTTAGGAATGTTGCTGGACAATATGCCTGCTTTGGCGGAGTCAGTTTCTGTTAGGTGGACACCATTGATTTATGCAGTGAATAAAGAGAGTGAGTAGTGTAATGTGTCATCATCATCAGGAGTTTCTGATTACTTACATTTATTATCCAATCATTTGTTTATTGTTTTTCTTGACTCAAAAGTGACTATAACTTTATTTAAGCAAAGACTTATATAGATTTTTTTTTAAAAAAGAAGTATTGAAAAAAATTCAAAGGGGGACCTGTTAGTGAATGTGACGGCTTATAAATTATACTCCCTTTGAATCAGTTTAGATGTTCCATTTGGAATTTCACAGATTTTAAAGGTTGAGTAGAGTCCATTAAAAAGGTAGTAGTTGGGTATTTTAATTGATTAAATTAATTGTAAAGTATGCATCAATATAAGACATAATATAAATCAAATAAGATTTTCCTAAGAGCAAATTTCCATGCAAAATTATACTTTTGCTAGCCAATATATTTTGATCTTACAATTTCCATGCAAAATCAGAAAATTTCATTATATATCGTTGTCATTACAATATTATATTCTTTTAAGAATGTCTACAATGGTGCATATGGTCGCAATACTTTTGACTAACCGCTTTATAATATGTTAAAATGAGCATCTATAGATCTAAATACAAATACATAACATCATATAAGGGATTTTATTAAATATGTAAATAACCGTTACATAATCGATCAATTCAAATATGCATCTTTGGTACATGCATACATAATAAACAAAATTAGAACTTTATTATAATTATAATTCAAAATTTGAACTTCCTTACTAGCCCTTCCGTCATTCTTTTAAAAAAGGTTTTCGGAGCTTCTGGATGAGTACTTCTATAGTCAGTTTCCATCTTTTGTTTCATTAAATCTAAGAAAGTGTTGTCATCTACATCTTTGTTATGGTATATCTTGTTAAGGTCAGGTAATGTTTTGAGATACGACAAGTATTCCGGCCTTGTATACCTCACAACAAGGTGAAGAATGGTTTCACCTCTCTTAGTAACTTGATATAATGTCTCAGGAGCAAATGATATAAACTCCTTGAGAAAATCAACACTCTCATCAGCTGTTATACCAAAAGTCCAATGTATAGGAAAATTTCCATCCGGATCAGATTTGGTGGCATACTTTGGGAAGTTGGTAAGCATATATCGAACAATGCTAAGACGACCTTTGTATGTTGCATATGAAAGAGTCCTCCATCCAAACATGTATCCGTTGGTATACACTTGGTTCATTGCTTCAGGATCACGTGATAGTATCTCTTTAACAATGTCTATATTGTCTACTTCAATTGCCTTGTGTATTGGAAATTTACCCTCCAACGTACTTTCGGCTACCGAATTTGGAAATATATTGAGAAAATATTGAACCACTTCAATAAAACCTTTATTCACTGCGTAAATCAGTGGCGTACACCTATGAGAAACTGACTCTGCCAAAGCAGGCATATTGTCCAGTATTTTTTGCAACATTCCTAAACATTGAATATGAATGTGTCATTATACATATGAGATTTTTATTGGATGACAGTACAATAGAAAATAAAGAACTAACAACTAAGGAGTAAAGCTCAAAAAGTGTAAGAAAAAATAAATTACTAAGAAGTCAACAATCAGCTAGTAAAAACAACTTTATATTTAGAAATCAATGGGTAATAATATTCAGACCCACAAGTAGTTAAAAAAACAAATTAAATGAATAAAATCGTAATAACATTAAATAAAAAGCAAAAACTAATACAAATAATCAAAAACCTAGAATTTATATTCTCTAAACAAAAAAAAAAAAACAGTTATTGTCCTCTTCTAAATATTTACTTTGTTTCACATATAGTATTACAACTTATTATATAGCTAAGGTTGTAATTTATTAACGCTCATAAATGTCCTTCTTCAAAATATCCAATTATTTGTCCTCTTTAAAAAATAACGTCAAATATCTTTAATTTATTTTTGTTTTGTTATATTATGTGTTTAATTTAAATTTTTGAAAAAACAAGAACCCATGATTATTACAACATTTATAAATTGTTGTAATATTTTTGTTTCATTTAAATTGTTGGCATTATAAAGTCGTAATTTATTAACGCCCATAAATGTTGTAATATAATGCCAACAATTTGAATGAAAACAACAGAATTACAACATTTATGGGCAATAATGAATTGAACGGTGAGTTAAACGTTAAAATGATGAATTAAACAAAAACTGGATGCTAACATGTAGAAAAAACTTATAAAATAATGAATTAAACGAAATTTAACGAAAATTACTTAAGGAAAAATGCAACGACAATAGATAGTGCATAAATGCTACCATACAGAATTTTCCTAAAAAAATGCTACCACTGACATTTAATTAAAACTGAATGTTATCATGTGGAATTTCCCTATCACTTATCATGCATAATAAAACACTTATAAATTGATTTTAGTGATCCTTGCATTGAGACCAGAACTCACTGTAATTATTTTCAAATGTCTTATTTGCTTTTGAGTTAATATTCCGTAATTACCTAGCTATATAAATAGATTGAAGGATAATTGATCATTAAAGGAAGTAATTAATTACCTAAGTTGTTTGTATCTATAGCATCATGAAGGATAAGTGATCAGCTTAAGCTTTTGGTTGAAATGGTTCCTTGACAACTACCAAATAGTTTTTTTTTTAATTTATATGGGTCAGCCCCAAAACTTGAGACGTCTATTGTATAGACGGTCTCAAGTAAGAATTTGTGTTTTTAAAATATTGTAAGCAACCATTAAGAATGATGTAAGTAATCATTTAAGATATTAAAAGTAGGCATTAAAAATACCTAAGTTTTTGGTATCCATAGCATCATGAAGCATTGTGGAAGGTCGAAGGTATTCTCTTATCTCAGGGGAAATAGAGGTCCATGGTGCTCGCTTCAACATCTCCTCCACAAGGTTCGAATAGCCTGCTCTTATGGCTAGCATTATAAGCATGATATCATTGTTGTTCATTTCGTAAACAAAATTTGGATCAGGCAATTCCTTTATCAAATCAGAAGCCAATTCCTCATGCTTAAATTTAAGGGCCAAGTGCAAAATTGTATCTCCATCATCATCTTTAATTTCAAACGGACAGTTTTTTGACTCAAACACTAAAGGCTTTTCTTTAATGAATTCGATCAGCTTCATAACAAAAAACCTGTTACCATGCATTGCCGTGACATGCAGAACTGTATATCCATCCACACTGTTCGAAGATATATTAATAGTGATATATGTTAGACATGTGTGTTGCTAATTAAACGAATTTATTACCAACCTAACAAACTACATCATATCATATCATATCATACAATACTATAAAAGAACTGGAAAATTCCACATGGCGATTTTATAGAATTTTGCATTAATTATGATTTTAAGCATTAAAGGTAAGTTTTCAAAAAGATTTTTATTAGATCAAATCTTACAATCTTACAACACTATAAAAGAATCGGAAAATTACAAATGTCGATTTTATAGAGCTTTACCAAATGAAATCATACAATGCAATGCAATACTATAAAAGAACTGGAAAATTCAACAATATGACGATTTTATAGAGTTTTGCATTAATTATGATTTTAAGCATTAAAGGTAAGTTTTCAAAAAGATTTCTATTAGATCAAATCTTACAATTTTACAACACTATAAAAGAATCGGAAAATTGCAAATGTCGATTTTGAAGACCTTTACCGAATGAAATAATTTGTAAAGGTTAAATTGTGATGGTGGGAAATTCAAATCATTTTCACTATAATATGAAATAATTTGTAAAGGTTAAATTGCAAATGTCGATTTTATAGAGTTGAACAATTGTAAATATTAAATATTTTCACTTTTAACATTATTTATCACAATCACATTGTTATTATTAGTTTATATTTATTATTGTATTTTCTTTTAATTTATTTACACACTTACATATCCGTGCATTGCACGGGCATATATACTAGTAAGATATAAAACATCAAATTTATAGATCATGCATGGTTATAATTTACAAAGGATACGGCCGTAATTTATTATTAATATTTTACTAGTATACGTATCTAATTACGATTACACCTCAAGAAACAAACAATTTATAATTAATAAATTGGAGAAATTAACCTGTAAAACATCAAATTTGGGTCCGAATGAAGGAGTTGTAGTGCAAGAACATGGTCTCCATACCGTGCGGCTTCATGGAGTTGACATCCTTTCCTTTTCTCTTCTTCTGAATGTTTTTCTCCCACTTCATCAACTGACAAATAACCCATCCTAGCAAGTCTCATTTCTGCATCTGAACGTCCCATAGATGATCGTACTTCTTCTACCAGTTGGACTTTGGGTTTGGATTCCATATAATCCCTTTGCAAAAGTTAAATGAAGTATAAACTTAGCAAATAATCCTGTTATTATCCGATCCGAAATACCGGAATAACGGAAAATGTCCACCTTATCATCAATAAAACTCAATTTTGTTTCGATAGGACTCCAACCAGACATTATTTACAACTTAGGACTCTTATGTTTTATTTTTTTTTTTTATTTTTTTTTTAAGATATGTTTAGATTAAGTATTTTTTCTTTTTGAGAGGGTAGATTAAGTATTAATATTTTACGGAGTAAAAAAAGTAAAAATAATAGAATAAAGGTACCTGTGAAGCATCAAATTTGGGTTTGAGAAATAAGCGTACCTGTGAAGCATCAAATTTGGGTTTGATTGAAGGAGTTCTATTGCAAGAACATGGTCCCCATTCCGTGCGGCTTCAAGGAGTTGACATACTTTCATTTTCTGTTCATCTCCCACTTCATCATCTGAAGTTCCTGCGATAAGTTCATCGTTTTTTTGGATTTGGATTTCGGTCGTCATACTTGCTTCAAATATAATATACTTGCAATTTCTTTACTTTATAATCTCAGTTAACACCAAACTGTACTTGAGTATTAGGAAAATATAAAGGAGCAACTGAGCAAGACAAATTAAAGAGAATTAAAAGCAAAGTTCAATGAAATTTAAAATGACACAAGAAAAAGAAACGGCAAGTTAGTGACAGAATTAAGACGGAATTAAATGGAACTGTGATAATCGAAAAGCATAACATCAATCAAAGAAGAGGCCAGGGAGACTTTTTACACAAATTTAGCTATTCAGAAAAAGATGAGGGGATGTAGAATCAGTGAGTGCATGGGTTATTGACAAAATACATTGCTTATTTTTATAGGAAGGATTTCGTAACAAAAATTTTATATCATTACTATGTGAAAGGGGCTCAATGTATGATTAGCTTCTAGATGATGAGGTGTGCATTTGACTACTTGATCAGTTATCAAATCGACTTTGAACCATGTGTTTTGGGTTGATTAAAAATTCAATCTTGCATCTATATAGATATTAAAATTCAATTGAAAAAGAGGTCAAGTCGGATTATTCGATTTTATAAAATCGATTAAATATCGGTACACTGAATTTCAGTTCTCCGTTCCATAATACTAGTTTAGTAATTACAATATAGATAATAAATTAAAAAGTACTTCTTTAGTGTCACATTGATTAATTAAAGAAACTCTCAAATTTAGTCAAATAAGTGATCTAATCATATGTATTAAGACAATCGAGGTATACACTACTGACTAAACCACCACCAATTCTCACTAATAGAATGATAACGTTTTAAGTTTTATCCAAAACGTTCAATTATAAGTCGAGGAAACTCCTTAGTGAATAAAATGACTAAGTGATAGTAGTTAACAAGTATGTGATGAAGTACATTTTGTAAATAAATATAGTCCAACCTCTTTTCGAACAAACTAAATATCAATTATCACGTATTTCCTATTGATTTCGAATAAATTCTTTCAAAATTAAATTGTGTTGACATTACTATAAACGATAAAACAATGGTAGCACGAGAAAGGACAAGTTTATGTTTAAGAAAAAGATTTATAGGCATTAAGAATGATGTTAGTAGACATTTAAGATATTGAAAATAGACATTACGGATACGGTAAATAAGCATTAAAGATAATATATATAAACATTAAGAATACAATATATAGTTATTAATCTTTAATGTGTTGGGCTTGAGATCATACGTCTCTCAAAGAGACGATTTCTCAAAAGACAAGTTGTTAATTAATAGAGTTGTTACCGGCCATGTGCTTATGTAAATTTATAATCATTCTTAACTGTCATCTGTTCATTTCCCTGCCAATCAACTTATATTAATATAAATAGGTGGTTGGATGGTTAAATTATTTAATATTAGTGTTTGATTGTGATACTTCGAGTTACTTGAAAAGAATTAATACAATACTCTTATCAACAAGTTTTTCCAACTGCAAAAGGGTGCAACTTATCTGGCGCTAAAAAGAGTTGTGTTGTGTTGTGGAGTCAATTTATAAGCCTTCAAGGGTAGTCATTGTTGGTCCATAAACAAATGACCAACAAAAATAACTAATATTTTCAGCTGGTCAAACAAGCAGACTAAAATAAAGTCAAAAATACTTTAATTCACAAATTTAAACTATTAAAATGGATAATAATATAATAATACCTCCTGAAAAGTTTTTCCAACTGCGAACGAGTGCAACTAGTTAAACGAAAACTAAAAAGCAAACAATCCATAACTAATTATTAATACCCTTAAAAATAGTTTATTTGACGAACTGATAGGTAATTCCGATGGAGACAAAATATCTTGGTTTCAGACTTTGAATCACATTTATAAAGAGTTAGTATAGGAAATTAAAGGTTATTTAAAAGAGTAGTAAATCACGCTTATGTGTTATTATTTTATAGGAGGGCTTTTAAGATTTTTATTTTATCTTTTTCATAATTTGTTTATTTTAGTATTATGTATTTTGTCATTTTGTGGTTATTTGCAAATAACCATTATTAGGATTTTCTTATTTATATATAAAACAATAAATTTAAGCGAGTACATACATGTCATGCGCAGATGTGCTTAAAGCATCTTCTCATTATATTCATCATTTGAATACGGGTTTTGAAAAAAAAAAAAAAAAACAATTATAGTATTTGAGATCATCAAGTCATTTATTTGAACTTACTTGGCATGTGAGAACGCAAAATATTTTATTTGGTGTTGACTTAGCCGTGAGACAAGGGATATCACACAGCTCATGCATTCGAGATACTAGGAAACTTGCTTAATTGTATAATACAAAGTTTATATTATTAATATATTAAGAAATACAAAACATGCTGATTACTAATTATTCATACAGTTGTTACCATGTGAATATGTAAATTTTTGATACATTCTTGACTATCACCTGCTCATTTACCTGCCAATCAACTTATTTTAATCTAAATAGGTGCCTAGATGGTCAAACTAATTGATACTAGTACAAAGTTTATGTAATGTATGAAGTTGTTAGTATAATAGTGTACTGAAATGTAATTAATGTTATTAATATAAAATTATAATATTTCGTAATTATAATATTAATAGAGGATTTAAAATATATTGTGCTTTTAATGAAAAATTATATATTAAGTTGTTAATAAAGTATTATGTTTTTTAAAATATTATGTTTTTTTGTTATACATAAAGATATTATAAAAATATTATGTTTTTTGTTTTTCTTGATAAAGATATTATGTTCTTATTATAATTAGAAAAAATTCTAAAAAACTACCTTATCTATATCCATTTTTTTAAAAAACTACCTTTTATAAAAATTCTTGCAAAGAACTACCTTATGTAATACTTTATTTTGCAAAAGACTACCTAGTGCTTAAATCTGTTAGTTGACTGATAAGATTAACCGTTGACTATCACGTGACAATCACGTGACCTATTAAAAAAATGATCCATTACTTCCTCGAAACACCCATCAACCCCATTACTTCCTTCCTCTCATTCTCTCCTTTCTCTGTCATTTTGAGATCTTGAGCTGAAGAAAGGAACACCATTAATGGAGTCTTTATCACCCCATTATACTGGCAGATCCATTACTAAACTTTGCAGTTTCACCATTTTCTTTACTATTTGTGCTGTAAAATCAATCATTTTGAAATCATGAATTTACCCAATTATATTACTGTTCTTGCTGCATAAGTATTAGGGTAGAGATCATTTTTTAATTGGAATTGTTTGTATTGTTCAATTGTCTTGTATAATTAGTTGAATTGATTGATTTTAGCTTTTGGGTATTAATCCTTTTTTTATTTCTTTAATTGTTTTGCATATTTTTTTGATTTCCCATTATGAATACAGTGAATGAATAATGATGCGGGTAGTGGTAGGTGGGTTTTTTATAGGTCACGTGATTGTCACGTGATAGTCAACGGTTAATCTTACCGGTCAACTAACAGATTTAAGCACTAGGTAGTTTTTTGCAAAATAAAGTATTACATAAGGTAGTTCTTTGCAAGAATTTTTATAAAAGGTAGTTTTTTAAAAAAATTGGTATAGATAAGGTAGTTTTTTAGAATTTTTCCTTATAATTATAATGTACTTGCTTCTTTATTCTTTATAAAAATAATTAATTCTTTAAGCCTAAATAAATGGCAATTCAAAAAATCTCTCACAACTTAACAGAGCCGTCTTGAACAATTTGGGGGCCCTATGCAAAATTAGTATTTTGCGCCTTAATTATAGTAAATACATTTATTTTATTAATAAATTTAACATATTTCTTTTGTTTTGATTAACTTTTTCATATACTGGAGAAAGAGGGGCCCTGTGCAGTCGATCACCTTGCACACCCTCAAAGACCCCTCTGCAACTTAATTATATAAGTCGAGTAAACTCCTTTATGAATATATCGATAAAATGATAGTTAACAAGTATTATGCGAAGTACATGGCATAAATATAATCTAATCTCTTCTGATCTCGAACAAATTGAATGTCAATTATCATGCGTTTTTATTGGATCATAATAGGATTTTTTCAAAGATAGATCGTATTTACATTATAAACAATAAATTACAATGATAGTACGAGAGAGGGCTAGTTTATGTTCAAGAAAAGGGTTTTTCAACTACCTAGTCTCGACTACTATAACAACTACCCCATACTTAGTTTCCACACTATAATGAGAACCCTTTTTGAAAAAAAAAAAAAAACATTATCAGGAAAGAAATTATAACGAGAAACTTGAAACTTCCTGCATAAAAACCCTATAGATCAGAGGGGTAAAGAAATCAGAAGATTAATAATCCCTCGTATTCAAGCTACTTGCACCGTTCCATTTAGTTAATTTTTGGTTTCTATTCATTTATCACTTTTGATTTATATTTTAATCTTAATCTATAAGTTTTAATATAATCAAATGAGATTTTGTTTAATTGGTCTGAATGCAAACCATTATTAATTTCAACTTTTTATAATTTTGTTAAGTATAATTAAAGATATTAATTAAGGTTTAAAATATTACCACAACAAGTGAGAAATAACTAATAAATGGAACGACTAGGGAGTAACTTTTCGTCAAACTTCATTTAATTATAATGAATCAATTAAGTAAGATTAATTAATTAGTGATTCTATTACCTATTTTGTAACTTATTGTATGTACTAGGAACAAGAGTTTTGAAAAAAAAAATATATATTTGAGAATCAAGTCATGTGAACTTGGCATGTGAGAACGCAAATTATTTTATATGCTGTTGACTTATAAAGAAATGTAAAATAAAAAAAAAATCAAAAAAAAATGTAGCCGTGAGACAAGGGATAGCACACAACTCATACATTCGAGGATACTAGGAAACTTGCTTATTCCGATTTCCTACAGATACAATAATATAAAGTTTAATTAAGAAATACGAAACATGGTTGTTATTAAATAGAGTTGCTACCATGAGAATATGTAAAAAAAATTTTCATTCTTGATTCTCAGCTACTCATTTCTCTGCCAATTAACCTATTTTGATAGTGCATAAACTAGATGCTACCATGTGGAATTTTCTTAAGAAAGTGCTACCACTGGCATTTCATCAAAACTGTAATTTAATAGTGCATTAACCTATTTTGATAGTGCATTAACCTATTTTGATAGTGCATAAACTAGATGCTACCATGTGGAATTTAATTAAGAAGTTTTCACAATTGTGCAAAAGTAGGGTCAAAGTGCTATGAAAAATCTTATTTAAGTTTGTAAGATCAGCCTATAATTTCCCATCGATAGTTATTGTCGGTCCAATAGGACTGGGGTGTTACATTGGCAATTAAATTATTCAATCGATACAAGCTGCTTGTTATAGCATGTTCAAAATCAATTACTCCCTCCGGTCCAGTTTATTTGTCCCATTTGACCATACACGGATATTAAGGTAGTAGTGGGGTCCATTGGAAAAGGTGGTAGTTGGGTATTTTAATTGATTAAATTAATTGTAAAGGTGGTAGTGGAGTATTGGGAATTGAAAAAGTGGGGGTATTTAGGTAAAAAAAAGGATAACCAAAATAGGAAATGGGACAAGTAATGAGGAATTACCAAAAAAGGAAATGGGACAAGTAAACTGGAACGGAGGGAGTATTTACGTGAAATACAATCAGATTGTGACACTACTCACTCCAATCGGGTGCCCATGATTGAGACAAAATATCTTGATTTCAGACTTCAAATCAAATTATTAAAACAATTAGTAATTAATTCAATCAAGCGATTGATCAGGTTATGTGCAGAAATGCTTAAAGCATCTTCTTCCCATTATATACATCATTTGATTAATACGGGGAAACTAACTTGATTATAATAAAGAAATAGCGTACTAAACAAACTGACAAGGTGTGCAGGTAATTCTACTATATTCATAATTAAAATTCAACGGTGTGTATATATTTAATAGGAAAAATTAAAAATATATTGTAATTAAAATTCTAAGTGTGTTTATATTTAAAAGGAAAAATTAAAAAACCTAATTAAAATTATTGTGAATAATATAATATCTTGTTAATTTTCCTACAATAATACTAACGATTGATGAATCATGAATAATACCAACTTAAAGAGGTGTTTTGCTAGAAAATATCTAACATGTTAAAAATCAAACTATAGGTAATTATAAGACAAAAAAATTAGTATGTTAGTTAATAAAATAAAAATGGTTTTATTCTAGGAAAATACCCCTCTAAGACAAAAAAATTATTATGTTAGTTAATAAAATAAATATCTTGGTTTCAGACTTCAAATCAAATTATTAAAACAATTTATTTAATCAAGCGATTGATGAGGTCATGTGCAGAAATGCTTAAAGCATCTTCCCATTATATACATCATTTGATCAATACGTGGGCAACTAACTTGATTATAATAAAGAAATAGCGTACTAAACAAAATTCAAAGGTGTGAAAAGTTTTAAACAAATAGATCATGCAAATCCCAAGCAATTATTACTATTATTAAATAGATAATTCACTGCTAGCTGCCAGCCACGGCATTGAAGTATAAAATTGCTAGCTGCCAGTATTATTATTATTATTATATAAATAAATAAATAAATAATTTATTGCCAGCTGTCAGCCACAATGTTGACTTTTAAATATGGCTTACAAATACAGAACTTGTATTGATTGAAAGAAAAAGAAAAAAGAAAAGAAAAGAAAATGTGTGCTTCAAATTCTTCAACCCCGATGAATGATTCGGGCGAGAACAGTTCCATCCCAATTGATGGAAAGCTGTACAAACAGTTGGTGAATGGAAGTAAAGATGTAGCTTTACATTCTAATCATCTAAGCAAGTATAAGTGCAACAAACTAAATAACACGGTGCTTCATATTGCAGCAGGTGCTGGGCAAGCCGAGCTCATTAAACATATTCTTCCCTATTGTCAAGAGGTGATCGGTTGGAAGAACAAGGAGGGCGATCTTGCTTTGCATTCTGCTGCGAAAGCCGGCCATTGTAATGTGCTTGAAGCTTTTACAGCACACGAAGGTTTTAGCAAGAAGGAAGTGTTGGGGTCAAAAAATAAAGATGGAAACACAGTGCTGCATATTGCATTACAAAAGAACAGAGAAGATATGGCAAAATTTTTGTATAAGCAGTATCGGGAAGCGTGTTATGAGTTGAATTATAATATGGTTTCTCCCTTGTATTTGGGTATCAAGTTGGGTTATAAGACACTAGTCAAGGAAATGATTTCTTACACTAAACACATGGGGGATGCACAGGCTGCTCTTTCCTATGGAAAATCTGATCTTGTTCATGCTGCCATTGATACTGGCAATACAGGTAACTAATTAATGTACGCCTTATTTTTTTGTTTGTCTGTTTGGTTGATTGATTTGACTCCATCGCTTTCTTCATTACATGTGTTTGAGTTATACTTCATAATACTTGTTACATTTCACTTTTTTACGCAATCCAATGCACAATTTTGATTATCATTAATATATTAAACTACACTTATCTAAAAATTATAAATTTAATAGTGTGAGAGTATGCGATTAGACGATTCAAACAAAATCCCACTTGATTATATTTTTACTTACACATTAGTCGCAATATGTAAAATAAGCTTGAACGATGAATAGTGCACAAAATCGAAATATAGCGAGTATTTCGAAATAGAGGAAGTATTAATAAAACTAGTGAGTATATTTATTATTTCTCTCAAAGTTTGAGTTATAGTTATTGATTCCATCGCTTTTTCATTACATGTGCTCGACTTGATTTGATCAGTTCTTCACTACATCATCATTATCATCATACTCGGTGTATTCTGCTCATAGACACTTCTTTTCTACATGTGTTTGTCTAAATAATACTTGTATATACATAATAAATAACCCTAAAAAACAACTAATTTCAATATTTTCTCCAACATTAATAAATTATAAAGTTTAAATTAAAATTTCAACCTAACAAACTTTGTAGAAGGAAGAAATAAATACCCAAGCCAATTAAATTCCCTATTTTAAAGCCAATCAAATAGAAGTAGCTATTAGTAACTTGTGTATGTAGGAAACCCATACACAGTATGTGACCTTTTCCGTTTCAGTTTGTTCGGACAAAATAATCATACACTTGTTTGTCCTATTAGATTTATATTAACAAGAAAAAGGGTAATGAAGTGTGCGGATATAATTAAAAGAGAGTTAAAATGTTTTGATGAGATTAAAAGAGAGTGGTAGGTCATTGTCCAAAAATATAAATGATGCAAATTAAGTGGAACAGACAAAATCGGAAAATACGGCAAATTTAATGGGACGGAGAGAGTAATAGTTATGTTTTAATCATTTCGTTATTTATTGTTCGTGGAGTGTATTATGGCTTTCTTTGGTCTAATCGAAGAATCTCCGTTAGCAATTTACCATCACTCAATTGATCGTTTGACAACAATGTTGGCGCAGATATCCTACAAGAGCTACTTGAAAATCACAAAGATTTGATCAACTCGTTGGACGGAAAAGGTCGAACACCACTGTCTTATGCAGCCTTGAAAGGTAACCTTGAAGTGGTTGAGTACATTATGAAGCACTCGGAATTCGAGGATAGTGCATACGAAGTTGATATGGAAGGCTCCTTACCAATTCACAAGGCAGCAAGTGGAGGGAATATAGAGGTCATCAATGTACTAGGCAAAGCGAAGAAAATGCTAAATAGTAAAGATCAAAATGTTCTTCATTTAGCGGCTGCAAGTGGCAGATCTCAAGCAGTCTCTCATGTCTTGAAAAATTGGAATGACTTAGACTTGGAAAATTTCATCAATCAAAAAGATGTAGATGGAAACACTCCTTTGCATTTGGCAAGTCGACACTTCCATCCAAGGGTAGTGTACCTTTTGACAAGGGACAAAAGATGCAAGTGCGAATTGAAGAACAAAGACGGGTTAACAGCTCTTGATTTGGTTGAGATTCATTGTGGGTCATTGCCCAAATTTGAAGCGGTATGTACTATGGCCTTGTTTGGCAAATGGTATTCTACCAAGATTTTTCTTGACTTACACCTCTTAGTTGATTAAATCAAATAGTTATTGCTTATTGTCTCACAACTCTCTTTTACAGCGCCTAACTTGGATGACACTGAGGTATTTCAATGCACCACGAAGCACACAATCAATAAGGAGTAAGTTTGTGGAAAAGTATGGAATGGAAGTGATGAACATTAAGAAAGAGAACGACAAATATGAGTTGGAAACCTACAAGGGTAGAGTTGATACTTTCTTACTAGTAGCCACACTGGTGGCAACTGTGACATTTGCAGCAGGGTTCACTCTTCCAGGAGGATACGAGCAATCTGATCCAAACAAAGGCATGGTTGTGCTAACCCAAAATTGGGCGTTCAAGGTGTTTGTATTCACCAATACATTTGCAATGTACAGCTCAATTTTGGTTGTTGTCAGCCTTATTTGGGCTCAATTGGGTGACCTTAAATTGGTTTTGATCTCCCTGAGATTCGCAATTCCATTGCTTATAATTTCACTAGCTATGATGTCCTTGGCGTTCATGATGGGCCTATTTGCGGTATTGAAGACCATAACTTGGCTTTCATATGTGGTTCTTGGAATGGGATCGCTCTTCGTTCTTATTGTGCTTTGTCTTTCTATCCCACTTTACAATCCTTCCTATATTAAAAATCCGATAAAACGGTTCTTCTTCTCTAAAATTTTGTTGTTATTGCTGTTGGTGTGCGAAAAAACCGTTGAACATACGTAAAACATTGTGTGTTTGTTTTTGACTTATCAGGCTCATGAAAATCTCTTGGATGTTATAATGTTGGGGAAATGACTTTTATTCTTGAATTATCTTCACGTGTGTAATATTTATATTCCGCGAGAATAAAGAAGGATTTTGTTTTTCATTTCGCAGTTTAAAGATCAAGATTTGTTACATAATCATTGAAGACCATTTGTCAATGATTTTCATCATCATCAACAATCAACAATACAGTAAATTCTAATTCATAGAGGTTACGGTCCAAGAAGGGTAGTAATGATTTTCACAATCATTATCCCCTTTAAAGAGAGGAATGCAGGAAGTTAAACCGAGCAACACAGGCTAAACTATGATTGAATCAATAAAATTTATAACACATCAATAAAATTTACAACACAAACAGGTAGAAGTAATATAGGACTTTTCTAGCTGTCGTCGCCATTTAGGGATGGGCATAGTCTTCACTACTACAAATCATCACTTGTGCCACTAATTATGCCACGGGAATTCAAAATTTGTGGCAAGTTTTGATCTTGCCACGGGAAAAATAGATTTCAAGACAATATCACAATCATACTAAAAATTTTTGCCACTGGTAAATATATACCGTGGCTAAGATACACTTGTGCCACAAATTTTGCCACGAGTAAATATATACCGTGGCTAAGATACACTTGTGCCACAAATTTTGCCACGGATAAATATATACCATGGCAAACAAACACTTGTGCCACGGGTAAATTAATATTGTGGCAGACTAGCACTTGCGCCACAAATCTTGCTACGGGAACTTTATTGTGGCAAACAAAAACTTGTACCAACAATTACGTTACAAGGAATATTTATCATGACAAAAATTTTGTGCCGCCAATTATGTCTCTGGCAAATATTTCTTATGGCAAAAAAAGACTTATAGGTCACGGGTAAATAGCAATTGTGTGATTGTATTATAAATAATGATACCTGAATTTGACTTTACCGCAAGTTTTGATTTTGCCACGGAAATAGTATTTTTAAGAGAAACTTAAAAAAAATTATCAATTATGTAAATTAAAAATCTTTATCCAACTTAATTAGTTCTATATTTATTAGAAAATAAGTCATTATTTTCCCTTATTTTTTAATTTAATATAAGAAAAAAATTCTTTAAATAATGATTTAATTTAATATATTTTAACTAAAAACATTTAAAATTATTTTTGAAAAGCTTTTTTCACTTACCATATACTCAAACTAGAATATAAACAATAAGTTAAAGTAAGATTAAAGTATTTTGAACAAAAGAGAGAAAGGTTGTTTCTAACCTATTCTAAGACTTTTTCAATTTTTTATTTAGTGAAAATCAGATCGTATCATGCTCTTAAATTAAAGAACACATGAAAATTTTTTTTCTTTTTCTAACGTGCTACAATACAAAAAATCGGAGCAATTTCAACTGAAAGTATTCGACTAAATCAAAACAATCGGAAATTTCTGACTAATTTTCCGACTGACAAGCGTTAGTCGGAATTTCCGACTAACTTGCTACTAAATCAATATATGGTCGGAATGTTAAATTGGAACAAAAAAGAATATACGACTAATAATATAGTAATATACTAATAACTAATAAGTGTTAGCAATATATATTAATACGAGTAATATTATTCTAATATAGGACTAATTTTGTTGCATTTGTGAAAATTAGTTGAACAAATTATTTTTTAGTAATTTTGCAACTAATTTTTTTCAACTACTGATAAATTTTTTTAACTTAATAATAATAATAATAATAATACATTAAGTGGTCAGAGTGTTAGGTTATAAGTATACAAACATTAACTAAATTATCAGTAAATAACTGATGGTCTAGTGGTTGGGGTGTTGGTATATCAACTTGAAGGTCTTGGGTTCAAATCCTACCCAAGGCATTTGTAGTAGACGAATATAATTTACAATGATTTTTTTATGTGGCTAGAAAAATAAGATTGCCACGGGTAGGCTTGTGGCAAAAGAATATAATTAGCCACGGGATCTACCGTGGCAAGAAAAAGAGTTTCAGCCACAACCATAATTTTCCCGTGGCAACAATCTAGCCACGATCACTTGTGCCACGGTAGTCTCAAACTTAAATTCCCGTGGCTGGACATCATAGCCATGGGAAATTCTTACTTGTGCCACGACTGCTACTGTGGCACAAGTGATGATTTGTAGTAGTGCTTGTACCCTAAGGGTCTAGACCAGATCCGCTTTGAATTTTAAGGGTCTGGGTCTACCTATTTTTGGACCCTATAGATCTGGGTTGGATCTGGGTCCATGACCTTAGGGTCCAAGTCCGGGTCTACACGTTTGAGACACAAATTCGACGCATAGACCCATTTTAATTTTTTTAAAAAAAATTATACATTAGTTATCATGTGTATATTATTATTTGATTTGAAATTTTATTTTATTTCTGAATGTTAACATGATTTTGAAGTTTTTCGGTTCAAGTAATTTAAAATATGGTCGTTGTATCTATATTTGAAATAGTAAAGACTTGATAAATATTTCGTTATAAGAACTTAAATGTTGAAGAACTTCATATATTTATTCGCTCAATAAGTATAAAGTATTAGAAGATTCTTGTTAATCGAAAATGTTAAAATTATTTTATGCGAATGGTCGAAATTGTACTTCATATTTTATTTTAAAAAATTTTCAAGAAAAAAAACAAAATTGTTTTGGATCCAGATCCAGACCATAGACCTGCCAGACCCTAAGGGTATGGGGCCGGAGCCAAAATTTTCAAACCTTACAAATCTGAATCTAATAAAAAAATTAGGGTCTGGATCTATGTTTAATTGGACCTGACCCATGCCCATCCATAATGGCAACAGATCGTATTTGGACTGGATGAAATGAACCCAAATTTAGATCTATTTTCATGGATAGGACCCAAATCCGCTTGTCTAAATTTAAAGACCCAGAACCGGATCCATTTAGGTTGCGATAGAGTTCTTCATTGACTAATGAGTAATGACAAGAATATAACAACACAACCTATCATCCAAAATAACGTTAGGAGTACAACTTTAAAATGTCTTCCAACAACATCCAAAACCAAAAGCATTCACCTTGGAAAAAGTAATCAAAACTATTAAGAACCACAAATGAAAAGCCCCTATTAAAATAACAATGAACTTTACCAAATACTCCCTACTATTCACCCAAGTTGTCTCATTTTCTTTTATGGACAATTCACTTAAGTTGTCTCATTTCCTTTTTTGTCTATCTTTTTTTTCACCTAGATACCCCCACTTTTCCAATTTCCAATATCCAAATACCACATTTACAATTAATTTAGTCAATTAAGATATACCCCACTACCACCTTTATGGTGGACACCATCCCACTCTTAATATCCGTGTCCAACTCAAATGAAACAAGCCCGGTGAATAGAAGGGAGTAATAGTAAAGCAACTAGACAATAAAATCCAATCGACCTCACAAATGTAGGAAACACAAATCGATTACAATAACATAAGAGAACAACAAACCAACATAGCAGTAGCAGTAGCAAGATAAGAATACCGACATTCGGAATTCCTATTTAAAACCTTTTATTTAAATCCATTTCATAACCTAAATTTTGGAATATATTCTTGTGCTTAAAAACTCATTTCTGCGATTATTATGAATTCAAAATTCCTAGCTGTTGCCGAATATCCAATATCGATTTATAGGAAAGAGGTGAGAATCAATACCTCAGTTGCCTTGCCGCCCTGCCAACTGCCGATAGCCTATTTCTAGGGTCTATTGCAGTGGTGCACCACATGGAGGGAATGGGGCAATTGAGAGTGAAGATTAGGAATTTAGGGTTTACAATAACAATACTGAGGAGTGAGGAGGAAGTTTAAGGTAGACTTGGTCCAAATTAACTTGTAACTTCAATCCTAATTCCTCATTTTTTTTTTTGCTTCCTGAACCCTAACATTTCTTTCTTCACTAACATTTATTTCTTTTGTAACTTCAACCCTAATTCCTCATTTCACATTGTTAAACCCTAACAACTTTATTTTTCTCCCTCATTTTTCGTCATCTGCATCTTGAAAATACTAGAATTTTATTTAATTTACAAAGGTGTTATTCATTAATTTACAAGGATTCTCTTTCACAACAGTGCACACTTCTCTATATTCATCATAATTTCGCATGTTAGTAATTTATTTTAATATTATGTTTTTTGTGTTTTTTCTTCAGAATGTTTGATGATATTTTCTAATGTTTCATGTTATTTCAGTTTACATTTTGATTATGAGCACATGATTATTTATGTTTTGGTTTGATTTTTTTCATGTTTTTTTTTATGAAATTGTTCATGATATATTAATTTTCTAATAATATATTAATATCCTTTTTATTTCTTATAATTTTATTTTCAATTAATAACTTGTTCAATTCTAATTAATTTTTTTGTGTTATTAAAGGCTGAATATCGTGCTTTGCTAGAAGAGCATCCAACCCGCAACCTATTTATTTATCCATACAGCCGACCTATATTTCGTCTTCTCAACCTGCGGAACCTGATTATATGGATGTTGTTGAAGAAAAGTTTAAACAAATGTTTCATGTCATGGGAAGCGTTGCATACGAGAAATTTCGCTGATGCGTATGCAATTCGTGAACAGTTGACCCAACAAATAAATAATGAACGAGAAATTTTTAAGAGATTTCTTCAACATCATAATTTGTATCAACCCCCTCCCCCACCTCCTCCTAATCAATGATAAAATTTTGTAATTTTTGTAACTGTTGAATTTATGCAACTTTTATTACTTTATTTTTATTTATTTGTTTATATAATATGCAATACACACACACACACACATATATATATATATATATATATATATATATATATATATATATACACACATATATAATACGGAAAAAGAAAAAAAAAATACATTTTGCTGAAATGGCTAGTTGAACGCCATGACTAGATAATGATGGCGACGAGCTGTTAGATGCTATTTGGACGCCTAACAACTTTTCAGAATGGCGTCGTGATGGTGGATGCCAGTTCGTCGCCCTAGGTTTCACGAAAATTGGCAATCAAATGGCGTCTATTTATTATTTAGCGTCCAATGAAATGGCGTCCACCACGAGCCCGTCGCCAAGTCCATTTTTTGACCAATTAGTTTCCAAATAGCGATGGAATCGATTGTCGCCATTTTTTTGTAGTGTATATTACACAAGCTTCTATACTAATATTAATTAATATTAATTTGACCTATAATCATCTATTTACAGTAAATCATACGTTGATCGGCTGGAAAATGAGCAGGTGATAGTCAAGAATGAATTAAAAATTTATATATTCACATGGTAACAACTGTATGAATAATTAGTAATATGTTTTGTATTTCTTAATTGTATAAACTTTGTATTAACAATTAAGCAAGATTCCTAGTATCCCTTGTCTCACGGCTGCATTTCTGTATTATAACTTAATTATAAGTCAACAGCAAATAAAATAAATGCGTTCTCACATGCCAAGTAAGTTCACATTCTTCAATTTCTCTAATCTTAAATATTTTATAAGTTTTTTTGTCCTACTCTATGTTTCTAGTACATAGAATAATGTTACAAATTAGTTAATATATTTATAATTAATATTATTAAATCGATTCATTATTTAATAAAGGACAAATTATAAAAAAAAACTACCTAGTTTATAGGTCTATTTGCAAAAAACTACCTAATGTAATTTTTTTGTCAAAAACTACCTAATCTAATACTCTTATATTTCTATGCAAATGACTACCACTTAACGGAAAAAATTAGTTGACCGTTAAGTTTTAGTGTTTGACCAATTTGAGAGATGAAGTTGTCTATGTAACAGTATCTTATTAGTTTTCGTATTCTTAAATAATTTAAAATTAAAACACATAAAATAACAACTGTATGAATAATAATCAATAATAATAAGCATGTTTAGAGAGTATTTCTTAATTGTATAAACTTTACTCCCTCCGTCCCTTATAATTTGCAGCATTTTCCATTTTTGTCTGTCCCACTTAAATTGCAGCATTTCTATTTTTGGACTATGCCCCACCACTTTCTTTTAATCTCATCCATACATTTTAACTCTTTTTTGATTTCATCCACACAATTCATTCTCTCTCCTCATTTATCACCACTTTTTAATATTCACTCATTTTCTCTTTGTTACTAACTCATCAGGACGGAGTAGTATATTATTGTATCTGTAGGAAATCGGGATAAGCGAGTTTCCTAGTATCCTCGAATGCATGAGCTGTGTGCTATGATACTAATGATACGTTGAGTCCCTTGGCTTTCACATGGTAATGATCTCAAATATTCCTTGTGAATCGGCCTTCAATATTCCTATAAAAATAAGCAATGTATTTTCTCAAAAATTAACCCATGCCCTCACTAGTATTACATCCCCGGCCCTCTTCTTTCATTCTTACGCTTTTTTTTCCCAATTCCATTTCCGTCTCAATTGATCTCTCACCAATTATACTTGCCGACTGCCTTTTGTTTTAGAATCTTGCTCTTTTTCTTTTATCATTTTAAGTTTCATTAACTTTTGCTTCTCTCTCTGTGTTGCTCTTTTATATATGGCGACTGAAATACAAAAGTACGATGAAATTATTGAGAATTACATTTCATCTGCAACTAAATATATGAAAAGGAATTATATGTGTATGGGTTCAGGCCGTTCAGCCCATGCAGGACTTTTAGATATAGACATGAGAATGGCGAGGATGGGTTTGACGGTTGATGAAGTGGGAGTAAAATATACAAAAGAAGAGAAAAAGAAAGGATGTCAACTCCATGAAGCCGCACGGAATGGAGACCATGTTCTTGCACTACAACTCCTTCATTCAGACCCAAATTTGATGTTTTACAGGTTATTTCTCCAACTTACAGATTATTATTTGTTTTCTTAAGGTACGTTCGTAATTGCATTGAATAAATATTTAAAAAGTAAATAAAAGTTAAACACAGGAAAATAAGATTCATGACTTCTTGTGATAGATCGTTTCTAATTAGCTTGACTTAAAAGGAAAAACATAAAATAAGTTTTTCGGTATGCATTAAAAATATAGTAAATACTTAAGTACTTAGGGCATGTTCTCTTCGTCTGATCTGAATCTTTCCAATCTAATATGATCTGATCTAATCTGGTCTGGTCTAATCTGGTCTGATCTGATCTTATTTGGTTTTATAAAGTTATTATTATTATTATTATTTTTTTCCAAAAGATTTTTCTATTAAACACTAATCAAAATATTTACATATGGGGTAAAAAGACTCAGATTTCCGAGGATCTCCCTACAACTGCATCAGTGTGAAAGATAAGCCCACATTCTAGGAAGGGTTTCCCATCCTCAATCTTCATGTGCACGGGAGACACTTGAAAATCTCAAAAGAATAAACGTCACATCCGGCGATAAACAAATAAAACACAGCCTATGACGCATTTAATACAGCATAACATAGGTGCCGGTCTAGAATAATACATGTACAAAAAAGCACCCAAAATACGAAGAAAGGGGCTCAAAAAATAAAAACAGCAACCATCAAGCAAAAGGGCTACTGCTGCACACAGAGTAAGCTGCTGCTGCACAAGGAACACGCTGTTGTTGGATGATGAAACTACTGTGCAGGGCTGGTTGATGATATATGCACACTGCTATTATTATTATTATTATTAATATTATTATCTAATTAAGAAATTAATTAATAAATATTAATATTATTTAAATAAAAAATTATATAATTGATTAATAATAATATCATTAATACTATTACAATTATTGAATAATCATTCATATATTATTATTAATTTATTTATTTACTAATTAATAAATATCTTTAATTAATTAATTAATATAATAATCTTATTACATCATTTATATTAGCAAAAATTACCTAGAATAATCCAAATTATTCATGATTTTCCTACAACAATTTCACCTATTGATTAACCATATTGAATAATCCCAACTTTGAAGGGCATTTTCCTAGAGTAAACCCGGTGACCGGATGACTTGCGATAGCAAGTTTTTTTTAAAAAGAAGATCAATTTGAATAAAATGTAGAGAAAAATGTATAAAAAATATTCATTAAAAATTTATGATTTTTTTTATTATTTAGAACTTTTTATGTAAATTTTCAAACATATTTTCTAATTTTAAATTAATATTTAATTTAGTTTTTTGGTGAATTACCGATTATAACAGGTCATCGGGTTACCCAAGTTTACTCTAGGAAAATACCACTCAAAGTTGAGATTATTCATAGTTAATTAATAGGTGGGATTATTGTAGGAAAATCATGAATAGTTTGGATTATTCTAGGTAATTTTTCCTTCATATTATCAACATTATTATTTATATATTTATTTTATTAATTTGCAGATAAATATATATTAAATAGTTTTTTGCAAATAAAACACATATTCATTTGCAGATAAATATAGATTAAATAGTTTTTTGCAAATAAAACACATAAGGTAATTTTTTGCAAATAGACCTATAAATTAAATAGGATCTTATCATTTTTCCTTAATAAAATATGTAAATTATTTGTGACGTAATTTGTTAGAGCATGGTAAATCCGTCTATTTTACGGTATGCAAGTCTCAACTCATATTTTTAATGATTTCATCGAACAGTGAGGAAGGAAATACAGTTGTGCATGTGACGGCAATGCGTGGCAACATGAGTTTTGCTAAGAAGCTGATCGACTTCATCAGAGAAAATCCTTTAGTGTTTGAATCAAAAAAAAGCCCCTACATAATTTTAAATGAGGATGAAGATACAGCTTTGCACTTGGCCCTCAAATTTAAGCATCAGGAACTGGCTTCTGATTTGACTAAGGAATTGCCTGATCCAAAATTTGTATACGCAGTGAACAACAATGAGATGATGCCCATAATGCTAGCCGTAAGAGCAGGCTACTCCGACCTTGTGGAGGAGATGTTGTATCGAGCACCTTGGACCTCTATTTCCCCTGAGATAAGAGACTACCTTCTAGATTCCACAATCCTTCATGATGCTATAGATACAAACAACTTAGGTAATTAATTAAGTCTATTATCAATTACTTCTTTTAAATAATGATTCTTCGTTTTGTCTCAAGTCTAGCTATAGGTAATTGTTGAATAGTAACCCAAAAGAAAATGGGACATACTCCCTCCAATTCATTTTACTTGTCCACTTTGTGTGGACACGGAAAATAAGAGAGTGGGGTGGTAGTGGGGTATTTTAAGTGATTATGATAATTGAAAAGGTGATAGTGGGGTATTTTAAGTGAATATAATAATTGAAAAGGTGGTATTGGTGTATTTTAAGTGATTATTATAATTGAAAAGGTGGTAAGTGGGGTATTATTAAATAATATAAGTTGGGATAGTCGGGGGTATTTAGGTAAAAATCTTTGCCAAAAATAGAAAGTGGACAAGTAAAGAGACTTTACCAAATAAGAAAAGTGTACAAGTAAAATGAATCGGAGGGAGTAAGAATTAAGATTCAACGGAGGAAGTACATAACAATTTGGGCCCTTAAAACAATTAGCTAGTTTCTTGAAAGACAATCTATTTGAGAGACGTATCTCCAGTGTCGGATCCAAGGTTCGGAGTCCCATAGGGCACCTACTAACGGACAATATTTTGGCGGAGTTTCATTTGTAAACTTAACAACTAATTTTTTAAAATATTGAAAAATTGACAAGTAAAATCACAATAAATTTATCAAAATTGTGATCTTATTCTTGAAAAAGTTTCTCGTAATTTTCGAATAAAAGAATGTTACTAATTAACATCTATCTGCATCATATGCATTACCTGAATTAATAATAATTTAAATTTATTTAAAATCTTTTGTGAATTATAGCCTCAAAGTTTGGTCGTTTTGTGAATTACAGCCGCAAAGTTTTTTTTTATGAATTACAACCACCAACTTTTGAAAATGATCACCATTACGGCCAAGTGACCGGTTCTCACCGTTGACCAGCAAAATGACCTTTGACTTTCTTTTTTCCTGATTTTACTTTTTTTTTTAGTTTTCTTTTTTCTTTTTTCTTTTTTTAATTTAATTTCTCCATCTTCTTCACATCTTCATCCTATTCCTCCTTCTTCTCCATCATCTTCATCCTTTTCATTCTTTATTAATTTTCAAAGTCACCATTAATTTTCAAAGACACAATTTCTCTCCAAAGTCCAAATCCTAGATTTTTTTCCTCTTTCAAGAACCCTAATCAAAGAATACCAAATTGAAAGTAATGAACTGGATAATCTAGGTTCAATTCATGTAAACTTCTTTTAATGAAATCCAGAAAAATACCCAGTAACTTTAAAGATTAAAAGTTACAGTGGAAATTCAAAGTTAGTGGCTTTCATTTTTCTGGGTTTATGCAAAGACCCAAATAATGATTCTGATTAATTAAATTTCATCTGGAAATTTTGGAATCTAGAGGTTTTGCTTTGCTATGGCTTCTGAGTATTGTGAATTAATTCTAGAATCAAAGACCCAAATACTCAAAGACCCAAATAATGATTCTGATTAATTAAATTTCATCTGGAAATTTTGAAATCTTGAGATTTTGATTTGCCATGGCTTCTGATTGAGAATTGTGAATTAATTCTAGAATCAAAGACCAAAATACTCATAAGTTAAACCTCATTCTAAAGCAAATGATTTTATCCTCAAATTTCTATAATCACCTAATATCGATTTTGCAAATTGTAATTTACTGAATAAAATTAATGAGAGTAAAAAATAATCAAGTTAAAAAAAACATGAATATAAAACCTTTTCAAGTACACTTAGCAAAATTACATTACATTTTCATCATTAATCCATCATCTTATACTAATAATTAAAATAGAGGGTTTAGACAACTACTCTATTAAACTTCTGTGTGCTTCGTATTTTAATTATGTTTAGACTTCAAAGCATAACAATATTTCCACTTTGTTAGATTGCACTTGAGATATCATAAATTTCTTTATTCAGCTTGTGTGTACAGCAGTACAATTTCCATAATTTGGGTCTTTGAGTATTTGGGTCTTTGATTGGGTATTTGAGGAGAACAAAATAAGGAAAGTGATGAAGAGAAATTAATGGTGGAAAGAAATAGAGGATATGGACTTTGGAGAGAAATTGGGTCTTAAAAGATTAATGGAGTGTTTGAAGTTTATTAGGGTTGAAGACGATGAAGATAATGCAGAAGAAAGAGAAAGAGGATGAATATGTGAAGATGATTAAGTATTTTTAAATTTAAAAAAGGAAAAAGAAAAAAGAAAACTTAAAAAAAATCACGAAAAAAGAAATTCAAAGGTCATTTCTATTAGGTACTTTTTTGAAAATAAAATTTTTTTTAGGTATTTTTTAAAGATGTGCAAAAAAAAATATAACAGAAAACTTAACCCAGCAAACTTAACCCCAGTCGTTAGTTGGTACCTTTTGAAAAGAAAATTTTTTGTTAGGTATTTTTTTGAAAAAACAAATTTTATTAGGTACTTTTTTGAAAAAAAAAATTTATTAAGTACTTTTTGACACTTTTTCCTAAATTTATTGTTTTTACTTTTTTTAATTTTGTTTAATTTGTTTTTTCACTAACTCTGGGTCTGGAATATCACCCATTGATTTCTCAATAAGAAGCTGTTTTTTACTGGCCAATCGTTGACTTCTCAATTCTCAGTAACTTATTTTTTCTTACCTTTTGAGTCATACTCGTTACGGCCCGTTTGGTAAATGGTAATAAACCGCGGTAATAGGAATGAAATATTAGTGTAATTTTGGTTGAAAAATCTCATGATTACCAACAAGGCCATGCTTGACAACCTTCAATCATCTCATTTTGTTCATAAAATTCATTCCAATGCATTACCATTGGGAGAGGTGGTATTAGGTGGTAATGGAAATTTGTGAACAAAAAATTTTTTTGTGATCAAAGTTTCATTACCATGGGAATGACATGAAAATTTTGATGAAATTTTACACTATAATTCATTCCTATTACCACCATTTAGTACCACTAACCAAACGGGCCGTTAGTTCTTTATTTTCTATTGTCATCCAATAAAGGTCTCATATAATGGCATATTACTATTAATGTTTAGGAATGTTGCAAAAAATACTGGACAATATGCCTGTTTTGGCAGAGTCAGTTTCTATTAGGTGGACGCCATTGATTTACGCAGTGAATAAAGGTTTTGTTGAAGCGGTTCAATATTTTCTCGATAAATTTCCAAATTTGGTAACCACGTGTACGGGCAAGGGTAAATTTCCAATACATGAGTCAATTGAAGTAGACAATATAGACATTGTTAAAGAGATACTATCCCACTATCCTGAAGCTATGAACCAAGTGTACACCAACGAATACAAGATGGGAGGATGGAGGACTCTTTCATATGCAACATGCATGGGCTGTCTTAGCATAGTTCGATACATGCTTACCAACTTCCCACAGTACGCGACCAAATGTGATCCGCATGGAATGTTTCCCATACATTGGACTTTTGGTATAATAGCTGATAACAGTGTTGAGTTTCTGAAGGAGTTTATATCATGTGTTCCTGAAACATTATATCAAGTTACTAAGAGACGTGAAACCATTCTTCATCTTGTTGTGTGGTATACAAGGCCAGAATACTTGTCTTATCTCAAAACATTACCTGATCTTAACAAGATATTCCATCACAAAAATGTCGATCGCAACACTTTCTTAGATTTAATCAAACAAAAGATGAAAACATACAATGAACGTCATCCTGAAGCTCCGAAGACCATTTTTACTAGAATGAAGAAATGGCTAGGAAGTTCAAATTCCTAATTTGAATTATAATAAGGTTTTAAAATTATTTATCTGTTTTTATGTATGAAAGATACTTGTTTAAACTCTTCTCCATTTGGTGAAAGTTTTTTACATGTTCAATAAAATATTCATTAACTTGTTTTCTCTATTGATGTTCATGCACTATAACAAGTTTAGTTTTTTGCTATATTGGATTTAGTGGCATTAAAAAAATATCATTGATTCATATTTTTAGTGTAATAATTATTAGATTTTATTTTAAGTTCCACCATAAAGTGCTTTAGCGACACTTAATTTGGTCTCTAGTGGCATATGTAATTGTCACTATAGTCTATTGTACGTATTTGTGAGAAATGTCATTAGATCCTATGTCGCTAAAAGCTTTAGTGTGACTTTTTAATATGCAGCTATAGAAACTAATAAATGATACTAAAAGCAAATTATGTTGTAGTGATGTTAATTAGCATATTAAAGCAATTAGTCAATAGTCGTACGTATATATTGATTTGACTTATATGTCGCGACTTGGGTAACATTAATAGCTAGACCCGGATATCAGATTAGCATGTGCACTGACCCAAGTGCAACAAACTTGTGTCCCGATACAGTACACAGATCAATTACTTTGACTTATATATAAAATGAAATCAAACTTAGATGATCATCCTTATCCCTAAAGATGCAATAGGTTGAATCAAATCATGATTAAATATTAAGATTAGGGAAAGAAATGTAAAATGAATAAACAAAATCTTTAGTTCATTTCATTGGGATTGATAAAACTCGCAAATGAGTATTACATAAGAGTACTTACTCATAAGACGATACTATTTAGTATTTACCAACAAAGAAGAAAAGAATGAAAGAAGTAAACTTTTATTCTATCCCTTTAATGTTTGCTCCTTTAAACTAATTTTAATAAAAAAATTTAATTAAATGGTAAATGGAGCAACTTTATCTAATTATTTATAATCCATAAAAGCACATCATGCTAAAAGTACATAAAACGCCCAAATATACTTTAGCTCAAAACCGTGGGCTTTCTCCTCATTATTGTTATTACCTTTAATTTTCTCACTACTTTACATTACATTTCATCACAAACTTTTACTACTTTGAATAAATAAATAAATAAATAAATAATTTTTTTTTCCTTTTTTTCTCATATTGTAAGTTCCTACAGGCTACCGACAAGATAATTGGAAAGAATTGATTACTTAATTATTTGGTGGTAAGAATTAATAAACTTTATCACAATGATTAAAGAAAAAAGTCATTAATCATTGGAGTGACCAAAAAATAAAAAAATAAAAGATTTAAAATTTTTAATTTTTTATCATTTTGATATTTTTTGTATTTTTTTTGGTGTGATTAGAAAGTGGAAATACACCTTCTATAACGAGGAACAGTGAGTTTAATTTGGATAGTTTCTTGTTTCCAAAGATAGGCAATATGTTGAGATATTTTTATGGCATCCGAAGAAGCACCAGCAAGCCCACTCCTTGTAAATCCAGCAGCATATAATCCATTCTTTCCTTTCCATCCATTTGGAAATCGATTCTTTGGAAATCCATTCTTGTTAAATAATTCTTCTTCCTATAATAATTAAAAAATCAAAAATCAGTTCAATTCTCATATAATTAACCCTTTTCTACTCTCAGTCTACCCTATAATAAAATCAAGGCCTGTTCTTAGGCTATGTGTAGCCGATCACCCAAGGCCCTAATTAAAAATAAGGACCTCAAATATCAAATGGTGCTATTCAAACCCGATTCTGAGCAAAACTTTTAAAGTGATTTGTTTCTATAAACTATTTTTATATTTGAAATAATATAAAGTTACAATATATTTTGTCTTAATTATTTTCATCATATCGAAAAATATCTAACCTGAAGCCAAGAGGGTACATTGCTACGATACCCAGTAGCGAAAACAACAGCATCAACCTCCAATTTATCGCCATTAACAAGGTGAACACCAGTAGAGTTAAAGCTGTTGATACCCGCCGATACAATTTTAATGTCTCCAGATCGAATTTTCTGTAATGCACCAATGTCTAAAACAGGGGTTTTTCCTTGCTTGTTCTTTAGCTCAAGTGGCCCGGTTTTGGGCCTCTTGATTCCGTACTTTTCCATGTTACCTAGAATCAACCATGCAAAAATTAGCAGTATTTTGTCTACCAACCAAAGAGGCATCCACTTCATTAGTAACATTGCTAGCTCTAATGTTGATTTTCCCATTATTTCTCTTGGAAGCACATGTACCTGTTACAAATTTTACACAATTTTAGATTAAAATGCCTTAAATTTTAGAAAATTATGATTAGAGTCTGGAGAGGGAAGAACGACGACAGTTCATACCCATGAAAGAGAGTACGCTCAAATAGTCTCTCATTCGTTTTAGTCAGTCTTGTGTGTTTTTGCCTTTTTTTACGACTTAAACTTTCTTTTCTATACGTACAAATTATTTTCAAGGTCGGCCCTATGAGGAGCAGGAGGAGCATACGGTGTGGCCGTGTAGGCCAATCCAAAAAATTAGAGAAAAAACCTTTAAATATTTAGTAATTAGAGGATAATAATAGTACATTTCGTAATTAAAAATTTATAATTAATGTTTTGTCTCGGGTCTCTGAGGGGACTATATTTGTAGTAAAAGTTATGATATAAAAAATTTGGAGATGATAACTTACCGAGCTACGGCAAACCATAGAAGGTTCTGCATTGTGGTTAGCGAGATCAAGCGAAACTTCCATACCCGAGTTACCACACCCGACGACGAGTACTTTCTGACCACGGTAAGCCTCGCCAGACTTATACTGGCTCGAATGGATCACTTTCCCACCGAAATGGGCTAACCCGTCAATGTCGGGTACAACACATTCAGCGTTTTCTCCCGTGGCTACCACAAGGGAACTACAAACGTACTCGACCTCAACATGGGCTGGGCCTTGGCCTACAGTCTTGACCCGCCAAAGTTGTAAAATCTCATCATATTTAGCTGATTGAACACACTCGTTGAAATGTGGGTTAATTTGGAAGTGGTTTGTGTAAGACTCAAGATAGTCAATAAATTGCCTTCTTGTAGGGTACTCGGGGAATGATTTAGGAAAGGGCATTTTGGGTAATTGACACATTTTTTTGGGCAAGTGGAGTTTAAGTCTATCGTAGGTACGTTTTTGCCAAAGTGAGGCAATACAATCGGCTCTTTCTAGGACTACAAAGGGTACTCCTTCTTCCCTAAGACATGCTCCTAAAGCTAGGCCCGAAGGCCCGGCTCCAACAATCACCGGACCATTAACCCATACGCATCGACGCGATAAATGATCATCTCCATTGAAATTAAACATTAGATTTTCCATTTCTATGGGTATTTTTGGTTGTAAATCTTGTGTATATTTTAGAGTTTGTTTAGTATAAGAAGGTATTTTTGTACTTGTATATATATCTTGATTTGTAATTGATATTTTTTGTTAATATTGTTGTTGGAATAAGGTGGGTATCAAAGAGGCTTATATAGGGATTGAGGTGATATAGAAAGCATATGGAAGAGTGATAGAAAGAGAGTGAGTAGTGTAATGTGTCATCATCATCAGGAGTTTCTGGTTACTTACACTTATTATTCAATCATTTGTTTATTGTTTTCCTTGACTCAAAAGTGACTATAACTTTATTTAAACAAAGACTTGTATAGATTCTTTTTTTAAAAAAAGTATTGAAAAAATACAAAGGGGGACTTGTTAGTGAATGTGACGGCTTATAAATTATAATACTCTCCCCACAAATTCTCATGATGTAGTTTTTATAAAGATATCTCTAATTGGGTTGACTCATAAAAGAAAATGTAAAATTACTTGATGGGTAATAGGATATTTAAATAGACATCTAAAATATTGTATGTACTACACACTTTACTCGGTTACCCATTTTTGGTTGCGCTTTCCTGTATGAGTATGAGTTGTCGCCGTCCTTCCCTCCCCAGACCCTATTCATGGTTTTCTATGCACGGGATACACTGGATAGGATGATGATGATGATTGTAGACATTAAGGATGATGTAAGTAAGCATTTAAGGATGTTGTAAGTACATATTAAAGATATAGTAAATTGACGGTAAGTAGGTTTTAATAAGAATGATGTAAGAAGGCATTAATTAAGGATACAATAAATAAGCATTAAGGATACAGTAAGTATACATTAAGCTTTAATGGAATGGGTCTCTCAGGTTGCTGATTGTACTCTCACCCTATAGTAAAATTGCTTAGAGGTTCGGACTAGGTAAGGATTATATTCAAGATTTTTTTTTTTCCAAAAAATGATATTTACCCTTTAAGAGTGACTATGTACATTCTCTATCTAAGTGTAGTAGGTTTGTATGTTTTCAAAACTGATACTGGGTTGGTTTAATTAATTTTAAGTCGAATTATTTTCAAAGTAACTTAGTTTCGAGTCTATCATATCGGCTTTGCGTCAATCAAAAGGGGTAACGAGTTTTCAAATTTCTTATTATACCGAATTTATAACTACAACAAAGAAAGATTGACTCATATTAATTGTTTGACAAAAAAATATATCTTAAATAGAAATAAGGATGTAAATCTAAAAAATATATGTGAAACTGAAAATAAATCAAAATGAACAGATTCTTTTTGATAGATTTTGACTTAGATATATCGAGTCATTTCAAATAACAGATCGAAACTTCCAAAGTGAACAACACTAATTTTCAATCTTTTTTTAGGATACAGTGAGTTGCAACTAAGGATGGCGGGGTCTGGGATTCAAAGATCTTGAAACGTGTGTAATTGTAAATACTAAAAAAATTAATACTACTTCTAAAATTTTCTAATCAATAACCGTGATTTGTAAATCACCAGAAAAAGACAAAAGAAATACTAATAAAATAAACAAAATTAAAAAAAATAAATTAAAATAATACATCCTATGAAATCTTACCACATAAGAGTGATTTGTTAACTTTATAAATAACCGTTATTTACTAAGACTTTCTCTACTACTTCACTTCAAAACGAGATAATATTTAAAATATACCAATTGAAGAATGCCACTTCGCCTCCACGTATTCAAAAATTCAACACGCATGTACAACAACCTCCACTTAGGCATTTGCTACTGAAATTAATTCTTTTTCAATACCCTCTATGTGCGATTTAGATTAGGTGACGTCTCATTGATTGATTCATTACTTTTTGCTTAGTTTTTTTTTTCTTTTTTGCTTTTATTTTTTGCAAATTTTTGTGGGAGACGATATCTTTGAAAGACCAACTCTAATCGGGTCAGCCCATAAAGAAAATTATAGAATAAGAGTAAGAATTAAACTCTAATGGACTAGACCTGAGAGACGTCTCTCAAAAAGACGGTCTCTCTGAAAATTTATTTATTTTTTGGCTTGTCAGTTGATCAAACAACTAAAAAAACATGTTTGGTAAAATAAAAAAGCTTTTATCTTATTGACTTACTTTTTCTCTAATAAATAACCAACAATCGATACCTAAATTCATCAAACATTGATAAGTGCAATTATTTGCACTTATCCGTGTTCATTTTACGCTCCTTAATTGTAGTTTTAGCGGGTTTTTAGGTACATTATTAGTATTTTGTGTAAATTTTGTCTCATGAGGTCAATCGTGTGTTTTATGTGATTTTGAGGCAAAATCGGAGGTTTTTGTTAGGTTTCGGAGTTATAGGCTTGGAGAAATAGCCTAAGACCCCTAAAATATGTGAAGAGAACGTTGCTCGCTTGAAGATGTTTAACAATGAAGATGGGCAAAAGAGAAAAGAGTAGAAAAGTGCTTAAAAGACAAAGTTTTGAAGTGAAATTTGATACATGCTCACTCTTTTGGCCATAACTTTTGATAGGGAGATCGTATTAATGCAAGGTTTGCGGCATTGGAAAGTAGACTTCAAGAGCTTTCCAACGGTATATTATATGTCCATATCCGATAACCGTGCAAGAAATGGCAGCCATTCAAAGTTCGCCAGGCCGAGACTGAGCGACGACTCGTCGCCTATCACCCGGAGCAATTTCTGACGGTTTTTCTTCTGAATTTTTGGAGCCATTATATATAGTGGCGGTTACTATTATTATTTCTTGTCTTAGACCATTTTATTTTCTGTTTTCTTTTAGTTTTTTCTCTCAAGTTCTTAGTAGTTTTCATTGTTGTAATTTCATTTTCTTGCATCGTACTTTCCGTTTCTTTAAGAATTTCAAAGCTTTCTTTGTTGAACATCTTTGCAATTGTTTTTGGTATTTCAATTTATGTTCTCTTCAAGAATTGTAAGTTTCCATTTGTTCTTATTTCGTTCTTTGTTGTTAATTGTTGTTTGTTGCATGGTTTTCATGATTATGAATTGTGAGTAGTTTCTTTATCTAGGGTTAGGGTGAAATTCCTAATTCGAAGCATGGATTGATATTTTATTGATTGATTGTGTGCGATTTGAGTCGCTGATTGAACCTATGCTTAATGAGTCTTGATTTAAATATCTTTGTTAGCCTTTTCAATAGAACGGAAGTTTGAGAATTGGTTTAACTTAGGATTGAGATATATTTGAGTTAAATTCCTTCTAGTATTAGCCAATAGAACGGAAGTTTGAGGATTAATGCTAGTTGGTCTTAAATCGATATTAGTCAATAGAGCGGAAGCTTGAGATTAATTAGATCACGTTCTCTCATATTCATGGCTCAATTTCATACAATCATGAAAAGTAATTGGATTCCATGTTAGAATTAGGTGATGCCCGACACCCTAGTGTTTGTCATATCTTGTTTTATCACCATTTTTATATTTGTTTTAGTTTCTTTCACCCTAGGATTAGATACAAAACCCATATTATTTGTTTTTCCCTTGTCTTGTTTATCATAAAACATACAACTTAGAATTATCTCGCCTCTTTGTGTTCGACCCGCACTACGCGTACACCGTGCGCTTGCGGTTAAATTAAAATTTGCTCATCAAACATCTCTATAACACTGCTAGCTTTTTTAGTTAGTCTAGAACCAACAAAAATAGCTAACATTTCTAAGGTCAAACAAGCCAACTAAAAAAACCAACAACTAACAGTCAAAAACCAATTGCCAAGTGCCAAAGACCCCCTAGACTACCCTAGACTATAGGCATTTGCTAAAAATAAAAAAGATAGTGAAAGAATGTGTAAATGAGATGAAAAGAAAATATGTGATAAGAGTTTGTTCGATATTACTAACAGCAAACAAACTATGTTTTTGTTGAAGTGCCCATTGTTACCCACATGTGAGTTGTCACACATCGGAGAAAAAGAAGAGTATGCATCACTTTATATACTCAAGGAGTAACTCCTACTATTACCAATTGGTTTTAGTAGTGAACCTTCTTTGGGTTTATGAGTGGTCTACTTCTTCTCCTCCTTATTTGGGTTGCCCAGGCCTATTTTCTAAATTCTATCAGTTTTAAATTTTTTTGTCCTTTCAAACATTTTATTTGACTATATCCCTCTTTCTTCGCAGTTACTGGCAATGAACAAAATAATTTTTTTCTCTTGTTTACTGTTAGTAACAACAAACAACCTAACTTTAGATTCAACACGAAGACGCTTCTGAAAATTAATATTTCCCGACGCTTATTTTGGAAATTTAAAAAACTTATTTTATTGAATCTTTCAGAAAAGACCTGGGTCAGCCCATTACAATTACCACCTCTTCTGGCTAGTTATCTGGACTGTGAGCTTCATAACTGCAATGGGATTATACATAGTGCTCTTCTCTACTTACCGCTCGGTCTACCTTTTATATACAAAGGTAGAAGGCTAGACTCGGTGCTTATTACAAAACTATGAGAGTAATTACTCCAAAATCTACAGCAGACCCACTCCTAGAAAATCCATGAACCTACAGAAGCTAGAATTCCCTAAACCTCACCCATCATTAAGACTCCTTACTTCCAAAGATGTTATTATCATACATTTTCTAGACCTTTTTAAAGTCAAAAAAAAGGTGTAGCAATTGCAAAGCATATATGCAACAATATATAGTAAGTCATGTGTTAGAGTATATAATATATCATGTGGTCTCAACCTGTCACTGTTAGATTAAGTTTTTGGTTGAGTTAGATATTAATCATGGAATTAAAGTGGAACAAACTCAACTAAAAGCTAAAGTTGATGGTTTAGGCCTCAAAATGTGTTAAATACTCTAATCTAACACCTTTCACACGAGAGCCCTTTGGTTTAAAAGTGTGGACGTAAGACAAGTCCTCCTCATACCTAGCGCTAAATATTCCACTTTAAATGAGAGTAGTTGAGATTTGTACTCATGACCTCTTATCATGTAGTTTCTAATCCCATATTAAAGAACCAATATAAGCTAATGGTTATGACCTCAAAATATGTTATATACTTTAAGTTTGGAGCATTCAATGTTCAGATATGACATGAGGGAATGAAATGGAATGAATCCATTATAGTCCCTCTTTTAATAATCCAAACCCTTCAATAGTGCAATTTGCAAAGATCGAATCAGTGAATTTAAGAATGCAAGTTGGAAGCCAAAACTCCTCCATTAAGCCTAACAATAGAAAATCAATCTCAATTCTCAATTAATAGCAAGAAACACAATCCCTTTATCTCTCGCATATTCACAAGAAAAAGCAATTCAAAGTTTTTCTATCTATCAACAACAATCAATCAAGAAAAAGTTACAAACTTTGACAATTCACATTCAACAACAAATTAAACCCTAAATCAAATTAGATTTCTAGAACATCAAATATAAATCAAAAGAAACTCAAGAAATAATCTCAATTAATAGCTAAAACCCAATCCCAAATATTCACAATACAGAGCAGTATCTATCAAAAACAATCAATCAAATAAAAAGTTACAAAATTAGACAATTTCACAAATATTTTACAACATCAACAAAAAAAATTAAGATTCAGAAGAAAGAAGAAGGGCCTTAGACTTGAATCTAAACCTTGGATTTCTGGGAATAACTTGGCTGGGCCCAAAATGGAATTGACCAGGAGTATCAACCATAGGAGGACCATCATCATACACATAACCCACAAGTTTTCCACAATTATTGCACTTAATCTTGGTCCTGTTCCGTTGAATTCCCCAGTAATTTAGGGTTTCGAAAAAGGGTCTGATTTTGTCTTCTTTTTCGAATTTGAACTTCGATTGATCAATCCATGCGAAGGATATAGAGTTCTTGTTACCAGCTTCGAAGTAGAAATCGGAAGGAAAGAGGTGATTTGTGGCTAAATTAAGGTTAGTCCTGCACTCCTTGCAGCTGTAGATCGTCGCCATTGATGAAGGAGGTTAAGGAAGACATGAGAAATTGGATGTTTATAATAGTGCTAAGATGAGAAATGTCAATTGTCAAGGTCAAAGACAATCGGCAAATACAACTTCTAGACTATGGATTGGAGAGGGTGTGCCGTGTGCCTATTGCCTAACCTAATTCTCTTAGAGAGAAAATTTCGTAAACAATGAATATTTCAGTCATTCACTATATATTTCTAATTCTATTTAGAAATAATAATAATAATAATAATAATAATAATAATAATAATAATAGGGAAATTCCACGTGGTAACCCTGAGGTTTTGGGTTTTCCACGTGGTAACCAAAACTTTTTAAAAATCCACGTGGTAACCCTGAGGTTTACGTAATTGTTGCACCGTGACCTTTTTGCACATAAAAACTTTAGTAAACATTAATTTCGAAGCTTTAAGGCTGGTGTATGGCTATTTATGTGACTCGTCATTTTAAATGCCATTAGTTTCAACCTTTTCCCCCAAAATATAAACTCTAATTCTACCATCTTTGGATTTGGGGGAAAAATGTGATTTTGATAAAAGATGGTAAAGTTGGGGTTTATGTTTTGGGGGAAAAGGTTGAAACTGATAGTATTTGAGATGGTGAGTCGCATAAATAGGCATACAACAACCTTAAAGCTTCGAAATTAACGTTTGCTAAAATTTTTATGTTCAAAAAGGTCATGGTGGAACAATTACGTAAACCTCAAGGTTACCATTTGGATTTTTTAAAAGTTTTGGTTACCACGTGAAAAACCTAAAACCTCAGGGTTACCACGTGGAATTTCCCATAATAATAATAATAATAATAAAATAAAAAATGATAAATTAAAACAACAAAATTCTCGCCCTATTAAATTTTACCACCTGAGGGTGATTTGTTGACCTCACAGTCACAAATAACCGTTATTTACGAAGATTTTCTCTTAAGTATGTAGGAATGGAAATAGAGAGACTATGGTTGAAGTTTGAAAAGAGACTTTTTAAAATAAATATCTCATGTCGTTATTTGACAAATGATAAAAATATATAAAGAAATGAATAATAATTGATTATATTAATCTTTCAAAAAAAACAATTGATTATATTTACAAAATTATCCTTATAACTCTTTACTTTTCTTTACTTTTACTAATGGCTAAAATGACATTTTATATACTATCCAAGTCAATTCAAAATATCACCCTTCCTCAAGATTTTTTTTTGGGAATTTTTCCTTATCAAGTCTCCATTCTCAACCTTTTTTAGTTCTCATTCCCTTCAAGCAAACAATATACTTTTTATAATTTTACCTCAAAATTCTAATTTTCAACCTCAATTGCCTCTTGTCAAACACACTAATATGAAGTATTTGTTTTATGTTCGTTGTTAGTAACAAATAACATAATAAAGGCAAAGAGCCAAAGACATAATTTTTAAATGAAAAACTTAAATCAAAGAGCATTTCTGTTTGCCATTGCTTGGTTCGCTGCTATGAACAACGAACTATTCTTTGTTTTTCTTATAAAAATGACTTTGTCTTCATTTTGTTTGTTGTTACAAATTAACGAATAACGATAATAAAGAACAAAATTGTGGTATTTTTTTTACTTTAATACTATGTTTTTTTTCTCTTGTTGATGGTCAGTAACAACGAATAAGCCCTAATCTTAAGCACGAACACGGAGACGCTTATTTTAATAATTACTTTAGGACCAAACTTATTATTTTAGACAGCCGCTCTTGGGAGCGACAATCTCAATATGAGACGGGTAGCCCAATAAACCAAATAATAGTTTTTCTCAATATACACTCAGTACTTGATTTATTGAAGATACCTTTAAAGTCAAGATTGAATTTTTATATTAAGTTATAACTGATCACTTAAAGGTCTGAATTGATCATGTTTAGGTCAAAATTATTTTTTTAATAGCAAAGCAATCATGAACTCTTGATTATTTCCAAGAGCATTTATTAAATCAATTGGCAATTTGGCAAACATAACTCGAGATCGACATTTCCTTCGCCTTCATATCCAGGGTAGGGATGGTCACGGGACCCTGTTGGACCCGCCCAGACCCGCCCCTTTTTAAGGGTTTGGGTCTTATTTTTTGAGACCCATCGGATCCAGATCGGATCTGGATCTAAAAAATAATTGGCGAGTCCGAGTCCGGGTCCAATATCAAGACCCTGGACCCGCCCCTCGGACCCTTATAAATAATAAATTGCCTATTTTTATTTGTCTTTTACGTATGAATTCTGCCCCAACACCATTTTTTCACATAATCATAATAAATATAAATAATATATATGCTACTTGCTAAGTGTTAACCCAATTACCCTAATTTTATGGACTTGAACTAGTGTTTATAATAGTATTTAAGCGTATATGGGCAACGCTACGCGAGTTTAGATGTTAAATTAGTATTAAATGTTTGTAAAATACGATAATAACTCTCTTACAAATATACGAAAAATATAATGACTTACAAATGTTTGAAATTTGATAAATCAAAGAGATTTTTTAGACCCACTAAGGACCCATTAAGAACCCTAGACCCATCAGATTCGGAGGGTCTGGGCCCGAGTCTGAAAATATTGGACTCTTAGGGTCTGGATCTCAAAAATCTAAAAGGGTCCGGGTCTAGTTGGACACGCTCCAGACCCACCCCATGACCATCCCTAATCCAGGGTACGCATATAGACTCATTATGTTAAAATCGTCTTACCAATAAACAGTCTCTTACAAGAGTATAGTTCATCTTAAAATCGATAGTGATGTAGTGGGCTTAAACTTCAATTGTGGATCCAATCTCTTCGTAACGGGCCGTAGAGCAACAAAGCCCACAAGGTCGGTCAACTTGCTATTTCCAGGGGTAAATTAGTAATTAAATCCGATAAACTCCGCGTCAAACAAACCCTCAACCACATCCGTCTATAAATAAAGGGGCTGAGCCTTCATTTCCTTCATTTTGTCATTCTCTCTTCGATCTAATCCATCGGCCGTAGAGAGAAGATTTAAGAGGGAGATCCAGAAGTTCTTAAACTCCCTAACGAACACTTATTATAATTTACCATTAGCTTCTTACTTGAAATTGATTTTTTCGCTTCTTTGAAAACAGTTCAGAATAAATTTTTTTCGTTTATGTTCAAACCCTAGTTTTTAATTTATCCGGCAAAAATGGATATTCGATTTCCATACTCTCCGGCGGAAGTCACTAAAGTTCAATTGATTCAGTTTGGAATTCTCAGTCCTGATGAAATCGTAATTTACTTCTACTTTTTGTTAATCAATTTTTATGTATTAGGTTGAAATCAAATCTGATTGATGAATTTGTTTTTTTTTTTTTTTGTTGACGATTGGAAATTTCAGCGGCAAATGTCAGTGGTTCAAGTGGAGTTTAGTGAGACGACGGAGAGAGGGAAACCTAAGCCTGGTGGGTTAAGCGATCCGAGATTAGGAACAATTGATCGGAAAATGAAGTGTGAGACATGTACAGCAAATATGGCGGAATGCCCTGGTCATTTTGGACACCTTGAGCTTGCCAAGCCTATGTTTCATATTGGGTTTTTGAAGATTGTGCTTAGTATTATGCGTTGTGTTTGCTACAATTGCTCTAAGATTCTTGCTGATGAGGTTATCAATCTTTTATATTCTGTTTCTTTTCGTATGATTGATTGACTGCAAATGCTTCAATTGAACTGAACTTTTAAAACTTTCGGGTTTTTATGGAGTAATAATTTGGACCTAATTTGAGGTAATATGACAAGGTTACCCTATTGATTTTGTGGCAATTTGGGTGAGGATGCGTTGTTCAATAGTGATGCTTCATTAAAAGTTGTGCTCTTTACTGAAAAGTTTGGAATTTCATTAAGAAAAGGAATGCATTGTAATACAACAATTTGCGTGGACGACTATGACTATTATTTTGTTTCTTAGGATTCCTAAGTTGTTAATGGGGTTTTACTAGGCTATGTAATGGTGATGTTTAGATGTGAAAGTATTCATAGCTATGTGAAGCTTTGTCTTAGGAATGTACCGCTATATTAATTAAAGAGTAATAAAGAGGGGTACATGGACTTGGACAATGGAAGTTGTTTCTAAGAAAGGGAATTGGGTACTGTAGTGTCTACTCTTGCCAACTATAACGACTTATTTCGTTATTGTATGAAATGATGACAATTAGAATAAGTTTTGGTTTAATTTTTCATGAAATGTGCTATACTATACCACCTTTCCATGTAGTAATCGATGAGGATGAATTTTGTGAAGTAAAAAATGATTATAGTAGAACAACATGATCATGGACATTGTCTAGTTGTTTTTCTAACTAAATTATACTATAATATCATTGCCATTTTCACTCTTTAATACCAATAATCAATGGGTCGAAAATAGAAGAAATAATTCTTGTGTTTGGTGGCACGGTCGAGTGATGTTTGACTAGTGAAAACAATGGATTCTCTCAGTATTTAACAACGTAGTTATTTAGTGAACAAGTAATTACCTCATGCTTCATCTAATAGATTAGTTTCTCACATTCAAATTTATTGCTGCTGATTATTGTCCCATTTATGTCATTCTTATATTAGAGCCCATTCGATATTCTTGTTTTCAGATTTTGGTAATTTGATTTTCGAAATCATGATATATTATATATTATAACGAATAAAACAGTAGTCAAATTTATTGGTAACATGATTTTTTTTTGCAAACTAACAATTGAAAAGTGAAAACCACTTTTTCTAATTTCCTATATTTGGTTTTTAGTTTCAAAAAATAAAACTGAACAAAAAATAATAACTAACGAACTCTTAGGTTTTAGAAAGGGAGTTTATTTATGTTTGGATGATGATCTTTTCCTTTTTAGAAGCCAATATTTACATGTTTCATCAACTACTTTGGATTTGTGTTGTGTTCTTTGTGTAAATTATTGAGTCTTTCCAGCTTGAATACTAGAATTCTTCATTGATTTTTATATTTTTGATTTCATTTTAACAGGAAGACCATAAGTTTAAGCAAGCATTAAAAATAAGAAATCCCAAAAATAGGTTAAAGAGAATATTAGAAGCTTGCAAAAACAAAAGAAAATGTGAAGGAGGTGATTCCATTGATGTACAAGATCAGGATGATGGGGAACCTGTCAAGAAAAGTCGTGGTGGCTGCGGTGCACAACAGCCTACCTTCACTATTGAAGGTATGAAAATCATTGCTGAGTACAAGATGACAAAGAAGAAAAATGATGAGCAGGAACAGCTCCCTGAGCCTGCTGAAAGAAAGCAGCAGCTAACGGCTGAGAAGGTTTAGATATACTAAATTACTTTCTATCTTTGCAAAATTTACAAGCTCTTAGTTTTTATTTTTAGGTTTTAATCTTTGTTATTACCAGGTGCTTAGTGTGCTGAAGAGAATAAGTGATGAAGACTGTCAATTGATGGGTTTTAATCCAAAATATGCTCGCCCTGACTGGATGATTCTTCAAGTTCTTCCTATTCCTCCACCTCCTGTGAGACCATCTGTGATGATGGATACATCTTCAAGGAGTGAGGTAAGCATGAGCTTATCTTTTCATTTTCTACACGGCAATGGTTTGTTTATTGACTTTTGCTGCCTCTTTAGTGTCATAATATGTTTCTTTCTCGGGCTACTTCTGTCCATAGGATGATTTGACCCATCAATTAGCCATGATCATTCGTCATAATGATAATTTGAGAAGACAAGAGAGGAATGGGGCACCTGCGCATATCATTTCTGAATTTGCACAGCTGCTGCAGTTTCATATTGCTACATACTTTGACAACGAGCTGCCTGGACAGCCAAGGGTAGGTGTATTTTTTCAAATGAAAGTGAAAATTAATGTGTCTGTTGTCAATTACAGATTTAGCTGACATAGCTGCTTTCTCATTCAGGCCACACAGCGATCAGGTAGACCAATTAAGTCCATATGTTCAAGACTGAAAGCCAAAGAAGGTCGCATAAGAGGCAACTTGATGGGAAAACGAGTCGATTTTTCTGCACGTACTGTTATTACACCTGATCCAAATATCAATATTGACGAATTGGGTGTGCCATGGAGTATAGCATTGAACCTCACGTATCCAGAGACTGTGACTCCTTATAATATTGAAAGGTCCAAATGCTTTCCTATTTGACTTGTTGATTGTTATTTTTCAATGCTTTGTCCTTACCTTTTGTGATTGTATAGGTTGAAAGAGCTTGTTGACTATGGCCCTCATCCTCCTCCAGGTAAAACTGGGGCCAAGTATATCATTAGGGATGATGGTCAGAGGCTTGATCTTCGCTATTTAAGGAAAAGTAGTGACCATCATTTAGAGTTAGGGTACAAGGTAACCCTTTCACTAGGCAAAGCAGAAACATTTCCTTTTCTGCAGCACTTGAATTAGCATTTTCTGACTTTATCAATGCTTATATACAGGTTGAGAGACATTTGAATGATGGTGACTTTGTGCTTTTCAACCGGCAGCCAAGTCTCCACAAAATGTCTATTATGGGTCACAGGATAAAGATCATGCCCTATTCTACATTTAGATTAAACTTGTCTGTTACATCACCTTACAATGCTGATTTTGATGGTGATGAAATGAACATGCACGTTCCTCAATCCTTTGAGGCTCGGGCGGAAGTTCTTGAATTAATGATGGTCCCTAAATGTATTGTTTCTCCACAAGCAAACAAACCGGTTATGGGAATTGTGCAGGATACACTATTGGGCTGTCGTAAAATAACAAAAAGAGATACTTTTATTGAAAAGGTAATTGAATTGATTCGATTGCACCTTTTGTTTTGTTTCATATCTGCCTAGTTGATCTGTTCATAACCTTTCCTTTTTACATCTTTTGGGTGACAGGATGTGTTTATGAATATTCTTATGTGGTGGGAGGATTTTGATGGAAAAGTTCCTCAACCTGCTATCTTGAAGCCCAGGCCGATTTGGACTGGAAAGCAAGTATTCAATCTTATTATACCGAAGCAGATAAATCTTGTTAGATTTTCTGCATGGCATCAGGAAACAGAAACAGGTATTCTGACCCCTGGGGATACCCGTGTCCTGGTAGAAAGAGGAGAGCTACTATCTGGAACGCTTTGCAAAAAGACCCTAGGGTCATCCAGTGGGAGTTTAATTCATGTCATATGGTATATTCTTCTTCCTTTCTCTCTGTATTGAGTTCATATCTTGGCATGCTTTAGACTGTTGTTGGAAGAACTGTTATTTTCTCATCACTCAAAGTCTATGACTAAAAGTAGCGACTTAGCGTTGAAATCTACAAACAAGTCTGGGATAAAATTTTTACCCAATCACCATTAGAACTCTGTTTTTTCACATTAGTCTCTTAGGGTAATAACCAAATGGAAACATTAAATATTTGTTTTCGAGACTCGAGTTTCTTATGCTGGGACTGACTCACAGTTGATGCATGGTGTTGGTTTTGCATGTGGAGAGTGATTTATACCATCTGTTTAAACTGTAAATATTTTTTTAATACTTTTTTTCATCTCCTTTTTTGTGTATCTATTATTGCCAAGTTCGTTGCTTGGTTGGCAAAATAATTTACTATCGACAATTATTTATGAGCAACTTCTGATAAGCTTCTTGCCTCTGGTTTAGGGAAGAAGTCGGTCCAGATGCTGCTCGTAAATTTTTGGGGCACACCCAGTGGCTTGTTAATTATTGGTTGTTACAGAATGGTTTTAGTATTGGGATTGGAGATACAATTGCTGATGCAGGAACCATGGAAACCATTAATGAAACAATTTCGAAAGCTAAAAATGAAGTGAAAAACCTTATAAGAGCAGCACAGGAAAAGCAGTTGGAGCCTGAACCTGGACGTACGATGATGGAATCTTTTGAAAACAGAGTTAACCAGGTCACTAGAAATGTCTTTCTTTTTGTTGATTCTTCAATTTGTCTTACTTTACTAGTCTTCTTAATGAGAGACGCTAATTTTCAGGTTTTGAATAAAGCTCGTGATGATGCTGGAAGTAGTGCTCAGAGGAGTCTGTCTGAAAGTAACAACCTGAAGGCTATGGTTACAGCAGGATCCAAAGGAAGTTTTATCAATATATCCCAGATGACTGCTTGTGTGGGGCAGCAGAATGTTGAAGGCAAACGAATACCATTTGGTTTTGTTGGTCGAACATTACCTCATTTCACAAAGGATGATTATGGGCCAGAAAGTCGTGGGTTTGTGGAGAATTCATATCTGAGAGGATTAACTCCGCAGGAGTTCTTTTTCCATGCTATGGGAGGTAGAGAAGGTCTCATTGATACTGCTGTTAAAACTTCTGAGACTGGTTACATACAACGAAGACTAGTCAAGGCTATGGAGGACATCATGGTCAAATATGATGGGACTGTGAGGAATTCTCTCGGGGATGTTATACAGTTTCTCTATGGTGAAGATGGTATGGATGCTGTTTGGATTGAATCTCAGAAGTTGGATTCCCTGAAAATGAAGAAATCAGAATTTGATGCCACATACAGATATGAGTTTGATGCTGAGAATTGGGAGCCGGATTATATGTTGAAAGAGCATGTGGATGATCTAAAAACTATTCGTGAGTTCCGTAATGTGTTCGATGCTGAAGTCCAAAAGCTTGAAGTTGATAGATGCCAACTTGCTACTGATATTGCAACCACAGGTGATAACTCTTGGCCATTGCCTGTTAATCTCAAGAGGCTGTTATGGAATGCCCAAAAGACATTCAAGGTTGACATGCGAGAAAAGTCTGATATGCACCCAATGGAAATCGTAGAAGCTGTGGATAAGCTTCAGGAGAGGTTGAAGGTTGTTCCTGGTGATGACTTTTTAAGTAAGGAGGCTCAGAAGAATGCCACCCTCTTTTTTAACATCTTGCTTCGCAGTACACTGGCTAGCAAACGTGTTTTGAAGGAGTTCAAGCTTAACAGAGAAGCTTTTGACTGGGTTATAGGTGAAATAGAGTCCAGGTTTTTGCAGTCCTTGGTGGCTCCTGGGGAAATGATAGGCTGTGTTGCTGCCCAGTCAATTGGTGAGCCTGCCACTCAGATGACGCTAAACACTTTCCACTATGCTGGTGTTAGTGCTAAGAATGTCACTCTTGGTGTTCCAAGGTTGAGGGAGATCATCAACGTGGCCAAAAAAATCAAAACTCCCTCACTATCAGTCTTTTTACATCCTGAAATTAGCAAGACAAAAGAGAGAGCTAAAAATGTTCAATGTATTCTAGAATATACATGTCTGCGAAGTGTGACTCATGCAACTGAAGTGTGGTATGATCCAGACCCTATGAGCACTATCATCGAGGAAGATGTGGACTTTGTTAGGTCTTACTATGAAATGCCAGATGAAGAGGTAGCGCCTGATAAAATTTCTCCCTGGCTGCTTCGTATAGAATTGAACCGTGAAATGATGGTGGACAAAAAGTTGAGCATGGCTGATATTGCAGAGAAAATCAACCTGGAATTCAGTGATGACATGACTTGTATCTTTACGGATGACAATGCTGAGAAGTTGATCCTTCGAATTCGTATTGTGAATGATGAAGCTCAGAAGGGGGATTTGGAGGCTGATTCTGCCGAGGATGATGTATTCCTCAAAAAAGTTGCTAGTAGCATGCTGACTGAGATGGCACTTAAAGGAATTCCAGATATTAACAAGGTTTTCATTAAGCAGAGTAAAGTGAATAAGTTTGATGAGGAAAAAGGTTTCAAGGCTGAAAATGAGTGGATGTTGGATACTGAAGGTGTCAATCTTCTTGCTGTTATGTGTCATGAGGAAGTTGATGCAACAAGGACTACAAGTAATCATTTGATTGAAGTTATTGAAGTTCTTGGAATTGAGGCTGTTCGGAAGGCCTTGCTAGATGAGTTGCGTGTTGTCATTTCCTTTGATGGATCTTATGTCAACTATCGTCATTTGGCTATTTTGTGTGATACAATGACATATCGTGGGCATCTAATGGCTATTACTCGTCATGGTATCAACCGAAATGATACTGGGCCGTTGATGAGGTGCTCATTTGAAGAAACAGTGGATATTCTTCTTGATGCTGCTGTATATGCGGAATCGGATTATTTGAGGGGTGTGACAGAAAATATTATGTTAGGACAGCTAGCGCCAATTGGGACTGGTGGCTGTTCATTATATCTTAATGAGGATATGTTGCGACATGCTATTGAACTCCAGCTACCAAGTTATGTGGAAAATTTGGAATTTGGTATGACACCAGCTCGATCACCAATAACTGGAACACCTTACCATGATAGCATCATGTCTCCAAGTTACTTGTTGAGCCCAAATCTTCGTCATTCGCCTATCAGCAGTGATGCTGCCTTTTCTCCATTTGTCAGTGGCATGGGGTTCTCTCCTGCAGCATCCCCGTATCCTTCACCAGGAGGATCTGGATATAGCCCTACCTCCCCAGGATACAGCCCTACTTCACCAGGCTATAGCCCTACTTCACCTGGGTATAGCCCAACTTCCCCAACTTACAGCCCCGGGTCTCCTGGCTACAGTCCAACAAGTCCAGCATATTCACCTACGAGCCCATCTTACTCTCCCACCTCGCCCAGCTACAGTCCTACCTCACCGAGCTACAGCCCCACATCACCAAGCTATAGCCCCACTTCTCCAAGTTACAGCCCCACATCACCAGCATACAGCCCCACATCACCAGCATACAGCCCCACATCACCAGCGTATAGCCCCACATCACCATCATACAGCCCCACATCACCATCTTACAGCCCTACATCACCGTCCTACAGCCCTACATCTCCATCCTACAGCCCCACATCCCCATCCTACAGCCCCACATCACCTTCATACAGTCCGACATCACCTGCATACAGTCCTACTTCCCCAGGATATAGTCCCACCTCTCCTAGTTATAGTCCTACTTCACCAAGTTACAGTCCTACTTCTCCAAGTTATAACCCATCAGCCAAGTACAGCCCCTCACTTGCATATTCTCCCAGCAGTCCGAGAATTTCACCATCCAGTCCCTACAGTCCTACCTCTCCAAATTACAGGTATACCTTAGTCTTGTTACTTTGTTCCTATATGGCTATATTTGGTTGATTGATAAACAAGATATAGTACATGACTAGGATAAACTTGCAAATTGACTCTCTAATTATGGGCTACTAGTTTTTTATCTAATCTTTCTTATCTAACTGTATGCTCTATATATTTTTAATTTCAGTCCAACGTCGCCATCTTACTCTCCTACATCGCCTTCTTATTCGCCTTCAAGCCCAAGTTATAGTCCAAGCAGGTACATTTTGTAACATCATCTTTTTTTTATTCTGTTTAATCAGTCACAAGAATATTTCTTATTATTCAGATCTCTATAGAAGTATATTTGGGAGTTAACTTTTAGGCATTGGTGATGTTTAGATACATTAACATGCTTATGTTTAGAATTATTCTGCCAAAGAAGAAAGGTATGAGCCGTACCGCCCCTTTTGGTGGTTGGTATTGAATGGTGGAAATGATTGGATAGTTAGTGTAATTTTGGTAGGAAAATTTGTTGACAGGTTTATTTGTAATGCTTGTTTTCCCATTTGTAAACGTGGTATTAAGGTTGTAATGTAATATTGATAAAAGAAATGCATGATATAAGTTTCATTATTATGGGAATGACATGGTATATTTTATGAAAATTTATGCCATAAATCATTCTTATTATCACCGTTTAATACTTGGGTCGTAAGTGTAGTGTGACACGGTAAATATTTGTGTCAAAATACTGTTATTGCTCTTATTTTGTTTTAATCTCTGCTGTGTTACTTTTTTTCAACATTTGATGTAATCAGTTGGTTATTTGAAGTTTTTGACAATTATTATATTCTGCTTTCAGTCCATATAGCTCTGGTGCAAGTCCTGATTATAGCCCCAGCTCTCCACAATACAGGTAAGAGAGTAAAATTATAATGGGTTACGTGCTTGTTCTGATTCTGGTCTTTCTAACATACGTGCTTGTTTTTATTGTTCATAGTCCAAGCGCGGGCTACTCTCCAAGTGCTCCGGGTTACTCTCCTTCATCCACCAGTCAGTACACTCCACAAATGAGCGACAAGGATGGTAGAAGCAACCGTTAAGAGCTACCCAAAGGGGTAGTGGAAATCGCTTTGATGTTTGAGCTTAGCTTGAGGCTATTGTAGCCTTCTGTGCCTGCTATATGTAATCGAAAACATATTAGCTTGTTTTATATTGACTTTTATTGTTTGAAAATATCACGTTTGTACTTGAATATATATATGTTTTTTTATTGCAATTTCATAACAGCATATAAACAAATATATAGGTCCTTGTTGAGAAGTCTGATTAACGTGATTGATTTTGATACCCAGCGTATATGTAGCCTTTTGATTTTAGCATTCAAGTATTTCTCAGCTTTGTAGTTTGTAGGTAACGTAATAATGCTGAGGTGAGATCCACATCATGGTTGCAAATTTTGGATGTTATGATCTTTAAATTTTTTTTTGTATCTGAGGATTATAAGTTTCTTTGATAAATTCTATGGATAACTTTTTTCACTGTTGGGAATGATATAAAAGTCATTGTGACTCGAACAAGATACATTTTATGTTGAATTTAAAAGTTCATTTAGTTTTACGCATTTTAAATGTTTGGTTGCATTAATGTTGGCAAAACGAGGTTATGTTTGAAGTGGATTACTACTATTACATGAACTATTCATAAAATTTTTCGGATCAAGATGAGTTTTACATATCTCATGTTTTTTCCCCTTTACGTTCACTATGGTAGTTTCCTTCTTTTGCTTTATGTCGATTTACGTACATGATGTATAATACCATAAACTTACTACTCAAACAAATAAGTTTAACATAAACTTCATGTTTAACCATAAATATCAATATTCATAAAAGAAACTAAGCACAAGTGAATCATCTTTTGAAAAAAAAAGCACAAGTGAATCATCCTTTAAACTACATCTTGTGAAGGTGTCTTATGATGAACTCAAAATTGTTTTGAAGTGATGCAAAGCAAAAAAAGTCATTTTTAAAATAATTTTCTTTTATAAATGAATTAATTTTTTGAATAGTATTTTATAAGTAAAAGATGATTGATAGATATACAAAACATAAAATACACCAGGTATACTTATAAGAGACATTTTTTGGTGAGACGACTTCAAATAATAAGTTTTTATTCTCTAATAGTAGTTAATATGTATTACAATTTGATGAGCTATTTAAATCATGTATGAGGCGTAGAGGTGTTCAAGGGGGTGGATCGAACCAACGAATCAAGGGTCATGTCACATTTTAACGTCCTTAGCAGGTTGGGTCAATAATATTTTGGGTCATTAACGGGCCTTTGTGTAAGGTCAAGTTGGGCCAGATCAATATAATTATAAGAATTGGTTGTAAAAATTATTTTACCACTTTTTTTTTTATATATGTTTTATATGATAATATTCATAGTTGAATTGATTCAACGAGTCATAAAGTATAATAAAAAAATTATTATATGAACTTTTAAAAAAATGAGTCAAAGTGGGTCATATTTAAACGGACTTTGACTTGCTCCAACTCGTTTAACATTTGACATGATCCGCCCAGATCAGGGGCGTTGAACACCTCTAAATTCTAATGGGGCGTATCTCATTGACGTCTTGTATAACATCATCATCATATCTAGTCTATCCCGCTCATAGGAAAACATTGTCATCTTATAAAACATTATCATCATCATAATATCCAGTCTATCTCACTCATAGGAAAATATTGTTCTTATACAACAATTGGTGAAAATGCATCAATTAAACATATCCTATGATCCAATATTAATCAATTTTGTAACTGAACACAACTTGCTGACCTATAAATGAATTTAAAATTAAGTAAAAGTCACTATAAACACAATCAATTTTAATTTGATCTAAAGTATATAATCCGCAATCAACTCGATAACAAAAATGAAAACCATTACTAGTATATAGTACATCTTGTATGTTCACAATATCCAAGTCCAAGTAAGAAGCTGAATGTGTGTCAAAATGATACTTTATGTTTCCCTCTTTTCACTACACGTTCTAATTTCCCTTCCCAATAAGCCAACCGCCCCACCCACAGACTCACTATTCCCCATACAAACCCCATTTTCCAACTTCCTTTCTCATTCTTCCAATCCACAACAATGGCGGAAAACCCAGAAAAAATGGTGTATCTTCACGGAGATCTACACCTCAAAATCTATGAAGCACGACATTTACCAAACATGGATCTCACTTCTCAGCGTCTTCGTCTCTGTTTCACCGCATGCAATACTTGTTCTGTACGTCCTAAATCCTCCTCTGATCATCCTTCCACCGAAAAACACCATAAACATCGCCGTCGAATCATCACTAGCGATCCATACGTCACCGTTTTAGTCCCACAAGCTACTATTGCCCGAACTCGTGTCATTAGAAACTCACAAAACCCTCGTTGGAATGAACAGTTTCATATCCCATTAGCACACCCGGTAATCAATGTTGAATTTAATGTTAAAGATGATGATGTTTTTGGTGCTCAGATTATCGGTAGTTTTAGTCTCCCCGCTTCTAGAATTCTCTCTGGTGAACTGATTTCTGGGTGGTTTCCTATCCTCTCTTCTTCTGGTAAACCCCCTAAACCTAATTCTGCGCTTCGTATTGAGATTAAATTTACCCCATGTGAACAAAACCCAGATTTTAAAATCACTGAAAATGGGGTGAAATCTACTTATTTTCCTCTCAGAAAAGGGGGCATTGTGAAACTTTATCAAGATGCTCATGGAAGAGATGATTTGTTACCGGAAATTAAGTTGGAAAATGGGGAAATTTTTAAGCAAGGAACATGTTGGGAAGATATATGTTATGCAATATCTGAAGCTCATCATTTGATTTATATTGTTGGGTGGTCGGTTTTTCATAAAGTGAAGCTTGTAAGAGAACCCACTAAACCATTGCCAAGAGGAGGAGATTTAACTCTTGGGGAATTGTTGAAGTATAAATCTGAAGAAGGTGTTAGAGTTTTATTGCTTGTTTGGGATGATAAAACTTCTCATAGCAAGTATTTCCTCAACACAGTAATTCTTCTTCTTTTCTCTTTAGTTTTTTAGTATGCAATAATTTGTGTTTTATGGTAAGGTTTGCCTCTAGTCTAGACCCTTTTCCGGATTCTTTTTTTGTGGGGAAGAAATGTGTTGACGAGAATAAAAAAGAATGGTGAGGAATAGTAAATGATAGTATTAATTTGTTAGATTTGGGACGGAATAGTAAAATAATTTGGAATCTTTATGAGGGCAAGGATTTGATTCTTGCAATATACTTCATTTTGTTGATAATTTTGTTGGTGGAATCTGGGTTGTATTAAGATGGTGGAAAAATTAAATCTAGTTGAATTTGTTTAACACTTCTTCTATAATGTAGGGCCCTTTATCCTTTTTTTAAATCTTTATTGTAAATGTTAGATTATCCGAAATATTCTAGCAAATATTCTGGCAAATATTTCACAATATTTTGTATATATTCTAGGCTTATCTTTAGGGAGAAATTTATTATGTAAGAATAGCTCTTGTATATATATTCAAGCATGGAGGATTATGAACATACACAGAAATACAGTTAATGTAGGGCCCTTTATCCTAAAACTACTGTTATTCTTGCTTTTATGGTATCAGAGCCAAAATGAATCCGAGGGAAAATCGTTCAAGCGGCTTCATCTTCTACCTTACCTTACCGGGAAAAACCCCAAACAAGAAAAAACTGAACCAATGGAGAGTGATACCAACGGTCTCATTGTTCCAGAACTACCCATAACCATGAGTTAGTTGTTACAATTGATAAAACAGTTAAACACCAATCAAAAGCCCTCAGTAACAATTACCAACAGTAAAAGTTTGAAGAATTTTGAAGATGTGGATATGTCAAGGAATCGACTTTAATTTGGGTTTTGGGTTCCTGAAAGTGAAAGTGTAATGTAAGTTGTGAAATGACATTTTCATTCGGAATCATTGGAAAAATTATGGTTGAGACTTGAGAGAAGAATGGAGTATCTTATAACTTGGTAGTTGGTAGTTAGTAGAAGTATTATTTTATTTTGGGTAGTGAAAATGAATTAATGATTTGAGGAAAATATTTTGAAACACGAGTATTAAAATATTAAACTAATTATCATTGTGTGAAATATGTGGGACCATGGTTTTTTAATGAACTGACCCGGGAGAATTTTAGTGCAAAAAGATTTAGAGTGATGGTATTTCCTGAACAATTGTTACATGTTTCTCTACTTCCGATTAATTGCTACACTTCTTCCGTACTTTTTGTATTCACACTATTGAATAAGATAAGGAGTAAAACAAATTGATGGACAATATTTGTTACTATGCAAATGTAACAACTAATCCAAACCATCGTTATAAAAAGTAGGAACAACAATGAGGAACGAATGAAGTATCCAAATTCCAAATATTGTAGTTGAAAGGAATGGACTTTGGACCCTATAATGCCGAGAAAAGATGTAGAAGAAAGTAGAAAAACAAAATTTAATGGTGTCTTAGCCACCTCCTTTCAAAAGTTATCATATTTCTCAATTATTCAACAATACATAATAAAATCTCTCGCCTTCCCCCTCTAGAGCTTACAACCTCCAACAATAGGATCTTTCATGAACAAAATACAAGTCTCACTCGAGAGTTAAATAACTCTCTATCACTTGATTGTATTCTCATTGCGAATTCTCAAACCTAATATGATTTTATGACTCCTCATATAGTTTCATGGTTTGAGCTATGATGTGATTCAAATTACTTTTAAGTATGGGTGATTTGGCCCTTGTCCTAAATGTAGTTATTTGCTAAATTGTTGATTACTAATAGATTCAACTTGTATGCCAAGGTTTCCTAGCTTTTTTTTTTAAAAGAAAAGATCTTTGATAAGGTTGTTGATTAAGAGCAAATGCATGATTTGGATTTGGTGAGTCAGGAAAGAGTTGAAATGGCTAGTTGATTTGAGAAACAGTAAGATGCAATAGATAGCATCAAAAAGAGTAGCCGATAATTTTCAGATAGAATAAAAGCTTGTGGTATACTGTTGTTTGTGTTGGTGATGGAGTGGCAACTCCAGTCTATTTATTTGATTATATCATCTTTTGACTTATATCATCCTGTGGATCTGTGATAGCGATTCATTTACAATCTTAATGTATCTTGACAAAACATAATGGATAATTGCATTATATTTTTTGTTCCCATCCCCTAGAATAAAACATCCAAGAACACAACCTTTCTTAATGGAACTTTCTAATTTTTGCGAAATGATTATTTTGTTAAAGACTATTTTGTGATCATTATTGGTGGTGATTTTAGTAGTTTAGATAGTATTTAGCCTGAAACTTATTGTACGTTTCTATTCTTCTCTCCTAAGCATCATCTCGTCTCGGACCATGCCCAATATAAGGAACTGTTTGGCATTTGATTTTCTAGACAAGATGGTAATTTTAGGCGATTTTTTGGGTTGATCAAGAGGATATTGTTTTCAGCTTACTTGTTTGGAAAATATGGAAATCACAATACAATATTATGCTGATCTATTGATATATATTGTTGGTTTGTAAGGAAGGGGTTATGCAAACACATGATGAGGAAACACGGAAGTTTTTCAAACATTCTTCAGTTACATGTGTCTTATCACCTCGTTACGGCAGCAGTAAACTTAGCTACTTCAAGCAACAGGTACACACCATTTTGTGAGGCTATATTCATATGCTGCTCTAGTGTAATAATTACTCATTCTGCATAAATAATACTTCACGTTGTTGCAAAATCTTTTAGATATGACGTAATCCTATCAAAGATGCATTTTTTAATAGCTGGTTCATTTTTATGATTTTATCGTAACTTAATCTAAGTGGCATATTCTGAAAGCTTGGTATAAATGCTTTGTAGCAAATAAAAAGCCTCAAAAAGAAATATAATTATAAGCAGATAGAGGGGGAGTATGAAAAGACTAAACTGTTGATTGCTATCAAATTGTTAGTTTTAGTCAGGAAAAATCCTGTACATAAACTAGCTAGATCGATACTGATCCAAGCATGCTTTTATTAATGAGAATGGGAAAAACTTGAAGATGCTTTTTTTTTTTTTTTTTTTCTAATTTCTCGACTTTTCCCCCTATATGATATTGGTGATTATATAAGTTGCATGATTTGATATGTGAAGGTTTTCAGATTTCTGAGCCTAAGTGCATATTGCATTTAGTTCCATGCGTTTGGGCCTTATGTCACTCTTGTGTGGTAGTTCAATGTAAGGTTGTTAAAATATGTGTTTCAAGGCTGCTTCAGTACTCAGCCATTCATTGTCTGTCATTCTTATTATTTGCTATAGTTTCACATTACTTTAGACGTTTACATAGTTTGCTTCACACTTGTTCCTGAAGTTTATTTTGTAATATCTCTGCAGGTTATTGGGAACTTGTTTACGCATCATCAGAAATGTGTTCTTGTTGATACTCAGGCATATGGTAACAACAGAAAGATTACTGCCTTCCTAGGAGGTATAGATCTGTGTGATGGACGCTATGACACTCCCGAGCATAGACTCTTCCATGACCTCGACACTGCATTCCAGGATGATTTTCACAACCCCACATTTCCTGTGAGTATATCTGCCTTGTTTTGCTTTGAGAGTTACACTGGGTAGAAGTTGGCTCTACTGTTTAAACCAATGTTTCATGAAACAATCCGAATACATTGATCATAAGCAAAAAAATATAACTATAACACCAATCTTAAATATAATTTTTCCATCATGATGGAAGGGAGAAACAAGAAACGTCAATTTAATGTTTCAAATTGTGTTTCCGTACAGTTTCAGTATGAACAGTTCTAAGAGCAATATAGGGCATAGTCTTGTGTTTCGCACTTCAATGTTTTAAACCTCAAAGTTGTTTGTTAAAAAATGTACTGTGGCATGTTTATCTGTCTCTAGCTGCTTCCTTAGATTTTCCACTGATTTTATTATACTTTTTGTTACTCTAAAATTTGAGACCTTCCTGTATATGCATGTATGTTTGCCTGTGATTTTGGTGAGTCTGTACATATATATGCAAAGTAAGGCCCGTGATTTTGGTGAATTTCTACATATATATGTGCATATTATGAGATCATCTATGAGTTTTATCCTTTTAGTCTTTGCTCCATTCTATAAATTTTTTTATCCTGTAATACTAATCTGTTTTTTGATTTCTTGATCTCCCAGGCTGGGACAAAAGCTCCCAGGCAGCCGTGGCATGACTTGCATTGCAGAATAGATGGTCCTGCTGCATATGATGTTCTTATAAATTTTGAGCAGAGATGGAAAAAAGCAACAAAATGGAAAGAGTTTGGATTGCGAAAGAAAATGTCTCATTGGCATGATGATGCTTTGATAAAGATAGATCGGATCTCTTGGATTCTTAGTCCTCAGCATGCAGCTGCAGATGATGATGTCACTGTAGTTCCTAAAGAGGATCCTGCACTATGGGTTTCAAAGGAAGGGCAGGCAGATAATTGGCACGTTCAGGTAATACGATTGACAAATTAACTTAAATTGAACCCTTTTTATTATCTCCTAATCTTCTATTCTTTCTCTCTTCTGTTCCTCGTGGCTATTTTTGTTTGCTCATTTGTTTTTTGTCTTTTCTTTTTTCAAATTTCTCTAACATCGTATTTACAGGTATTCCGGTCCATTGACTCAGGATCACTGAGGGGATTCCCTAAATCTGTCCAGCTTGCTAAGGCTCAGGTTAGCATCTTTTACAGGTCTCATGATTTTTTTCGTATTTTTTTGATCATCAAATTATGATGCAATCCTCCAAGGCTGTTATCTAATATTGTGACAACCGGATTACTAGATGTTTCAAGTTTTGTATGTTCTCCTTTCTGCATTAGATGGTTTGCACAAAATCATTTCAATGCTATAAAGTTACGTCATGTGATTTGATAGCAAAGTTGGTGAAACGTACAGAAAAGTGTCGTATGATTAGAACTTTGTACTTTGTCGAATATTGTATTTCTGTGGATAACCTGCTATTTCCATCCATTATTCAGACTTCTCACTTGTTAGTAATCTCATGTTCTGCAGAATCTCGAGTGTGCAAAGAATCTGGTTATAGATAAAAGCATACAAACAGCATATATCCAGGCAATCAGATCTGCACAACACTTTATATATATTGAAAATCAGTATTTTCTTGGGTCATCTTATGCATGGCCTTCTTATAAAAATGCAGGTGTGTCCAATACTCTTGCTATCATGTGAAGTTCTTAGATTAAAAATTACATGGTTTGACACTTGACAGTCAGAATTCTAGGGATTTTGTTAAATCTTCTATTATTTGGGAAGTCTGTTATTAAGAGTTGATCATTGTAATTACTTGTTTGAAGTCATTTGAAGCATAGAAACTAGATGCTCCCTCAATTCAAAATCGTAGGCTAAATTTTGCTCTACACCATCCCAAAATATAGGTCTTTTTAGAAAACTTCAGTATATTAAAGACACTATTTAGCTTTAATTCAAGGAAAGTACGATGATGTAAAGTTGTAACAGTAAATTATCGTTACAGACATGTGGAGTTATGGTATTTTAATCAAATTTCTTATGACGATTCTAATGAAATGCGGCTTGTTTATTGTATATGATCACTTTCATCCTAGTCCCATTTGATTAATTTCATTTTTATTTGTTTTTATAGAATTCATGGCATTGGCAACATATGTTTTCAAATGTAGAATTATGTTCTATCCATCTGTCCTATAACATAGTGAGGTTACTTATGTTCCTCACTTTTATGCAATTATCAGGAGCTGATAATCTGATCCCTATGGAGCTGGCATTAAAAATTTCCAGTAAAATAAGAGCCAAGGAAAGATTCGCGGTTTATGTAGTCATACCAATGTGGCCTGAAGGTGACCCTAAGTCTGGTGCAGTGCAAGAAATTCTCTATTGGCAGGTTATTGGGCTATACAATTTTTTTATTTTTTCTTGGCGCACTTCAATCATTTCACAAGAATAGAGTTTTTGTGTTTTTGAATGAAGTGTTTGCTGGTATTTAAAAGAAGTTCTTGAAGATTTAGCTTTTTCCTTTGCTTTAATGCACCCTGCTTTCTTATCGATAAATAAAAACATACGCCAATTTCTTTACTTGTTTCTAGGTCGAAAATACTGGCTAATGTTGGTGATCATTTCGTTTCATACAGGGGCAGACAATGGAAATGATGTATGGCGTTATTGCACGTGAACTGAAAACACTGCAGCTTACCGACTTTCATCCTCAAGATTATTTAAATTTCTATTGTCTTGGTAAGAGGGAAGAACTCCCTGAGGAATTGCTGAAGGAAATGAACCAATCTAACAAGGTAGCTTTTCTTCACTAATGCTTAATGGCCCTTGAATGATTAGGCTTTATTTTTGCTGCTTATGAAAATTGTTATGCTAATAGTGATAGCTTGGGCCAAATGTATAGAGCAAGTATAAGAAAAAAGGAATAGAAATAAGTGAAAAGTTATATCCAAATATCCAATACAAGTAATATTATATATAAGTGGTTCTAAAAATTAGTAATTATTATTATTTTACATGATTTTTTAAGAGATTTGGCCCAAGTTATACTATTAGAGAGTTAGTGGGGTGGAGAGTGAAGAGTGTAGGTTAGTATAGAGGTGGTTAAAGAGTGATGCACAATACTGTGCACCAAGTCCATATTAGACTTATTTCGTGTTGTAAGGTACATGGATTGGGGCATGATAGCATGAAAATTTCTGATGTAAGGTTGTTGCAGACTTGCAGCTTGTGCCCTAGTTCCTGTATATTTCATGCTTTACGTACATGCCAAGGGAATGATTGTTGATGAATGGCATGTAAACTTGGGACATTCGTTTTCTAACAAACTCATCCTATCAGGTTTCAGATTCATTCAATCAGCGCAGATTCATGATTTACGTACATGCCAAGGGAATGATTGTTGATGATGAGTATGTTATAGTGGGATCGGCTAACATCAACCAAAGATCTTTAGCCGGTACTAAAGACACAGAGATTGCTATGGGTGCTTATCAACCACATCATACTTGGTCTAGCAAAAACAGGCATCCAAGAGGCCAGGTCTGTGCTCATGCTTATTCTTCCCTACTATTTTTCATAAATTGCTCTCCCTTTGTACCCAATTTAATTATGGTTTTGACATTGTTATTGTTAGAGATTTCCTTTTTTTCGGTTTAGCATTAAATTTTTTATCAGTTTCTGTTAAAGGGATTAGGAATAAAAACACGAGGCTGTATAAAACCGCCTTTATATGTTGTACCACCTACTAAGTCGATAAAAAATTCCTGCAGATCTATGGTTACAGAACATCACTTTGGGCCGAGCATCTTGGGACACTACACGAAGCATTCGATGAACCGGAAAGCTTAGAATGTGTGAGAAAGGTGAATGAAATTGCTGAAGATAACTGGAGCAAATTCACAGCCGAAACCTTCTGCACATTGCAGGGTCACCTTCTTAAGTATCCATTGCAGGTCGATGCTGATGGTAAAGTGGCTCCCTTGCCTGACCAAGAATCCTTCCCTGACATCGGGGGAAAAATTATCGGTGCTCCTTCCGCTGCACTGCCAGACGTTCTTACAACATAAATCCTCAGGGAGATATACCGATAACAGTCGACTTAAAACACTGCTTGCGCAATTGCACCTTTTGCACAGCTTCATTTGTTGTAAGAGTATTGTTTTTAAATTTGTGTTGTTTCCGTTAACCCTTTTCGTTAGGAGAGTTGCGAGGAGGGGCTTGTTGGACGTTCGAAACATGTAAATCTAGCTTGTGTTAGATTTGTGTATATTCGAGTAAAATGTAATTGCTGAGCTGAGTACATCACGTACACGATACAAGTACATATACATTGAAAGTATTGGATGATTTACTTCATTAATGCTAACTTCAAAAAGAAAAAGACGGGTAATTTCAATCCTACGTAGATAGTCTGAGAATTAAAAATCGAGTGACTTTAATATAAAAATTTGGATTTATTTCGAGCAAAATATCATTTATAACATCAATTTTTTGTGTTTGACAATATTAGTGATTTACATTATGTAATAATCATCATCATTATCAAATCCAGTGTTCCCGCACATAGATACTCTATGGTCAGGGTCCGGGGAAGGAAGGTCGACGGCGTCTCATACCCAGAAGGAGAGGGCGGTCATAAGAGTCCTCCGGCTCTAAAATAGTCCTCAAGGATAGGACCTGCAAATATTCGAAACCTGCATCTTACACCCACATTAGCCAAGCATAGAGATCATTTAAAAAGTATAAACGATACAGGTAAAAGAGGCAGTGAATAGCGATGACAAAAGACACAGAACAGTAACAAACAAGTCTAGTAATCTAGGACGTGAATAAGGTGCCGCCATATGGCTCTATCCCTGGTCAGGTCCTTAGAGAGGTGTAATTTTTTTTTTATTTTGATTAACTTTTTAATTTATTTTTTGTCATTTATGATTATAATTATTTATTATTCAATAATCGACTAAGATTTTCTTGATCGGATAGAGGTACGGATAACGTTGTCGAGTCATGTTATGCTCACCGTCCAATAACATAACAAAAATTGATTCGACATAAATAAAAAGAATGAAAAAAAAGAAAAACCTGTGAAATTGCACTTTACGCGTAGGTGTCAGTTTTGAAACTGACATCTCATTCACTATCATGACTACCAAGGCAACTAGTATTATAATCATATTATATCTTCTTTTATCTTTTTATAAATATCTTTATTTTCCATTATTTTTCCATTCCAATTTCTTCTCACCATTTTTACGCTAACAGTTCTTTCTCTTCTCTTCTCTTTCTTATCAAAGTCATAATTATGCTTATGAGTGCAGATTTGTGTGTTCGTGGATTCGGAATTTCTAGATTTGCTTCTTCGTCTTCCTCGGATCAATCTACTTTTCTTAAAAATTCTTTTTTGTTTCCTAATTCCAATCGATTTTCTTTGCGATTTAATATTAACCCTCATAAGATTCGTAAATCCGCTTGTATTTCTTGTGATAATCACTCACATGGTAACTTTGATTCTAAATCTCATCGCCATCAATCTGAGGATGATTATCTCGAAGCTTCTCTCTTAATTTCAGGTAATTTCTTTTATTGGTTTTCTTTTGTTTTTTTTTTTTTTGGGGGGGGGGGGGGGGGGGATTTCTTTTATTGGTTTTCAGTTGAACATTTCTGCTTTGGATTTCAAACTTCATTTACTATGTATAATAGGGGGAAAATTTGGGTTCGGGATTGAGATGTGATTTTTAAGTGATGTATTTTTTGGGGTTCTTTCTTTTCTGGGTAACTTTAATTGTTAATGCTTATGGAATTATGGAAGTGATTTGTTCATTGGTTGTCATTGTTATCACTTATCTTGGTCTAGGTTTTTGATTAATCGACTTTAAAGTATTGATTTTTACTTGTGAAATTTCTAATTGTAGGCTAGTAATTACACATGGACAACTCAAGTTCACTCTCATTTTTAGATGTTAATTGGGTTAATTGGTAGCCATGGTAGGTGGTAAGTGATATATTATAGTATAACATATGCAGGGCTGCCTAGGACATGTTATTTACTCTAGTAATGTCAAGAGACAAACTGGCGATCAGCCCTTTCTAGCCTTTGAGATAGAAGTTTGGATGGAGCATATGCTCTTATCCAACCTAGTCCCTAGAGCTATATATATTCACTTGAAATGTACCATACAGTATGTTATCGTGAAGGAATTCCGAGGGGTAGGAAGAGAGCAATAAGCTATATTGCTTATAGGTTTTGTAAGGTTTTTCCTTGATATTTTAATCAAGGCAAATGCTCAATACTTCCTTGAGAGTGTATATAAGAAGCTACATATCCTGAACATTTATAACTTCAATTGGCAGTTGTCATAAATACAAAAAATATATTCATGCTCTTGTATGCAACCTTGGCACATTTAGGAAAGCCCTTTGGCTAACCTTATTTTTCCATTGTTGGAAAGGTATGAAGAGAAAATGATAGCTCACTAGTCATTGTTGTCCAAACATAAATTGAAGTATTTCCTATGGTTGTGTTTTCAATATAAGTATGAAATGTGATTATTTTTGGGTGTATATGGGTCAAACTTATGCCGAATAGAGATTACAGTCCAAATCTTTTAAGGATTTCGACATTCTTTTTGTAAATGCTCTCTAATTCTCTTATAGACAAATCATCGTGCTCTTCTTAGCACTCATTTCTAAGCTAGGGCATCTTGTAACATCCAGTTATCGACTATCGCTATTTTCTTAAATGTTGGAACCTACTTGGTAATAATGAAATAGTAATCTGAGCCATATATTTGTAGGAATGTCCTCTTTTACAATGTGTTAAGAAGAAAGCTATTCTTGTCTATGCAAGCTACTTTGCTGCAGCTTCCGTAGAAAGGGTGGTTTGGGAATGTCAGACAGTAAATAGCCTAATCTCTCTAAAATTAGTACTGTGAAAATTCTTCAAGTTTTTGTAACCTTAAGCACATATTCAGAGTGAAATTGATCTACGAAAATTTTTCTGTTTGTCGGGGAGATCAAATAAACAAGAGTGGTGGGGTAGCAATATTATTGTCGTTTAGTTATATAATTTTGTGGGTTGCTAAATCCACATTACATATTGGTGTTTCAATTTTGTTTTTCGTCTATTAAGCAATTGTATACTAGTGTTGCTATTTTTTGAACAATGAAATTTCAATTTTGTGATGTACATGTATTGCTTTAAAATCAGCCGAAGATGAAGGCTTTGAGGATGTCAAGAACCAGTCTAAAACTTTGATGGCATGTTTTATAACTTTGATAACTTTGACGATAACTTCGATGATTCTAAGATGGTATATGATACTATTATAAACTGTAATGTACTGCTTTAAAATCCCTTTAAAACTTGCAGCTAGCAAAATGTATGGTATCTGATAATTTTGACAATTTTAAGATGTTACAATGATGCCTTACACACATACATTGAGAATAAAGAATGTTGTTATGTTCTCCCATATACAAATTTTTTGTTGTCTAATACAAACTGGCTGGTGTAGAAACTGTGAGGCATCACCATTTGCGCAAGCAAGGATTTCGAGGGGAGGTGAAAGACGTGTTTGGCCGATTTCTTCCTGTTTCATCTCAAATAAAAGACCGCAGATATGAAGTCAATTCTATAGGATTAGGCATCCTTCGTCAGTTTCGTCACCCAACTATTTTTCTTAAGATATCTTGTGAAGGGGATTTCTTGCTTCCCATTGTTGTAGGTACTTGGATCTGAACCTCCCTCTGTAGTTTGGCTGATTAATGCTACTCCATACAAGTGTGGTGATAATTTTGTGATTTGATTATGTTAATGATATTTGCAGGAGAGTTGGCAATTGAGAGACTAATTGACTCCCTAAGTGAGGACAATGACGGGGTAATTCTATTTTCGAAGTGATTTTCATTGTTTATCTTTTGCTGGGGAGGATGATGTTGGAGGCTATTGGTTAAAGATATTTAACATTTTCTTTTATTTTTTCAGGATTATTCAAATGAGTTTCAATTTGTGAGGAATGTGGTGTTTGGACTTGGAAATGAGGTATATAGTTAAATTTCTTGCCGTCTGATAAATCCTAAAGGTTTTAATCAGCAGCCACTTTTTGATTTGTCACAAGGTCACTCTTAAGTTCTATATTATGGATTAGCATAATTTCTAGGTTTCATCTCCTTTTAATGCATGAACTTCTTGTGGCAAACTATACCAACATTAAATTGGAACGGGATTGAGTCAAATATCTTAGTAAGCTATCATTTAATCTTATTTATTGTCAAGTAGCAGGTCCCCCAATGCAGTATGCTGCTATTGGAAGATAATGCAGCCTAAGTCTTAAACCCTACTCCACCTTGCCATAATCAGGAGCCTCTTGTGTGGTATGATTTTGGGGCTCCTTTTTCTTATGGCTATTATGTATGGTTTTCAATGTTCCTACTTGTAAGACCTAGGAATGTTTGCTTGTTTTTTTTTTTGTTATTCAGCTACCAATTTCGACGTCCTTTTTTTCCGTTGAACTTTCCTTCATCATCTGTCTCCCTTCTAAAATCTAATCCATGCTTTGGTACCCTAGTGTAACAGCTATTTCTGTGAACATTATTTTTTGCTCTTTTTTAAGGGGGCTGGGGGGGTGGGGGTTATATTTAATTTAAGAAGTATGTATTTTGTGTCAACAGATATTATGAGAACTAAGTTGGGTTCCTGTTCCTGGGACCTAGTTCTGATGAAAGCTTATTTTTCACATCGTAGTTCATCTGTAGACATCTTTTGATAAGCCATACATGATACGTTCTCCTTTATTGTTGTTCACTTGAAGTTGAATTGTTGATTACTATGATGACTGTCCATTAATTACTTTTTTCCTCTGACATTAATGTTTAGCCAAGTTTTTCTTAGGTTGTTTGGTTTCAAGTTAATTTCCTTGAAATTTCTAATTCCCAGGATTTGCTTTTTTGACTAGTTATCTGGTTGACATAATTTGCTCAAGCATAGAAAGTGGAAATTACCTTGGAAGTTCAAATTCCTACGAGGTGTAGGAATTTAATTACCAAGAGGGATGTGGGTAAATCTAAATTTTGGTGTCTATCTATCAAACTAAAAAAAAGCCTATACCTTGGAATTTCACCGAGGAATTTACTTCCAAAGAAATAGAATTTCCATTGGAATTCAATTTCAATGTCTACCAAACGAGACAAGTGGGGGCAAATTAATTTCCTATCTCCTTATAAAGAGAACCTACTAAACTTTATATTGTTTAACAAAAACTATGTCATCTTTGTTGTATTCTGGAGTGTAACCAAATGAATGTTTCAAAATATATTTTTTTTTGTTTTTTCCCCTTTTGCTTGTAAATTATGGTAGGATACTCTGTTAAGTAATAATAATGATTGGCTTAGTAATGGTTTTTGATGAGTTGTCATCTCATGTTCATCTTTCCACATCAAATGTCAGGTACGGATGGTGAAAATTACTAAAAGAGTGGTCAATACATATTTTGCCCGAATACATGTTGGCAAGGTAAGGTTTTTAGTTTTTGCAAATGCTTTTTCGTAAATCAATAGTAAATGACTAGATGTATTTGATTGATAGGGTGGCATGTTCTAGATCCATATGTATTTGTATCGTCATAACTTAAGGAGACTTTCTGGGTTTTGGCTAATGACAGGTAGAGGAGAGAGGAGATTTTAGTGTCGATGCACGACCATCAGATGCCATCAATGTAGCGCAAAGATGTAAGGTACATGATTTTCTTACATGGGCACCACAGCTTAAGATATGGCTCTATTTAAGATTTGTTTTTCTTAGGCTACCATGAGAGCCACAAACGCGGCCTCCTAAGAGCTCACAATAGAAACACACACTCCCCTCAAAAAGAAAAAAATCAGGAAAAAAAGAAAAAGAAAGGGATAAAAGCTTTTTGAAGTTTTTGATTTTAGGGAGCTTAAAGGAAAACATGGAGTTGCATTGTTTTGTGTTTTGCTTTGCAAGTTCTTGGAGTTGCATTGTTTTGTGTTTTGCTTTGCAAGTTCTTCATTATCTCAGCTCAGAACATCCCCACACACCCCAAAAAGAAAAAAGGGGGAGTTCTTGAAAAGTAAAATGAGTTTTTCCTCTTGAATTTCATCTTATTAAGCCAGCCTCTCTTTTTAGAATTACGGCTTTTGCCATTGTTGTAATCTCTAGAATGTTCTTTTTGGTTGTGCTCTAACTATATGACGGTATATTTCTTGCACGCAGGCTCCAATATATGTTAATAAACAAATTGTCTTGATGGATGCTATCAAGATTGCTTATGGGACTGGCCGACTCCGTGATACAAAACCTATTTATGATGTTGTATTGGACAGGTATACCTAACGCTCATAGGGCTTCCATTGCAATGGCCCTGTTAGTTAAAATTTGTTTATATGCATCTTAAACAAGGATTTACTGTAACAAATACCTTAATTTCTGTGCAGCCCAATGGATGGTCCCGATTTTCTGGTTCAGGAATTAACTCTTATACAGAGTATGAAGTTAGCAGTGGAAGAAGAAAGGTACAATGATGCAGGTACGTCGTATAAAACATCAATTTAACCTGTCCCCAAGTTTGCTATCAAATTTGCATCCAATTTTTGTTGTGATTGCAATAAATCAACTTAAACCGTCTGAATAATGGCATGCAGCAATGTTGAGGGACGAACTGACGAAACTTCGCAATTCTGAAATTCAAAATTCACTACCAACAAATTGGCAAGAAGCATCAACCCCAGGACTACTATAATTTTGATTCGGAGTTTTGCCTCGCCCTCAGTGGATCATCGCTCTACAAACATACACATGGCATCGTATCCGTGGATGTAGAGGCATTTCAGCACTGAAATGAAGCATTGTTTTCGGTTAAAAATTGTCTTCTGTACAGGTTCATCTTCATCCCATTGCATTCATTAGTCTGCCTTATCTAAATCTAAATGTAAATATGTCTGTAAATCTCACAAGTAGGCCTTTAGGCTTTAGGAATTACATATAATACTCCTATATCCAGTTGAACCGAGCGGAAAAGACGATGACTGATCTGGATTTAAATCCTGTATGCTAGATTAGTTTGTCTGAATGCAACCAGTTGTAGTTCTACAATTAAATAAAATTCAATTTGTTATAATTTATATACTCTTTTGTTTTTGTGCTCGGTTCTCATTTTTTTATTATCACGTAAATTTAATTTAAATTTTATTTTAAGCATAGTCAAGTATTTTGTTTAATTCGTTTTGTAAATTTTATTGATACCAACTTAAATAAATTTTTAATTGTTTATCAATAAGATAATTAAAATATTAATAATTGAAATAGTGTACTGACATGTATGAAAAACTAAATAAAAACTTGGTTTTGAAATGGTGGGAATAATAACTAATTATGTCAAACTTACTTTAATTGTAACATGTTTTGTTATTAGTTTTTCATTTTATTTGTCAATTTTAATAGATCATCTCAATTTAATAACACTAACCATAACACCGACAAACTTCTAATTTTCAGCTGACAATATTTTTGCTTTACTTGTTCGAGTATCATTGCGGTTCACATTAGGAACAATTATATACTCATCTCGATTGAGAAATTTAACTTTAGAAGTTAATTTAAATTTAACTTTAGAAGTTAATTTAAATTTATTTGCTCAATTACTATTTTGGGACATGATTTGATCGTACCATATACATTTTTACTTTTAATTTTTTTCTCTCTCTTATTCTTCTCAATGCACTTAAAAAAAATAAAGTTAATTAACGCACCTCAATTTCTTTATCTATCTCTCATCCCTTAAAGAGAAAACTCAAGGGGTAGAGTAGTACTTCCTTCGTTCCATGATACTTGCCATACTTAACTCTTTTCCGCAATCCAATATACTATTTTGTTCAATTATATGTCGAATTATACACATTTAAAAATTATAAAAAGTTTATATTATGAAAATATGCGATTAAACGATTCAAACAACATCCCACTTGACTATATTATTACTTACATATTAGCCGCAACATATAAAATAAGCTTACACAATGAATAGTGGCCAAAAACAAAATGTAGTAAGTATTTCAGAACGGAGAAAGTATATATCTTATCTTCAATAGCAGTGACAATGTCAATTATTTTCTTTGTCTTTTTGAATTTACACTAACGACTCACATGTTGGAACTTTTTAAGTCATACATTGGGAGTTGCTAGTTGATTGTAGAGTCATACATTTACAAATTTCCATCTTCATTCTTCAATGCAACCAGAATATGGAATAAGGAAACTTACATTCGGAACATTTCTCAGCTCAAGGCTTATTTTTACAGAAGTTGAGTAATAAGCTAATCAAAAGATGTACATGTTTAAATAGAACGTATTTACGTAATATTTTCGGATTACACTACAACTTATTTCCAATTAACTAACGTTGCTACACTTCATTTGGGAGCTCAGTTTGAGTCCAGGCTGAATAACCACCCGCAACATCAACAATTCCCGTAAAACCCTGTAAACATGTTAATTCAAGAGTGTTATTAAAGTTCTTTACCTTCCGGTACCCAGGAAGATTCTAAACATGTTCAACATGTTCAACCGTATAGGTTATCGAAAAATTAGAGGCCTCAATAGTATATTACGCAGTATATATTTAGTGCCTAAAAGATACAAAGTTATTCGAAAACTATCAATTTTTAAAATTACACAGGATCTTCAAAAAAAAATTTAAAATTTTTGCTCCGCCCCTGCTACTGCTAGTAATACTATGTTGTGAACTCTTGGTTTCATTTATGAGGCATCTAAACATTGTGAAATGCAAAGAGATGAAATTCATCTAAAAATAAAGATGTTGAGAATCAAATCTTGTCTCTATCAAAGCATATAAACACTTAATTTCCTTAAGATTCTCGCTGAGTCCTCCCCTTCCCTCGGCCTACCCTGTAGGAACAAGAAAAAGGAGGATGTTTATTTATACTTACAGCAGCATGAAGATCATTTGCAGCCATAAGAGATCTCTTTCCAATTTGGCAACCCTGCATTTAGATGAAGACCAAAAAACAATTAACTACAAGGATAAAGTGTGAATAAAATAAAGTGTGAAGTGAATGGATAAAACATACAACTAGAATTTCATCATCTTTGTCAAATTGTGATGACACTTGCTCTACAAATTCTGGGTTCTTTGTCATTCCTGTATCACTCATCACACAATTCATGAGTCAGAGATGTACAAAGGAATTCAATTTCTAATTAATCAAATTTTAGTTTAAAAGATATCGTTACCAAAGGCTCAACTATCAGCTTAAATTTTTAGTTTAAAAGTCCTGATGAAACTTCGACATAAAAAGTTTTTTTACAAATTTTCATTACCACCTAATACTACCTCGGACACCTCTTCTTATGAAGAAAATAAGATGGTTGGAATTGGATAAGCATGACCATGAAGGTAGCTAAGAGATTTTTCAATCAAAATTACACTAGTTTTTGTTTCTATTACCACCGTCTAATATCACCTACCAAACGGGCAGTAAAATATATGTAATTGATTGAGTTGTAAGGAAAGATATGAAGGCTTACCAGAACCAATACGAAACATATAAGGAATGTTTACAGCACCAGGAACGTGACCAGAACTGAACTCTTCAGGAGTCCTGCAAATTGGATCACCCATCCAATAGACCAAATTAGTAAGAAGGTGATAATAGGACTAATACGACTAATACGACGAAATAGGCTGAGAAATGCCATTTACCGAACATCCAAGTAACGATGGCCAGCTTGAAGAAGTTCATGAGCCACACGAACTGGTACCGATGTTGGAGCACCTGTTGTTGTACTCATTGCTTCCAAATTGCTAGTCATTCCTGCCCTTCTTGACCTGCATTTCACAAATTTAGATGGTAGGACATTATAATGAATTGAGTAAGAAAAATTTATATGGACTACATTGAAAACTGGAACTGATACATTACTACATGTAGTCGACACCAATCTTTTAAGGAACGGTCCGTTTGATTAGTGGTACTAAATGGCGGTAATGAGAATGATTTATATTGTAAAATTTCATCAAAAGTTTCACATTATTCCCATTGCAATAGACTTTGATCACAAAAATGTTTTTTATAAATTTCCATTACCACCTAATACATTGCCAATGGTAATATGAAGAAAAATTGAGATGATTGAAGGTTGAAATTATACTAATTTTTCATTCTTATTACTATATAAGATTAACACAATAAAGATAAAATATATTACTCTATTGGTTACTCTCATCATCATCATCCTACCCAGTATTTCCCGCTCATAGAAAACTATGGGCAGGGTCTGGAGACATCTCCATCGGTTACTCTCACTATATTAATTGCACCATAAAACTTTAAATTATGATTATGGCGTAAATTCAAAAGGAACAAATATAATATCATACTTAATTAATAACTATTTAGACATAATAATATTATTATATGATCTTAGAAAGGGATGAAATGGTACCTGTAATAAGTGGAATTCCTCCTTTGGGGTTGGCTAAAACGGCATCGTATAGGGAGCAAAGAAGAAGAGTTTTTAATAGAAATGAAAGGTGGTGAACAAAATCCAGCATGGATAAGGGTGTGGGTGAGTTTTTGAGGTCGTAAAAGTGTTTGGTGGCTTCCACAAATTGACGCCATTTTTGTTTTACTTTGAAGTTTTAATTGTGTGATAATGTAAAGAAATTAGCAAATCTGAATAATGGGAGAAAAATAAGAATGTATTTAAAGAAAAAAGTGTGAAAATAATAATAGAAGTTATAATAATGAAAAAGATAGGGACGATGAATAATAGATGACTAAAAATAAAACATGAATCAGTGCCACGCAATTTGTAAATGTGGGGTGTTACAAGTTATGGATATTTGTATGGATGGATAATGTTTTATTGTTTAGAGACAAAAAACTGGAAATTAAAAGGATGGGTTCGATAAAATCTTGTAGGAATATTAATTAGGTATGGTCCAGCTCCACATCATATGTAGGGCCCGCTTTTAAGCATCTGTCAGATAATCTCTTTACCCATCACACACGTTCTTTTATACACTTTTGATCTTTTAGCTCGCTTCTATCACTGCCACGCATGAGCATTTTATCTATTTCTTCCATCTACTTCCTCCGTTTCGAAATACTCGCTACATTTTGATTTTGTGCATTATTCATCGTTCAAGCTTATTTTATATATTACGACTGATGTGTAAGTAATAATATAGTCAAGTGGGATCTTGTTTGAATCGTCTAATCGTAAACTTTCATTATATTAAATTTTTATAATTTTTAGATAAGTGTAGTTTAAGATATTAATGATCAAAATTGTGCATTGGATTGCGTAAAAAAAGTGAAATGTAGCAAGTATTATGGAACAGAGGAAGTTTTATATTTGTTCTATTTGATTTTTTATTTAATTTAATACCTTATTTTGATTATTTATATTTAAAAATTATAAAAAAAAATATAAAAATTTAATATTATAAGAACATGCGATCAGCAATGTAAACAAGATTTTACTTAACTATATTATTTCTTACATATAAGCCGCAAAGTATAAAATAAGTTTTAAGAATGAATAGTGCTAATAATGAGAAATAATTTTTTGAAAATTTTCACGTAACATGGTAAATAGAGTTAAATTGGGACGTGCATTCTTCGATCACAAATTCTTACTTGAGACTGTCTTTTGTAAAAACGACTGTCAAAATCTCAATCCAATTCTAAATATATTTTGTTACAATTCTAAATATAGATTTAGCCTGAACTTTTAAGAGTCGTCTTTACAAAAGACGGTCTCTCAAGAGAACATCTGTCCTTCGATAGGATTTATGCTTTTTGTATAGTTTTATATTATCGTGATGGTCTCATTTAAAATTTGTTTTTCCTTTTTATTTTATTTATAAGGTAAGGATAATTTGACAAATCCTCATGAGTTTGTGTTGACAAGCCCAAAATCACTAGTTGTTTAAGCCCACATAAAAGTAGAGTTACTATAGAAATTTAATGAGGTTTCTTCTAATCTAATCCTATATGGTACTAGTAGAGATAACATACTAATTAAACTTATATGCTCACCAAATCATTAATGTGCTATGTATTTCTTCAACATTTCCCCTAACATGTATGCCTATATTTTTCATAGACTCATAATAGCTCTAAGAACCTAGCTCTATTACCATGACAAATCGTTCTAGATTCATGTTTACTAAATAGATTTTTATTTTTTCTTGATTTCATTGATAACTGAAACTTTTAAGATAAACTAAAGACGACCAACGAATAAGCTAAAGTACTTTTTTACAAGGTAGGTTGAGGGAAGGGCTAGAAGAAGCTAGGTGAGAATCAAATGCAGATTATATCTGAAAATATATTTTATATTTATACTTTATCACTTCGTGGGTGTAGTTCAACCGAAAATTTAGACTGATATTATAATCCCAGAATATGTTAAACTCTATTATAATCCGTACAGTCTTACACCCTATCAAAAAAAAACTTTATATATATAAAGATACAAGGAAAATCTATCTTGCGTAGATCCTAAGAATTAAAACCTTATTAGTAACTAAAGGCGACCAATGAATAAGTTAATAATAGTTTTTTACTGGGTAGGCCAAAGGAAGGATTGGGAAAAGCTATGTGAGAATTAAACGCAAATCTTATTTGAAAAAAGTAATTTTCACTTCAATTAAGAAAAAACTTGTTTTAACATTTTTAGTTTTCTTGAAGTGATACGATGTTGATTCCTTCAAAAAGTTGAAACTCATAAACTAAAATCATCCCACCACGTTGTCCAAAATTGTCAACAATAACAAACATGCATACCACCAATAAACATAAACTCCCTTCAAAACACAACTTTCTAATCTCATCTAATCATAATTAATCAATCTTAATCCATCATCTTCTTCTTCTTCTTAATTCCCTACAACTTAATAACATTTGATCATCATCATGATGATGAACCTAAAAAAGCTCAAAGTACCCAAAAAAATGAGGGTGACAAGTATGAGTTCAACCAAACTCAAAGGAATGAAAGTAAGCAAAAGCATCAAAAGCATAAAGAAAATAAAGATCAGAAAGAGACTAACAAGTCTAAAGAAAGGAAAATCAGTTGGTACCACAACTACTCCTAGGATTGGTATCCGTAGGAGTAGTAGTAAATGGATATCTGTTGTTAGGAAACGGATCTTAAGACCTAAATTTCGGGGTCATAAAAAAAGTAATAAGAATATTATTATTATTCATAATAATACAAGTATTACTGCTAATGAAGAAGATAATAGGACTAGTTGTGCTACTGTTAAGGAGAATAATAATATTATTGTTCCGTTGAAAGGAGAAGATGTTACCTCCATTGATTCGGGTGCTCCGCCGCCACAAGATCAGGAAGCTGAGACTACTGAGGAAGAGGATCAGATTAGTCAAACTCATTTTCAGATTATCAGGTTAAGGGAAGAAATGGCTGCTATTCTTATTCAGTCTGTTTTCAGGGGTCATTTGGTAAGTTTTTTTTTTAATATATACTCTTTTGTTTCACTCATTTTTGCATTATTTAGAAGAAAAAATTCTCGCTGTGTTTGATTTTTGGGCGTACACGCAGGCAAGGAGGGCATATAGAGCATTGAGAAGCCTGGTGAAGTTACAAGCTGTGGTGCGGGGAGCGTGTGTGAGAAGGCAGGCTCGTATCGCTTTGCATTGTATGAACACCATGGTTCGGTTGCAGCTCCGCATTCGAGCCAGGCAGCTCCTGTGTAGGCCGAGTGATGCTGTCGAAGCGTGATCATCCTCCCACATTCTTGTTCAAATTGTTCATTAACCATCCTATTCCCATAGTGGAAACATGTTTGATATACTTCGATGTGCTTAGATATTTATATATTATTGATTGATTCTTCATGTCTTGTCTGTTGTAGCTTCTTTTGCATAAGGTTGTGAAAAACTGAATTAAGCGATTTTTCAGATGTTAAAATTGGTTAGAGAAATCTTCATTTATGTATCGGAGCAAACTAAGAGCTTTCAGAGTTGCTATGTTTTGTTTCTCAATCATATTCAACAAGTTCTATTCTATCACATTCTTTGTGATAGATTATGTACATTTTACAAAGAGAAGCTTATGTAATAAAACCTGAAAAATTGGTGTCGATCACCATGCTCTAGTATAGTATCTCGTCCAAATATCAAACACATTCTTTGTGATAGATTATGTACATTTTACAAAGAGAAGCTTATGTAATAAATATAGTCAAAAAAATTCCTTAAAACAAACCGGTTCCTCACCAAGTATCTCTTCGAATGAAAGGCTAGACGTATACATAAAAAGAAGCCAGAAGAGACCTCGATGACAAAGATGGACGTGTATTCACACATTTGGGATTCATATAGGATGACAAACGGATCATTAGACATTTCTACACTCTCGCTTGAGATAATGTTATTAGACTATGGCAAAGCAAAGCCGTTAGAGCAACCGTTAATGTATACTTAATTGGTTAGACATATAAGTATTATCTTACAACCTAATGGATAATGCCTCCATTATTACTGACGAGCACTTGATCACCAGGAGATACGCTTTGGCAATAATCAACCTCTACAACCTTTGTTGATAACAAAAACAACCATCGGAAGGAAAATAAATGTATAAGAAACAGTTGTAGAGAGAGACATGAGCTCAAACCAAACATTTAGAAGCAGCTAAGGCCTACCTCATTAGCTATTTGCTGCAGGATCTGAATGACCTCTGAAAAATTGGGCCTTTGCGTGGGATCCTGGTGCCAACAGCTCACCAGCAGATCGGCTAGCTTTGAATGAGTGTGTTTAGGAATAGGAGGTCGAAGTCCCTAAAATAAGGGTTTTAATGAAGCAAATATTACGTCTATTAGATCAATTTTGTTAACAGAGCTGAATAAAATAGAGGAGAGCCATTACCTTTTGGACTACTCCAATTGCAGCTTGCAATGGGGTCATGGAGGAGTATGGAAGCTGTTATTTAGATTGTAAAACAATTAATATTATAAAAAATGATAAGATGCATTTAATCAATAAAGATGTCCAGCAATGGAACATCTGGAAATAAATGGTGAAGGACTATGACAGGACAAAGACACATGGGAAAAACAAGTGAATAAATTGAGACTTACTTCGCCAGTAAGAAGCTCCCACAGCACAATGCCAAAACTAAAGACATCTGCTTTATGATCATAAGGTTTATGCCCGATGACCTTACAAATCATACAAACAGTATGAGCAAAATAAGCACGGGAGTAATTTGTACATGTGATTAAAACATAAAAATTAGAGATAAAGAGGAAGGCAAGAAAGATTTGTTTTCTTCAAGGATCAATTTTGTGGTAAACTGAAAATAGAATATGCTGAGACGATGATACAAGGAATTATATTTCTTAAAAATCCTTTGTAAGAGATGACGTATTTACATTTGTAAAACAACGCTAAGTAGAAGCTAAAGAAGCATGTAATACTGGGGAAAATTCTGTGCTGAAGAAGCATGTAATACTGGGGAAAATTCTGTGGTGGTGAAAGGGGTATTTCAAGGGATGAGGGCCGGTTTGTAATGTGAATATTGCACAAGATGTAAAATAGAGTATTTGAAAGAAACTCGTAAATTATAATGCGATGGGCAGAGTACCAAGATATGAGCTATTTGAGTGAGTCTGACACTCCCCAAGTTCATCAAACCTCAGTTCTGTAACGTCTTCCACCCACTTTATATTTCCCTATCCTTTCAGGTTTCATACATTTAATTTCATCTACATCTTCTTGACCCATTTCTGCTTGTTAAGAATATATAATCTCTCATTATAGCCGTAAGTCAAAGTTCAGTTGAGCTGATCCCATGAATCATGCAAAAGACCCGAAGAATTTGAAACATTTTAATGTGAGACATGCTTATCCTTAATCCCATGTCAAGTACAGTAGAATTTAGAGTTTTAGGCAATTTGTCATTTAAAAAATTCATGTTAAAGTAGCAATCTGGTTAAGAAGCCAGCACTTGAAATGCGATTTAACACCCAAATATGTTGGAAGTTACTTCTACATGAGAAATACCTCGGGGGCCATCCACCTATAGGTTCCTGTTTCAGCTGTCATGATTCCTGATTGTGTCTGTACTTTAGCGACTCCAAAGTCAGCGACCTTGACAACCTACAGAAAGAAACAATAGAAAAAAGAGTCAGATCACAAGGCTCCCAAATTACATCCCCCTTTTCCTGAGTAACTTCAACATAAGATCTTCAGAGATGAGAAGTACAGCAGAGAATTGTGGCATAGGTTACATTTTTTTGACAAAACAAAATACACAAAGATAATAAAAAGCGGTTTACATTACCAATTAACTTTAACGCATGTCTGGTTCTACACTTCATCCAATTAACTTAATCTTGAACTTTAACAAATATGAAGTGAAGAGTGAATCAAAACATTGTCTACATTGAATCAGACAAAAAAGAAGATCAATTGATATGAGTGAACTCAACTTTATGCATCACCAATTTACCAACAGCGAAACTTGGCAGATTAATTCATTCGATAAAGTACTTACAAGAAATATGAATAATAGACTATGTTACATCACCATCTTAAACGACACGAATATTCAAGTTCTACATATCAAGTGACTCAAAAAATTCATGTTTTTACTTCTACCTCACCAACTCTAGCACGTCTTGTATAAAATGCTATAATAGTATCACATCATATTCTCACCAGTCTTGATATAAAATAATCTAAGCAAGTGACCACAATGTCATTCTGGACAAATAAAGTAGAAAAAAGGGATACTATTAATACTAAGAACATATTCCTTAGTTTATGCCTTTATCATATTACACAAATAGAAGATATATTATTTCCCTCCAGTTTCAACAAATTTGCACACGCATAATAATTAGTATAAAGAACATAGTTACAATCTAATTTAGTCTTCTCCCTTGCCTACCCACAACCCCCTTCCAGAAACACAGCTTTTAGATCATATAAACACGAAGTATTAATTGCTTACTCCATCTTCACCCATAAGCAGATTGGCTGTTTTAAGGTCCCTATGCACAATATTATTTTGGTGAAGATACTCCATGCCCATGGAAACATCAATTGCTGCTCTTAGTAGCGACTGAATTTTGAACACACCCTTTCTCTTATGCATGAAGTCATACAGATTTCCTTTCGGCATGAACTCTGTAAAATTTGCAGCATTATTTTTTACAATTAGCATAACCAGCTACTCGACTGAAGTTCAAGTTCAAACCAACATCAAACTGATCATACCAGGGTAAACACATCATAATTCAATTTAATAAGTCAATCATACACTAGGCAAATCTGCATAATTTAAGAAAACAAACGCAGATACCGCTACCATCAAGTACTATCAGTTCTTGGCAAGAACAGAGCTTGTGAATTTCTGTATTTTGTTTAGTTCTCTGAGAAATTTTTACTTCATGACAGGTGCCAAAGAATCAGAAAGTTTTCTAAAAGAATTAAAATGATGATAGACTAAGGAGTAAGGGCTTTTCAAGTCTGCATTCATGCAACAAAATGATATACATCTATCAAAATGTCTTCACTTCATCTTTCCCAGAACAGAAACTATCCAACAAAATGCAACCTTCAAGTTCACTTGCTACAAAATTTCAAAGCATAAAACATAGTTGAGTTACTACTTGAATGTATTTCTTCAAAAACTTTGGTACTCAGCAGGATGATAAGGGATATCTTAAAAAGGAAATTGACTGGTACAGAACTGAAGAAAATGTGAAATATTACAACAGAATAAATAAATACTTTAAGGCATTACCAGTCACAAGAAAAAGTTTCGGAGGTTTTGTACAAGCACCTATAAATTGCACCACATTCTTGTGTTGAAGTTTCCTACAATATAAACAGAAGTTCTATAATGCAACCATTGAAGACAAGTAATTACAAGTTGCAATTCTTACATGAAAATCAGCAAGTTATAAAACGGAACTCCTCCCATGTCTACTCCAGCGTACTTAAATTAGACACTGTTACAGCATGTCACAGTTTTTTAAAATACTTCTATTTTCTTATTGATAATTTTTTCGGGAAAAGCATAATAAAATTAATGTGTTTAAATAATGAATCACGACAAGATACAACTTTGAAGACGGATTGAAAATTTGGAAAAAAAAGGAAATCGGGTCAAACTGCCAGGTTCAAGTTACAATCAGGTATGATCAAATTTTTTGGTTTTTGGGTCTGGACATTTCTGAGTTACGGTTAACTATTGGGTTATAATCCACCAGTTTCACTTGGGTTTGGATCGGTTTCGGATTGGATCAAAGATTGACAGGTGTACGAATATGGAATGTGATACTTGCAGTCCTCAACCAAACATGCTTAAGAAAATCTTAGAAAACCTTTTCATGACCATACAGGAAAGGAAGGGAGGAGACAAACAGTACTAAGATATTTCCATTTGGAAGATCCCTGGATGACAAGATGCAAATAATGGATGAAATGAAAGGCAAATAAAAAGTACTTGGAAAATGGAACACCAACGCAGTACATTCTGATTACTTCTACCAGCTCAAACTCTGGATTTTGCAATGAAATTTTCTGTCAGAACCAGGATACTTTTCTTTATTTGCTAGACAATAGGCACATTTATTTCAACTTCAACTACTATACGATTAGTGCACTCATGAGCTTCATCACAACTTGTATATTGTGTCAGAAGAGATGATTTAGAATTTTCCATCACCTGTTTACTCCATTTCATTTTCATCACCCTACAATCCATAAGTAGTTTGAGAACAAGGGTGCTTACATACAAAAGCAATACTGGTATAGAAGCGTCAAGACTCTCGGTGACCAACTAGAGCTTGATTTTAAGTCATTTTTGTTCATTTATCTAATAAAAGAATCAATTTCGAACAAATGTTAAAGCAGACTTAAAAAATCAGCATAACCATGTGCACATGAATGCTTCTAGATGTCATTCATGAAGAGCTCATTTATTTCACTTATCATTAATTGTCATTCAAACTGCTCATTCAGTTCAATTGTATTCTACAAAACTCAATGAAATTTTATTTTTATTTAGGAACATCTTGCTGAAACGATTAACTGCGTTAGACACTTAGATAAGCTTGAACAGTGGTACTCATCTCGGCTCAGTTATACACCACAAACGAAGTTAAAGAGAGAAACAAAAGATGGTCTAAGACGCAATAAAAATGGAGGTTTCCAAAAAGTATAAATGCAAATGTTTATACATATTACAATCAACCCAACACTTCATAGAGTATTAGTGGTTTTTAAGCTTGTCTGGTAGTTAAAATAAAAATAATTGCATTCAAGTAACACATAATGGGCAAAATCAATGTTAAAGTCAACTTTGTACGGTAACATGTGAAACGAAAGAATACTATAAGATGCACAAAGACCACATAGAATTTTCACAAAATTAACAGAAATCACAACCTCATGATTTTAACTTCCTGGAAAAAATCTTTAACCACATCCGAATTTGCATGCGCAGACTTCAGGACCTTGATTGCGACTTCATGATCACAGTATGTTCCTTTGTACCTTAAAAGAACAATCAAATAAATTTGTGAGAGTGTTCTACAAGTTGATTTCACAGCAGAGAAATCTGATAAAAAAAAAACATACAGATCGCCATGTGAGCCAGATGCCACCTTGTGTCCTATTTTAAGAAGGCTCTCATCAATTTCAACTTCAGAAGTTTTGCTTGTGATGTTCTTCACATTACTATGAGAGTGGTTAGCTTCTTCATCATGATCCTCACCAGCAGCTGCTTGTTGAATTGCTTGCAATTGGGGTCCCTTCAGGAATGTAAAGGAGTCAACATTAGCTCTCAGACGCTCCAAAATAAGCAATCTTGAAAGAAAATAGCTAAGGAAGCACATGTCTAATAGGCATCTGCAAGTAAGCTGTCAAAAGTCCAACGACAGATGACATGGTTCAAATGAAAATATATATCCTTTCTAACCATTAATTACTGCTCAGAAAGGCGAAACACAAAGGAATATATATATATATATATATATATATATATATATATATGTGTGTGTGTGTGTGTGTGTGTGTGTGTGTGTGTATATACATATATATATATATATATACATATATATATATATATATATATATATATATATATATATATATATATATATATATATATATATATATATATATATATATATATATATATATATATATATATATATATATATATATATATATATATATATATATATATATATATATATATATATATATATATATATATATATATATATATATATATATATGTGTGTGTGTGTGTGTGTGTATATATATATATAGATGTATATATATTTATATATGTACATATACAAATTATCGTCGTACTTATCCCGTCTAAATTCACACTCAAAAACGGTGAGAGGCTAACAAATTAACTTTATTAACCCCACCTCTACCACGTCAATTATTTACCTTAAAGTAGTACCAACAATGTTTCAATCTACAAACAAAAGCAGGGTTAACTAAAACTACAGCAACATGTAACGACCAGAGTCATAACTCGCATGATACCAATCACTATAGTTTAGTTCAATTAAAGCATCTACACAATGATTTTAAAAGGCATGTCAATAGAAGCACCAGCAAGCAAGTACCTTCATATCTTGAATAGTAATTCCCAATAAACTTCTAAGCTGCTCAGTTTCCTGTAAAATATCCAAGCAAATGTTCAAACAGCAGGCTGAAGAAAGCCACCAAGAAAGCAAGAACTTGAAATTTGCTTTTCTTAGCAAGAAGGCAGTGCAGCGGTTATGCACATCAAATAGGATGTCTGGAATATCCTAAGAGTTCATGATGCAGTTAAGAGATCTAAAAGGTACAATGAAAAATTTTATTGGAAGGATTAATCTGGTTATAATAATTCTCCTCTAATTTGGAATTCATGTATGAAAAAAAAAAAGCAGCATCCTTTCAAATTTACCCATAAGTCCCAACTCCCAATAGATGATTATAAAGGAACCTTTTGGTACAGAAAAAAGAAAAAGAAAAAAGTGCAAGAATAATCCTCTGACTATGAGCAAAATGTATATCGTGGATTAAAAGATAAATGTCTAATAATATAAATATAATAGAACAGTTCAGTTTACTAATCAAATGGAAAGATGGACAAGATCATACCTCATGAGGCCAACCATCAATAACAAAAACATCTAAAGAGAAGCCATCAACCGTGGAAAAAGCGTGAGCCTCTTGAATGTTAAGACTCATATCAGACAGCAAGGAAGTCAGCTGAAGGTTACAATAAGACACTTAGCTTATTTAATAAACATAAGAGCAGAACTGTATGTAAAGTCTCAAAAAAAGGGAAAAGTGAACTGTAAATTCCTGAAGCAGATTAAACATATCAGGCAAGTACGAGCAACCCCTCAACAAAAAAACACACAAAATTTAAACAAGAAGCTTTGCTAGTAAGTCGTGTTGCATTATATATAATTTAATATGCTGAATGCTGATTGAACAAGTACACTCAGGGAAAACAAAAGAGTAAAGTGCAAATACATAAGGTACAGGGCCTAATAGAAATATGGACATTTTTTTACAATAGAGGCCCTGAAACAATTGGAAGCAAGATAACACACTCCAGTCATCAAACAGATACTGCGTACATAATATGATGAACTTTTGCCAATATATGATAAAATTGTCATCATCAGTTTCATAGAGACAACACATATAAGAGCATAAGCAGTCCTGAGTCCTGACATATTTGTCCCATCAGGAGAGATATAAGTAATGACCTATCTCACAAAATCGAATTGAAACAAGAAGCTAATATACAGAACGATGTACTCCAATCATCCCATTTTTCTATCACGTTAGCCATGAAACTTGGAAAACGGGAAAAGTATAGTTTCACCACATAAAATTTGATTGATCAACATATCCTTCACACGAAGATAAAATCTCAAAGCCAGTCTCGAGAAGGCATGGATATTGCACCACAGATAAAATGACAATCTATTTAGCAAATAGTTCAGAATACTTAACATCAACACTGCAGCAATCACTTCCAATTAAAATACTTATTATATTATACATCGAAAATACAATAGCAATAAGGACCATCACTCATAAACCAATTTTAAAACAGCCAACTACCTGGTTAAGGAGTTTTGGCTTGTCAACAGTCGAAAAGGTGATTTCATGCATTTCCCTAGTTAAATTGAACACAAAATAGCAGTAAGATATAAAAGGAGATTGTTTCACGCAAACATCTAGATGAAAACATATAGCTATTAAGATATAGAGCATTACCTTGAAGAGCGCAAAAGAGTAGCATTTATAAAGCTATCTCTATCTTCAACATTCAGTTTTACACCATCAGTTTCGAGAAATGTTGGTGGGTGCAAGCTCAATGAGAGACTTAACACCATCGCCAAAAAATGTAAGAGAAATGATGTAAGAAGCACTCAAAAAATTAAGATAACTATGCTGAAGCTAAGTAATGGTATCAAAAAGAAATACCCCAAACCAACACTGTTCTTGACCGAGCCTTGGCTACCTTCATCCATTGAAGAATATGAATGGAAAGAATCATCATTATGTCCATTTGTGGTGAGATTCACCTGCATAATTTGAGGAATTAAGAAGGTAAGCAACAAATTGTTAGATCAAATGTTGAATTAACCGTGGTTAAGGTGTTGTAGAAATTGAAATAGCATTCAAGCGAAACATCAATACTGATTTTCCAAATGGCAGTCTGCAAGCCAATGTATAAACAATTAGCAGAGTTGCTAAGAGGCAAAAAAATAAGAAGAGTAATAGAGAGGGACAAAAGGTCCATGTGATGAGAGAGATAGGAAAAAGAACTGTTGTGAGTTAAAGATTATGGAGGAAGCATATGGAATCGTTAATTCACCTCTCTTCCAAGAGAAAGTTAGGGGTAGAAGGTTGGGACTTTGATAAATTCCGGCAAACCTATTCCCAACCCCAACCTCAAATAAGAAAGACCAGAATAACTTGGTCAAATCATCCTTAAAGTTTAAAGGATTAAGTTACAGTCAGTCATTCAGACAAGACACCTAGCGACTAAAGTAGAACTAAGGAGCTATGAGAAGCAATTACAATATAGTAAATAGACACCAAAAACCACAGAAAGACCTAACACAACTAGTTCGTACTAGAACATGGACAGGCCTTAAGATAACGAAAGAATAAATGATTCACACAATTGACACGAGTATAAATTTTTCTCTTTGCCTATTCATACTCTCCCCTATAGATGAGCTTCCTCAAGTTTCATCCTTGCTTATTATGTCTGTTATTAGCTAAGTCACTCGGAAACTCATAGAAAGTCTCCAAACATGTAGACAATATTACAAAAATTCCATGTTTTTTTTTTAAATGAAGTGTTAAACAGTAATAACAATGTCCGAGTGTAAGAAACAACCATGTAAGCTCTAAATGAAGAATCAAAGTAAATAGCTGATGAGATCTTGTAGTACAATAGGCAATCACAAATAGTTATTATTTATTCTTTTTTTTGGGAGGTGGGGGGGAGGGGACGGGAGAAGTTTCCATTGTATCTGCAATTGATATCAATCTATTGAATCATTTCCTTTGCTATGAACTCTTTTATCTTGACACATTTGCATTATAAACTTTTTCCAAGTCTTCCGCAATGATCATACTGTTTTCTTTTTATATACTGCCATTCATTTTTTTTATTGCACCACTTCTGCTAACATGCTCTCACACTTTTAGGAGAAATAGAGCATTATAACTTAGGATGTACAATGTCCACTAGTACAAAGTTATAGAGCATTATAATACCTTTCTTATATTCCTGAGTTAATACACAGAAGGCAGCCTTTTTGAAATTATACTCGGTGTTTTTTTCTCCTTCCCATAAGAAATAACAATCAAGAATTTGAAGATTGTCACTGATCAGTCAAAACTCTCTGAATGTTAATTCCTACTAAGGCAAGGTATTTTAAAGGAGCATTTGTCCCCCTATCAAAGATTTGTGATTAAATCCTTTGCAATATTCTGACACAAAACGAAGTGTATTCATATAGTCGATTGGATGGTCACGCTTCCAGGTTTTATTTGGGTTCATTTGCCTATTGGATACTAATCTGCACTCAATTTATTCTTATCGTACAACATATCAGTACTCCTTGAACAGTAATCAAATACCATATAAACGCATCCTTTTGATGAAATTCCATAGCTCCTTAACGTCTTCATCCCTAATGCCAAGCTGAAAAGTAGATCTCGTGCATATAAAAATGTACTAAACGTCTAACTCAGCAAATCTTATTGAAGTTTATGTTTTCATATAAAGTGCGCCAATGATTTGATTCCATAAGCACCAGCATAAAACATTTACAGCTTGAAAGTAAGTAGTTACTAAAAACGCAACATATAATAGAAAGAAATTCCAGTGAGAAACTGATACAGCAAACAAATCTCAAGGAAAACCCTTATTAAAAGACATTAGCAGAAAAAGATTGATAAGGCCATATTCTACCTGTGAAAAGAACATCGAATGACGAATCAGTTCTGAGAACATCATTTACAATTTACCAAAAAATTGATGATTAAATTATCCAAAGAAACTCATTGAAAATACCGAAGGGAACACCACACTTATGCTCTAGTTTGTCACAGGACAGCCCATATCAACAAGACCAGCCATTTTAGATCTTTGCTGCGTCTCAACATCCTAGCCATTAATCCATTATGTAGTGTTGATTATATATGGCTCTGATGAAATGACTCATTAAATTATATGTGCTTCTTATTCATGTAAAGTTGTAAATGATTTGCAATCAAACACTAATTGCAAACGACATCGATTGCTATAACTAGAACAAGATTTGTATAAGCATCTCCAAATCCTGCCTACCTAAGTGATAGGCTAGATGAGAGTCACTTAATTGCGCTAAGGTAATAAAACGTTGTAATGGAAATACCAACCCCCAACATTGATACCTAATCTCGTAGATAATATTTACAGTTTGTCTATTTGATGGAACAATGAACATCATCACAAATTAGATAGTCTATGCGATCAATTAGAACCAAAGTGAATGGAATGTTTTTTGTCATTGTCCACTTATATGAAACCTGGTCACTGTTCAAAATACAAGGTTCTTAGAACAGGACAACTAGTATCCACTATCCACTAACAAAGATGGTTGTCCTCCAAATCAAAAAAGTATGCTTACGAAAATCACACTAATTCATAACAAACATCAAGCAATAAAATCCCATGAAGGGATGAAAATCCAAGTAGACCCTCTTATCCACAATTGTAATTGTATGGCCACTCAGCCATCGACAACACAATTTAAGATTCCCTTAACCAATAATCTTTGTCCACTTCTTATTCAGGAGGCAATCTTTGCACCATCAGATTTTCAGACCCAAGACAAGTGAGTTCCTTGAAGGACAATCAAATAGAACTTTAAATCAGTCATTCACAATGTAGTATTAATTAATTAATTAATTACCCACAGTAAAAAAAATTGTAAGTCAAAGGTTGAAACAATTTTTTTGGAACATCATCGAAATTTCATTTCCATAACCTGTTCCACAATGAATACTTTCATTATTCTACCTTAAATTATGTATATAAATTATTCAATGACACTGTTGCTTTGAAAATTATTCAGCGACAATAACATCTTACTGAAATGAGTTCGACCATATAAAAAGTCAATTCAACTAAAAAATTCTGAACAGTAGTACCTGTACATCACGGACGTCATAAGCAAGTATATTCGCAGGGTCTTCAGCTTGGCGCAAAAGTCTCATATGTGTCAAAACATCTTCAGCTCTTTCCACGTTAACTTCCAACGCATATCTTACACCAAAAAAATCAACAATTATTACAATGAAATTTAGAGCAACGAAAAAAATCAAACTCAAAATTTTAAAAAATGGAGGAAATACCTAGCAGGAAGACGATTAAAGTGAAGCCAAAGCTGATCATCAAATCCAGGAAGTTTAGCATCATGACAACCAGAATCTTGAAGCCTATGAAGAACGTCATTGAAGACTTCAAGCTTTAACTGTTGATGATTTCTCGGCGTTTTTGGTGAGAAATCGAACGCTTTACTACTACAACTTTCAGTATCATCATCGATCGCCATTATCGATTAACTGTTTTTGAAGATTCAATTTGAAAATTCAGATTATGCAACATTTAAGAAAAAGTAGTGATAGTAGTGAGTGAGTATGAGCGAATATGAAAACCTAATTTAATTTGGAATTGGATAGGGCATGATTCTCGAATTTGGAAGGGAGGGAAGAAGCAAGGGGAATCTAGAGTAGAGAGAGAAAAAGGGTGAGGGGAATCTTGAGGAATTAGGAATGAGGAATGAGGGATGAGGGAGTATTAGGTGATACTTGTGGGGGAAGGAGAGAGAGAGTGGAAGATGTCGTATGCGAGGGCGTACCACCTAGCTGACCGGAGCTTGGGTCCCATCCTTCGTGGCATTGACAGTAACTTCTGTTACTTTGAGCCAACGGTCTATTGGGAGAATAAATTATAAATAAATTTCTCAACCAAAATTTACCATCCAAGTGTTTTTTTCTGTCTCCTGTCGGTGTCCTGAAAGACCGTCTCAACTCTCAACGTCTCTCTCACTCATATTTCACAAGAATTTGTGAAGTTTTACTTAATTATTAGAATGGTAATGAAAAACTAGTGAAATTTAGAAGAAAAAAAAAATTTAACAAGTATAATGGTTATATTTGTTTTATTTCAATTATCTCATTTCTCATAAAATTTACTCAAATAAAACCACTTGAGGGGTAATATTAGGTGGTAAATTATCCAAGTACTTATATAATATTTTAGTATAATCAAAGTTTAACGATTAAATTTTTTTTTTTTTGAGATGAAGTATTGTCAATCATAAATTAACATTTGCTTATTCCGCTAAAATAAACTTACATATATTATTTATATTTTAATAAATCTACCTATTAGGTATATTTGTTAAAAATAAACTCATAACATCTTTAAATTTTCTTTGTAAATAAAGAATCATACACTACATTAATTTTAATGTATAGTGATGAAAAAGTCAAGTGAATATGAGAGTGACAAGTGTAATTTTTTTATTGGCCAGTATTTTTGGCAAGAGTATTTATGGCCAGAGATTTTTAAATACAGCAAGATTATTTATGACCAAAGATTTTTAATGTTTAGTATAGTAATTATATGACCAGGAATTTTTTCCTAAATACGGCAGAAGTAAACTTGACTAGAGATTTTTAATGTTTAATATAGTAATTATATGACAATATGGCAATAATAACAATGAGATCAAGGATTTTGACCAGTAATTTTTTTATTTATGGCAATAATAGTATAGTACTTAATTTATTTATTACCAGAGATTTTGACAACTAAGACAATTTCTACAAATTTAAAACGGCAGGATTTTGAAATATGTCATCGTACTGAGAATGTAGTATATAAAGAGGTGTTTCAAAACTTATAAACTCTTTATTAACAACTTATTTTGTGTTTTTTATATTTAATTCTTTTTTTAATTACAATGTATATGTATGTAAATAATTTATCACTCACCTTCATTTAATATTTTCATTCGTATAAAATTTCACTAAAATATTAATGTAATAAAAAATCCGTGCATTGCACGGGTTTCTATCCTAGTTAGGAATAAATAAGAGGTGAATTTATTTTCAGCAATTATACCGAATAATTGAGTTTATTTAAAAATAGAAAAAAATAATTGAGTTAATTTTCAAAGAATCGAACTAAAATTGATTTATTATTTACAATTGCCCCAAATTTAAATAATACTTGCACCTTGGATTGAATAAGAGTTGAGTCTTGAGACACATCGTGGAAGTAGAGATGGTTAACGGAAAGAGAAAGTTGTGTACGGATCTGAATAAATCATCATCATCATCATCATCATCATCGTACCCAGTATTCCCGCGCATAGGTAGATCTATGTTCAGGGTCTGGGGAAGGAAGCTCGACGGCGTCTCATACCCATAAGGAGAGGGCGGTCAAAAGAGTCCTTCGGCTCAAGAAAGGTCTTCAACGATAAGAACCTGCAAATACCCGAACTCCTGCATCTTACACACAAGTTAGTCAAGCATATAAAAAACAACTAGCCGCAAGCATAACACAGACAAAAAGCAAAACCCAGCAACAAACAAGTCTAGTACTCTAGGACGGATCTGAATAAATCGATGCATTAATTTAAAAAAATATATTAAAATAATAAGTATTTTAATTAATAAATACAATTAAATACAATTATGATAAAAAATACTCCCTCCGTTCCTTCTTAATATTCCTATTTGGGTTTTTCACCAAAATAAAGAAAAACGTAATCTTTGGTGGTAGTGGGTATTATTTAAATTATATAGTAGTGGAAAGTAATGATTGTATTAGAAGTATTTGAGAAAAAATAGTTAAATAAGTAATAGTGTAGCTGTAGTGTAATAATTGTATTGAAAGTATGAGAGAGAAATAATTAAATACTAGTAATGTGAAGTAAGAAAAGTGGGGTTTTAAGGGGTAAAAGTGGGATGAAAACTTTTCAAAAATGGAAAGTATTCCGTTTTAGTAAGGTGGAAAAACAAAAAGAACGGAGGTACTTATTAGTAAATTAGAATATTACTATGGATCAAATGTATACTATATTTTTACTCAATGCAACTTGTTGGTGAGTTTATTTGATAATTTTATCAAGTTGAGTGATGTAAGAGAGTAATAATCTAGACTCTAAAAGGACGTTTATTTATTTTTTACTACTAATTAAAATACTTCAATATTTCAAGCAATGGATGTCTGCATCTAGAATCACCTACTCTAAAAGCACCATTCAAAAAGTATAGACGTAATATAACTCCAATAACTCCATACAGGACTACAAAAGTATAGGATATAGTCTTATTTTAGTTAGAGTAAATATATTTTTTTCAGCTAATAATTAAAATTTTGAATTTAATTTTCAGGTAATAATTAGAATTTATCCAACCCTTTTCCAGCTATTATTTGTACTAAATTCAAGCAAATAAATTCATATTTTAAAAATACATACTTTCTCTGTCTCTCTAAAATAGTACTATTACTTAAAAACTTTTTACATATTTAATTTAAATGGTGCAATTTCAAAGAGACAAAGAGAATATTTATTAGTCAGGCGCATTTGCATAAAAACAAAATTCTTTGCATGTTTGGACACCCCAAATCAAGTATTAAGTGTATTATTACTCCATTAATATGATTACTTGAAGAAAAGTTAAGTCAAAATGGTTTTTAGTTAAATTAAAAATATAAAAGTTATTTTGCTTGGTGACCAATTTTTTCTTTCAAAACTCTAATTGTTATATATGCTCATATGGTTTGCTTAACAACAAACAAAGCAATCAATGTCAATGCTAATAATGACTGTGCCATGCACCCAAGTTGTGGATACATACAAGATATATTACTTTTCCCTCAATACAATAAGTGCTTATCTATAATATACTCCTTCCCTCTCACTCATTTTAGAACTGTTATAAATGAAAAGGGATAATGAATTGTGTGGATGAAGTTAAAAGAAAGTCAAAATATATAGATGAAATTAAAAGAAAATAGCGAGTCACGTACAATCCAAAAGTAAAAATAATGCAAAATGAGTAGACATATCAAAATGACAATTGATGCAAAATGAGTGGGATAAATTTTTTTTTTTTTTTGAGAATGAGTGGGATAAATTAAAATGACAATTAATGCAAAATGAGTGGACTGATGTATTTTACTCTTAAGTTTCGTATACATGGTATATCAAATGGGAAAAATTACCATAAACAATACAAACTTTTGTTGATTTCCCAACAATAATACTAAGTTTTGATTAACCATAAATAACACCAACTTAGAAGTATGTTAGCCTATAATAATACAAACTTTTGCATTTAACCTTTTTTTTTTGTCAAATATCTACTATAAACAAAAGTTATGGAGTATGGTTTTAGGGAAACACACACCTCTATATTAGTATTATTTATAGTTAATCAAAAATTGGTATAGTTGTAGGGAGATTATCGAAAATATGTGTTTTTCATGTATAATACGTCACAGGTATTTGGTTTATTGTTCTTGTCTTTGTGATTGTTTTTATATATTTTTTAGTCATGTTTGCTTTAATTTTTATATTTATTTGACTAGTTGTTTTTTTTTTGTCTTGTATTGTCTTGTTTTTCTTTTCTTTGCAAGTCTTTTTGATCCAAAGACTATTTGGCTGCATCTTAGTTTTATGTATGTAACTTGTCTTTTCGATTCTTTCCGGAAGTTGATCATAATTTTTATAGGCAAAATTTAATACACTAACGGCCCGTTTGGTAGATGGTAATAAACCGCGGTAATTGGAATGAAAAGTTAGTGTAATTTTGGTTGAAAAATCTTTTTGCTTCCTTGATGGCCATGCTTGATAACCTTCAATCATCTCATTTTGTTCATAAAATTCATTCCAATGCATTACCAATGGGATATATGGTATTAGGTGGTAATGGAAATTTGTGAACAAAAAACTTTTTTATGATTAAAGTTTCATTACCATGGGAATGACATGAAAGTTTTGATTAAATTTTACATTATAAATCATTCTCATTACCACCATTTAGTACCACTAACCAAACGGGCCATAAATATGATAATGATCCTATATATTTTATATTATCTTATTTATATTAATTATTTGTAAATATTATTCTATACATAAATAAAGTTAAAAAAGTAAAGTCCACATCAGCGCTAACTACCAATAAGAATTTAGGAAAAAACAGTGGGACCCACATCTAATCATTTGTAATGGCTTTTCACAAAGCTATTTCGTCGACGGCAGATGATCGATTAAGGAAAACACGTTGAACAGACGTGTTTCCTTCCCTATAAAACTTTTTTCCTATATTAAAAATCAGCATTCAGCAACCACAAATAATATTATTTGGGGAAAAAAAGGAGGATTTATCATTCAATTTTTATATAGAGATGCAAAGGAAGAATTAAGAGGATTGGAAGATCAATATTCAATAAGAACTATTTTATATTATAATTATAATTTATAATTTAATTATAATCATAATTATAATTAGTCTGCATATGAGTGCAGGGAATATAAAGTATGGGATCAGAGATGGAGAATCAGAATCGTCGAAGATGGAGATCAAACGGGTGTTGGGCGATCGTAAAAGAGCAACGGTCCAGATTTTATATTGCTAGGAAGTGTATATGGATGTTACTTTGCTGGCATTTTAAGAACACCAATTAATTCTTCGATTTTTATCAACATTAAATCAATTATCTATATTGCGGGGATGAAGCTAAGGAGGTGTTTGGCAAATCAGTTTATTGAGCAATTTTTTGATTTAAATAAAGGGTTGTGTGGTCAAATGCAGTAATGTTATTGTTTGGTAAATTAGCTGGTTAAAACAGCTTATTAACACGAATAAGTTGTTTTAGAACAAGTTGCTTATAACAGCTGGCTCAAAATCAGCTGGTCAAACCAGTTAATAAAATCAACTGATCAAATCAGTCATTATAATCAGCTATCAGCTATTTACCGAACACCCTCTAAATAAATTGAACCACTAGTCCACCTTGCATTTTTCTGTTGCTTTTTTTTTTAATTTCTTCCATGTATGTTAATATTTTTAGTTTTAATTAATTGAACACTTTTTTTCTTTTGATTAGCTCGAATATATCTCTCTATATTTGTACATATTTTTAAGTTTGATAACTCGGGTTAAATAAAAAGTGAAATAAATATATATAGTATACTTTAGTATTTGATTCCGAATTTAAAATCTGTATTTCATTGTTCATACAGGATGCACAATGCACACATTATTTTATGCTATTTATGCCATCTCAAGTTTATGCTTCCTATTGATTTTTTTTTTTTTTAAAATTTTCGAATCGATAAAAAAAATGAAGAACAGGCTCACTCGTTTGTGCGAGTTGACCATGGTTTACTCGCACATTTTGTGCGAGTGAGCCTATTATTATTGTTTTTTATTTTTAATTTAATTTAATACTTTATTTATGTTTATGTTTTATTTAATTTACTTTTTAATATAATTATTTAAGTCCAGGGGCATTTTTGTAATTTTAATTAATTAATTTAAAATAGGGGTGACGATAGAACGAAAAGGGTGACGAAAATTAAGAATTGGGTAAAAAAGAGCCAAACAGTGTGGTTCGACCAATTCGATTTAATGGCTCGTGTCAGTTTGGACTTTTTGAACCGATCAAATCAGATAATCAATGGAATGAATATAGACTCACTTTTCCAAAACTCCTACTCCCTCCAATTCTCTATAATTGTCCACTTTTCTTTTTGGGTAAATTCACTTTAGTTATTCACTCTTTTTTTGGCATGAAATTTTTAACCTAAATACCCTATGGTCACACAAGTAAAGACCATAATATCTCCGCTTAAAAATACCCCAACTACCATCTTTATAATTATTATAATAACTTAAAATACCCCACTATTCATTTTTAGATGGTCCCTACTCCCTACATCATATCAATTGTCTCATTTTCTTTTTTTGTCTATCTTTTTTTACCTAAATACCCCCACTTTTTCAATTTTCAATATCCAACTATCACCTTTACAATTAATTTAATCAATTAAAATATCCAATTATCGCCTTTTTTGTGAACCACACACCACCCTTAATAAGGGTGAAAACTTAAATAAAATATTTAAAATAATTCGGAGGAAGGAGTAAAATGAGGGATAAAGTTAGCCACTATTACCCTTGGAATTTTAAATTTCTAGGAAATAGTATTATGCTAATTTGTTTGGTTGCCAAAAAATCTAAAATTCCTAGGAATTATAAAATCCAAGGAAAGTTAATTCCTATGAGACATAGGAATTAGATTACCATGTACCCCCTTGGTCATTAACAATTCCTATGAATTACTTCCAAGGAAATGGAAATTCCTATTGTCAAACAAATAATATTAAGTAATTCCTAGGAAATTGACAAAGGAAGTAAATTCCAATGAATTACAACTTCCCATTGAATTTATTTCCTACGTCAATCAAACGACTCCTAAGATATAGATTGGATCATGATTCATGAATGAATGATGCAATATTTGCTATGAGAGCTTTTATATTTTTTTTCTTTTTGCGTGGGTCACTCATTACAGAGGCGGATGATGTGTCAATCGTCAATGCGTGCTCTTCCTCTACTCTCTCGGTCTCATTTGCAAAAGGTAAAAGGTAACCCTAAACTCGCTTATCACCCGACACTGCCTCACACTCAAGACTCACCGCTCGCGTCGCCAGTCACCGGCATATCGCGCCAGCCGCCACCGCCGTAGCGCTTGAAGCCAGATCGGGAGTTGCTCGATGACTCACCATTGCTAATTGGCTGATTGCTCGTCACTTGTAGTCTTGCTGCTCCCGACTGCCGTTATTTCAAAGCCACCACCGGCAAGGCCGTGTTCCGTGAACTCCACCAGACCTGCAGACCAGACCATCACCTTCTTCAATATTTCAATTGACTCCAATTTCTGGTAATTAGGGTTTCTTGATTTTCAACTCAATTTCTTCAATTAATTGTTATTTGTTACTCCGTATTATTTATTAATCTTGGGGTGATTATTTGGATGATGCATATAAATGTTAATGGGTTGATTATGAATGTGCTCGATTAGTGTTTTGATTGTATCTATCAATGAATTAGTGAAGTATGATTGTGAATGGGCCATGTGTTTGGTATTTGGTAATGAGTTATGAGTCTATAATTTTAAGTTTTTTGATTTAATGTAACAATGAATTTGTGTTTGTTAATGTTCTTGCTACTTGGGTTATGTATTTGGTAATGAGTTATGATTCTATGCTTGAATGTTTTATGTGTTTATTAATGTTCTTGCTACTTGGTACTTGCTAAATTTCAAAATAATGACAAGAAACATGAAAACATTGCTTCTTTTTTTTTTTCAAAACGTATTAGTAGAGAAAGTGGTCTACTCCAAGCCCCCTTCCAACTCAACAAAGTCAAGCACTAAAATAATTCTCCTCCATCATCTATTCCTTCCTTAGGCCGCATTAGTTTTAACTCAAGGAAGAGTTATCTTTCCAAAAATCGCCTCCTTTAGTTATAAGTCTTTAGGCTGCACTAGCATAACTTAGTGGTTTTGCTTACAATAATTTTTCATTTATTATGAAAGATGAAAATTGGCATTGTCACAACAAAATGAACTATGAAAAATTCTAATTTGTGATTTGAAGCCCATAGATAACTTAAGTGGTCTACATATGCATAACATAGATTTTGCTATGTTGGTCAATTGTATTAACCTAACCTGATACCTATGTTACTCGTACTTAATATTTTACCTGAATTATATGTGCTGGATTCTCAATACATAGATATGAAAAAGATGCTTAATTGCTTAGTATATTTTTAATCACATTTTTTTGTTTCATATATAAGCTAAGTGGCATAGACAGATACATAGACCCTTATTCGGTAATGCCAATGCTAAGTGATAGGTTATGATTTGGTGATTTTAGGGATTGAATTTGATTTGAAAGGAGTATGCTGAAATTTGGGAAAAGCAGCTGTCATGCAAATTATGTGCAAAGGTGAATAATAGTAAACTTATTCAAGCAGTAGTTGAACCCTTAAAGCAGGAATTTAAAACATAACTATATTTGTGAATGATAGTAATGGTGGTGTAGTTCTGGAAATTTTAGGATTTTTAATAATGTCTGCCATTTCTTTCTTGAGCTTCAAACTTTTGTTGTTTGGTGAAGATTGAAGAAAATAAGATATTTTAATAGTCAAATGATTGAAAATATTGATGCTTATAATTTATTTATTTGGGAGATTTTGTTTATCACTAATGATTTGTGATGGGAATTTTTTAGTATGAAAAGGGTGTAAGGATTGATTGTACTATACGCTGGATTTGCTGTACTACTTTAATTAGGTATTGATTGTAATTTGAAAAGGGGGAAAAAGAGTGATCATATGCTCTAATTTGATTCGTGAAATAGATTTAGAATTAGAGAAGAATTGAGCAATATTTTCCAATTGGACTACTGAAATGGTCGTTCTCATAACTTATTCATATGACTTGGTGAATTACCAAGAATAATCTGGACATGCCATTTAATTTTATTTTCATCCTTACAGGATTCATGATGGTTACATTTCGTTCAGTGCTCGTATTCTCAACTATCTTAAGGGTAGTTTTGATCCTCTACGGAGACTGGCAAGACTCCCATATGGAAGTTAGATACACTGATATTGATTATCTTGTCTTTTCTGATGCTGCTGCTTTGATGTCTTCTGGGGAGTCTCCTTTCAAAAGGACCACCTATCGTTATTCACCGTTACTTGCCTTTCTACTCATACCAAATGCAGTTTTTCATCGTTCTTGGGGGAAATTCCTATTCTCAGCAGCAGGTTTGAGATTTTTATTATACCAGATGTAGAATTGGTTGTGTTGGTGTGCGTTTCTTTCAAGTTTAAACTAGCTTTCTGAATGTCAGCTTCTTTGCAAAACATTTAGTCTCTTTGTAGTATTTTCATAATTTGTTTCTGAATATCTGCTTATTTTTGATACAGTATTCTTTGTTATTGACATAAATGTCCTCTTAATCAAACCAAGAATTCTAGATTTGATTGTTGGTTGAGCCTTATATTTGGGCAAGAATGACTATGTTTCCAGGATAGCCACAATATGTTTGTGTATTTACATTTTCTTTGGGTGGGCAAGGAATCATTTTTTATAGTCAACAATTGCATATTCTCAACTTGTATGGCTACTGTGGTCTCCTTGATTGCAGATTTGGGAAATGTACTAGGAAGTAAGAGCTGCCCAGCTTTATATGGCCATCATCTTAGTTGCAATGTGTCTACTTTGCAGATCTGCTAGTCGGATACTTTATTCACACCATTTTGAAGCTACGTGGAGTACCTGAGAAAATATGCACTTACTCGGTGATGGCGTGGCTTTTCAATCCATTTACCTTTACCATAGGAACTCGTGGGAACTGTGAACCTATTGTCTGTGCAGTGATCTTATGGATCATTATCTGTATAATGAGAGGTATTATTCTAATCTAATTTTTTATGTCTATTTTTCTGTCTTAGTCTTTTTCTTTGTCTTTTACTTTTTGGTATATAAATAACATATTTCAACTGTTCTTCAGTCGCACAATAATTCCATGAACCTCACCAAAACTAAAATTCCTGCTTTAACTACAATAATACTGGTTTCTTTTTACTGACAATTGCTGAAACCTTGGTATATATTTGTGTGCTAATGTCATTTACTATTTAGATTTATTGTCGGAGGGAAAGGTTTTTAACATCTCCTTAACACTTTCACTTGTGAGATAAGATTGTACTCCCTTTGTATCTCAACTAGCACCCTGTGTTCTTTTGGGTGAAAATTAGTGGAAAGGGGAATTGAGTTGAAGAGTTAGAAAAAAACAAGTGGATGATTGAAATGAGTAGTTAAGATGGATAAAGAGAATAAGTTTATGGATGAGATAAAAAGAAGAGTGATATTGTTGCCAAAAAAGAAATCGTGCAATATCAGTAGGATAGACTAAAATGAAAGTGATTATAATTGAGAGGGAGGAAGGAAGATTAATTTCGGGAGTGTGCTAAACCTTATCGTATGACAATTGATCATTTCCAGCGTGAATCCCTTTGTATGTGAACTTACATGGATAGGTAATGTGAGAAGGGTATATGTATTGGGGTACTGCCAAAAGAAAGCCCTATATATTATTAAGGAGAAAGCATAATGACTCTAATGCCTCTATGTAATGGCTTTTCGTAAACAGTTTTCAGGTTCATGTCTGTACCCCTCTTAGTATTTGCTTGTAATGGGACAAATCTTGTTGAGTTTTAGTTCTATTTCTTTTTTGTACGCACAAAGTGACTGGCGATATACGTATTTACACTGTGCTGTCATTATGTTTTGTGTCTTTAATTAAGAATTTTTTGGTGCTAATGGATTAACCGACTTCCGGATCTGAATGCTGAATCTTGTTCTGCTTTAATTGCCAAGTATGTTGCTTTTATTCCTTTGTGTCACCGGAACAAACTGTTTACTGTATTGTTAAACTGATGCTGTATTTGATAATGGAATTGCTTTTGTTTTCAACTTAGAACTAGTTATTTATTTATTTATTTATTTTATTTTATTTTATTTTTTAACTATGTAAGTACAAAAAATAGTTCATAATTCAATCAGTCTGAAAAAGCAAAATTCAGGGTTAATAATTAAACTCCATTTTAAATCTGCAAATCCAGTTTTGATGAAAGTTCAACAGTTAATCAGTAATAATTTCTAATGAATTACTGTTCAGGAATCAGTAAAATTCACTTTCAATAGGCAATTTTTTTTAAAAGTGCGTAAGTGGCATCCATAGTTTGCAAATGTTAGCGCTTATAGATTTGATGTAAAGTTTAACAGATGAATCTCTTTTGTTAGTGGTGGTTTGCTCCTTCGTCTGTGAGCCCCTGTTCTTCTGATTCGTTTATTACTAGTACTTTGTAAACTGGAATATCAGATCATAACTCAAAAATGCTAATTCGTCTGTGATCCCCTGTTCTTTGTACTCTTAACAGGGCGGATCTACCAAGCTGCTTTTTGGTATGGACTTATTGTCCACTTCAGAATATATCCTATTATATACGCACTTCCTATTGTCTTAGTTCTTGATCCGCAGTACATCCAACCTGGTCAGAAGCCCATTCTTGAGAATTGGAGTTCTCACAAAGAAAATTCACATCAACATTTAGATGATACAGAACTAAAGACTTTATGGAGTCTGCTTACGAGCCTTTTCTGTTGGACTAGAATCTTGTTTGGGTTGATATCCGGTGCCATCTTCCTTGGTTTCACAGGACTCTTTTATTATCTTTACGGGTGGGAATTTCTTTATGAGGCGTTGCTTTACCATCTCACTCGAACCGATCCAAGACACAATTTCTCCATATATTTCTACCACATATACCTCCACTATGAACATGAGTTCTCGATACTAGAAAAGCTTGTCTCTTTCCTTCCACAATTTTCTGTGCAACTAGTTCTTATGTTCTGCTTTGCCTTGGATCTTCCTTTCTGTTTTCTTGTGCAGACGGTGGCGTTTGTTGCATTCAATAAGGTTTGTGATTGCCTTCGTTTTATTTCTCCAAAATTTCCCCTTTTTTTGCTTCTATTTGATTTCAATTATAATCTGGCCTTACTCGATAAAATATTGAATTCTCTTTTTAATAGGTGATTACAGCACAGTATTTTGTGTGGTTCTTTTGCTTGATACCAGTGGTATTGCCATGGAGTAAGATGAAATTAAAATGGAAAGGTCTCCTTTGTGTTTTGGTTTGGATGGGGACTCAACTTCATTGGCTAATGTGGGGATACTTGTTGGAATTCAAGGGAAAGAATGTATTCTTACCTCTATGGATTGCAAGCATACTATTCTTGGCCGCTAACTCCTACGTTCTCATTGCGATTATCAGTTGCCATAGATACTCTCCAATATTTCAACGGCTTAATAGGAGCTTGAAGAGTGACTAAAAAGCGATGTAGCTAGGTGATCAAGGCTTCGAGAATGCTAAGATGTCCAGGTATACTTTGAGCATTTTGTGCTACATGTATGATGTTAAATTTTTTGCGAAAAGATGTTTTATCCTCTTACGTTAACTAGGAAATTTGAGACAACTATATGCCGATCGCTATGACCTTCACAGTAAGAATGCGCTGGGTTTGGAACCGCTTTTGGATACATTTTACATTATTATGGTAACCTTGAAGATTTTAGTCAAAAATTGGCTGGCTTGAGCGTGATCCAATATTCTTTTTTGATGGTTTGGTATTGGTTTTCATGCGAACCGACCTGTCATACATTTTTTTTCTGTTGATTTGAAGTTATAATTCTCCATGATAATTTGTTAGAAATTGAAGTCATGGATGTCATAAGTTTTTTTTTTTTCCATTTTTTTTGTTTTTAAAAAAACTGGAGCTCTCTTACATTGAAGCGTTATGCAGATTTTGAGTTATGACTAGTAACTTGGGGCGTTAATGAGTTAAAATTACTTCTATAGTTCTATTATGTAGAGATAGGCATAGAATTGGATCCAATGTGAGCACTATTTGATTTGAGGGTTGGCTAGAGAAATAGTGCGGGCAAGGAGAAGAAAGAATTTATCATTCCAATAACTCTAAGTTTCGACAATCGAATCCTATTCGCAAGAATAAAAGAGAAAACCCTTGACCATTGGAGCTTTAGTTATCTAGTTTTAGACTGTTAATTGTATTAATGTAATCATTTTGGAACTCCACATCTGTATCATAGCTGATAGCATACATGATTACAATATGAATTATGAGGGTTTGCAATTGTGTATGTGCATTTTAACTAACACAAACGTGAATAGTTTTTTTGAAGTTGGGGTCCTCTATAGCTACAACTTTAAAATTCATGCTGCTGCTTCTACTATTTTGTATTGTCTTATTGAGTTTGCTCTATTGCTATTTTGAAAAATTTACTTAGAATAATGCAATTTATTTTATGATTTTTCTATAATAATTTCACCTATTGATTAAACATGAATAAACTCAATTTAAAGGGGTATTTGCGTAGAATAAACTTGGGTAACCCGATGACTTGCTATATTATAGGTAATTCACCAAAGAAGTGAATTGAAAGTCAATGTAAGATTAGAGAAAAATTTGAAAATTTACATAAAAAATTCTAAATAATAAAAACAAATCTAGGATTTTTTTTAACATTCTTTTAACATTTTTGTTGATATTTTATTTTAATTTTACTTTAAGAAAATGACCTTTGAAGTTGGGAATATTCATGATTATTCAATAGGTTGAATTATTGTAGAAAAATCATAAAAACCTTGGATTAGTCAATGTAATTTTTCCTACTATTTTTATATATGACTTCACCTATAATACCCTAATAAATATCTTTTTCTCATTTTTACAATAAAACCTATGATTAGTCCATTTACATACATGGTCCCATCTACAATAAACCACTAACACACCTACATATTCACTAAACAATGTCAAGGGAAAGCATTATTCCACAAGTGGAAGGCAAAGCATTTGATGAATTGAACACTAGGCCGTCAACTTTAAATAATCAAAGATAAACCCAAAGCAAAAAAAAACTCAAAAATAGACTTAATTATTTCTATATATTCTTTGTTCTACTCAGTTTATATTTTTTGTTGGAAGTTAAAATATAAATCCATAATTCATGAATTCGATAAATTGATTATATTCCTGGTAGAATAAAGTTAACTCATAAAGATAAATTATATAGATGAATTAAAAGAATATCGACAGTAACCTTAAAAAAAAAAAAAAGAAAATTGACAGTAAAGTAGAGGTGAGGGAGTAAAAAAAAAAGAGAGCAATAGATAAACGACACGTACGAAAAGCAAGAAAAATCCAGGAAAAACGGAAAGGAAAACAAAGAAAAATCTAAATTCAGGGAAAAAAACAAGCTAAACGGATTGGATTGGGAAGCGTGAAAATCGCCAACTTTAACCTGATTTGTATTCAAAAAAAGAGAAGATTCCCACGCATATTCTCCTTCAATCTCGCCTCTTTCTCATCATCTGTTCTTTCTACCTCTATCCTCTATTTCTCGCCCACCGTATACTTTTCATTCTTCCATTTTAATCTTTTCTGATTTATTTTTATATTTTGATTTTCACTTTGCCCAATTATTCCCTTCCACCCCAAATCTTATCCTTCCTTTTTTATTTTTTATATTTTATTTGTATTTATAATCTCTAAATCAATCATATCATTCCATTCAATCTTCATTGCTTTCTTCTTCTATAACCACCCCTTTGCTTTTTGATCCACCAAAACTATTAATTAAATCCCAGTTTCTTTTTAAATTTGAATTAAAAAATGTCTTCCGTTTCTCTATCCGAATCTGAGCAATTCCAATTGCTCCAAAAACTCAACGTTTTCCGCATCCATGGCCGTGATAAACATGGTCGTAAAATTCTCACCATCCTCGCAAAATTCTTCCCAGGTTTGATTCTTTTTTTTTATCCTTTTACATTTTATTTCTTGATTTGTTTTCATTATTTTGCTGATTTTTGTTTCTTTATTTTGATTTTAAAGCTCGAATTAGCGTGGATGTGGTCAAGAAATACTTGCAGGAAAAGATATACCCAAAATTGCTGAAAAAAGGGGTATTCTCTGTTCTTTACATCCACACTGGTGTTGATAGAGGACAGAATTTCCCTGGAATCTCAGCCCTCCGATCTATTTTCGATGATATCCCACCGTCCGTTCAAAGCAATCTTGAAACTATTTATTTTCTTCACCCTGGTCTCCAGTCTCGCCTCTTCCTCGCCACTTTTGGTCGTCTCTTCATCTCCTCTGGGTACCTTTCTTTTGCTTTTTCCTTCCTCTTATTTTAGAATTCTTATTCGTTACCTGCTAACATGCGCTAACATTATTATATATTTTTTTAATTGATCCAAGATGTTTCTTGGGATCTAATTTGGGCCGGCTTTCTTTATCATCAAACTAACTTACAAAATCTCAAAAAACATAATTTAATATTGATTTAATATTGAGAATAAAATAGGAGTATATTCTACAAATAAATTTTAAATAAAATAAAGGAAATTAGATTAATTTAATGAGATTATTAGTTGAATACTTTTTTCCCTTTTTTTTGGTGCATCCTGGTACAAGTGCACACGAATAAATGCAATTATGCAAGCTATTGGTAGGTTATTAAAAAGGATAATTTAAAGTTTAGGCATGAAAAGTACAATTTAAATTTCAATATATTGAAATAATTAAATTCTAAATTTTATGCTGGCTAAGATCCAAATAAGTTGTAGAAAATTTTATAGTATGATTTTTTTTGGAATAGTGACTTTGACTCTTTGCTTTGATTGGTTAACTTTTTGTTAATTTAATTAAAGTGTGATGCCTGTATTAATATTTAATTAATTAATCTTTTCATGAATTGTTTTTCAAGATCTTGATGTTGATTGGTGAACCATAATCTCATAAAAAAAATACAGGACTAGATTTTTATTATTAATTTTGTTTTTATTTGAGATTAAAATTAAATATAATTTTAGTAATAATAAATGGTTGGGTATGATCTGGTGTGGCAGGTTTTATGGTAAGGTGAAGTATCTAAACAGGGTAGATTTTCTGTGGGAAAACATAAGGAGGAATGCGATTGAGATACCGGAGTACGTGTACGATCATGATGAAGATCTGGAGTATCGTCCAATGATGGATTATGGATTGGAGAGTGATCATCCGAGGGTGTATGGTGCACCCTCATCGGATTCCCCTGTGGCCACTTATTCAATGCGCTGCATTTCATAGTTGCGACCAAATAATGGATGGATGATTTGTGTTGTGTAATAGGGCTTTATGTGGGAATTTTATGTTTAGATTTCTAGTACTTTCTTTTCTGTCCTTGGTTTTTTTTTGAGCCAAAAAGGAGAAAATTGGTCCCCAAAATTAAGTGTTGTGATTTTATGTAAATATTTTTTTTGGGGATATTGTAGTGTTTGCATAATGGAATTAAATATTTTATGGTTGTTTAATAGGTAGGAAATGGAAATTTAAAAACTAATATGTAAGAAACGTTATAAAAAATTTTGAAGTTTGAAATTTATGTTTGATTAAATCCAATCAAAAAATTGAACATATTCATTAAAAATTAGTACCTTTTCCATTTCTTTACATTTAAGGATGTAATAGAATTTATATTAGCTAAAAAAAGTAATTACTTATTGAAATTAGTGAATGAGGTTAGGTTATGATGGTAGTATACAATCTCTTGCACAAACTAGGTGTATAAATGGTGGATTGTAAGAAGATTAGGTCAATTTTGGATGTTTTTTCATTCATTAATCTTAGTATAATGAAAATTTTGTCGTGTTAGACTGTTTATGTATTGTTTTTGTCTTAAATTCATATATGTTTCTCTTTGGGAAAATTATGTTGTGTAGTGTTATCAATATGTACTATTGTGTCTAATTATATTGTAAATTGTGTCATGTAGTGTCCAACACACCATGTGACAATTCGGCGCTTCAAACAGGCATAATAAAATGAAAATTTGAAATAAATAAGATTATTTATCAAAAAAAGCATACAATAAGATCAGAATCAAACTTATTCTAAAACTAAGCGTGTAATCCGCAAACCTTAGGTTCGGGCTGTTCGCACTTAGTAAGTGCGTACAGACTGAAAAACTGAAAAAGGCTGTTAGCACTTAGTAAGTGCTAACAGCCTGTTTCAGTTTTTCAAGTTGTTCGCACTTACTAAGTGCGAACAGCTTCTTGTCTTAAAATCAAAATGTTGACCCTGTTTGACCTGTTCGCAGTTACTAAGTGCGAACAGACACTTGATTTTTTTGACCAGTTTATTACTGTTCGCACTTACTAAGTGCGACAGACCCGAACCTTTGCTCTGGGGTATCAGACGCTTATATTTGGAATAAATTTGATTTGGATCTTATTGCATGCTTTTTTTTAATTAAGAATCTTATCTATTTCAAATTTTCTAATAAAATCTTAATCAACAAAAGCCTCATTTCCTTACTCATTTTTGGTATGGGTTTGCCCATTTCCATTTTCATTTTTATCATGCAACACTTTTCATCATCATCATCATCATCATCATCATATTCAGTATTCCCGCACATAGATAAATCTATGATTAGGGTCTGGAGAAGGAGGCTTGACGGTGTCTCATACCCATAAGGAGAGGGCGATCAAAAGAGTCTTTCGAGTTAAGAAAAGTCTTCAAAGATAAGAACATGCAAATATTCGAACTCCTGCAACACTTTTCATTCTCTTTAAACAAGCAAAATTCTTTCATAATAACCTTACCTCAATTTCCACTAGGACTTCTATAATAATCTCAGTATCTTACCAGAAATTATATTCTCACCTTCAATTTCCAATAAACAAACACTCTAAATGTACATGTTTACTTAAAAGAGTAATATGCTAAGTTTGTAAACTGAAGAAATGGAGTCGAGCATTTTCCAAGCTATTGTATACTTCTAAATTACACTAAAACGAGTTCTATGGAAAATATCTCATGAAAAAAGGATACTAAAATAAGATTTTAGCCAAAAAATATCCTCACTTTTAAAATAGGATTTTTGTGATGACACAAATAGATAAAGATTTAGACAAGTCTTCACCATGAATAATGTTAATTATAACTTATAATAAACCACATGGGCAAACGTGAAAGCAAGGAAAACTACAAAAGTTTCAAATAAACCAATCTCGGCATGTGATTATTTTTATTGGGTTGATATAATATATACTTTTTATTTTAAAGTGATCATTCATAATCAAAGTGATTTAAAGTCATTGCTATTTATTGTTTAAGAGTGATCACTCATAAGTTTAAAGTGATCAATTACCTAAATAGGCTAATTATATAAGTTTGTCGAATGCTGACATGTCTCATACAAGTAGAGGTGGCACGGTTTGGTTTGGCCTGATCTGACACTTAAATCAGATTAAACAAAGAATTCTAGTCTGAAAATTTTTCAGATTGGATCGGATCGTTTAAGTCACTAGATCAAAAAGGACAAACCAATCTACAACGGTTTGATTTGATTTAATTTATATTATACTTTTTTCATTATAAAATTGAGGATGAAAGCTATTGTACATCGGTACAAGTTGTTTACATTAGACCCACTACAAGAAGCCCAATTCTCGCTCAACAAAGTCATGTTAGTTGATCCAATTAGCCGAAAACAAAATGACCCGTGCCAATTATTTCCTACCCACAAAAAATTGGATGAGACCGCCTCACTTGTGAGACACATCTTATTGGACCGGTCCAATTGTACAATTTTCTTTACCGATTTCACAAATTAAAATGTCAATTTTGAGAGTTAAAAGACCAATTTCGAGGATTTGAAATTAACATTTTAAGTTATATAATTTGATAATTTGAAGACTTAAAAGAATAATTTCAATACTTTAAAAATTAATTTTAAAACTAAAAAATCAAAATCCAGAACATTAAATTCTCATATAAATTTTAAGTTAGGATTTCTCAAACATTAAAGTTGATATTTAAAACTTTAAAATTAACCTTTTAGTCTTAAAATTGGATTTTTAAGTGTTAAAATTGTCTTTTTAAGTATTAAAATTAGTATATCAAAATATTTTTAAAAAATTATTACGCTTGGGATTAATGTCGTCTCACATGAGACTTACCCTTTCCTACCCCGCGGAGCCCACAACCGCCAAAGGTCAAAAAGTACACGTTGTAATCAGTTAATTCCCTAAATAATCGTCTAACACCCATATACTTAAAGTAAGACATTGCTCAGTGTTACTTCATAATAATTTTTAATTTATTTCAACTACATTTTTTATTTTACTTGTTATTACTAACGACAAGGATGAATTTGTATAAATTTGACTATTAAACCTCGCTTAAACAGTTAAATACTTCCTCCGTTCCGAAATACTTGCTACATTTCGATTTTGTGCACTATTCATCGTTCAAGTTTATTTTACATATTGCGACTAATGTGTAAGTAAAAATATAGTCAAGTGGGATCTTGTTTGAATCGTCTAATCGCATACTTTCATAATATTAAATTTTTATAATTTTTAGTTAAGTGTAGTTTAAGATATTAATGATCAAAATTGTGCATTGGATTGCGTAAAAAAGTGAAATGTAGCAAGTATTATGGAACGAAGGAAGTATAAGTCAATTAATAATATTAGGATAAGAAAATATTATTGTAATTGTTTAACCTCACTTGTTGATTGTGGTTAAGATGAGCTCAACTTCTAAAAAACAGAGAATTGGAGTTAAGAAGTGCCTTTTTGCAATTAAAATTTCAACTTCTAAATTAGAAGAATGGAGGACAGTTTTTGATGGCAAAGGATTGCGCATAAGCCGTATGAAAACAAAATTTTAAAATGCAACTTTAGTGGTAATGAGCAACATGATGAGCTGATCATTGGAGAAGATGTGATTGCAAGTACGAATAAGTTCAAGTATAGGGTCTGTAATCCAGAGTAATGGCGAGATTGATGGAGATGTTACACATCGTATACAAGCGGGTTGGTTTAAGTAGCGAGCAACCATTGGAGTGTTATGTGATAAAAAGGTCCCGGTTAGACTGAAAGGTAAACCAAAGTTGCCATTAGACCAACTTTGTTGTATTGGACAGAGTGTTGACCCGTTAAGAAGATTCATGAACAAAAGATGGAAGTAACAGAGATGCATATTAAGAAAAACATGTGTGGTAAATAAAAATGGATAGAATCAAGAATCAAGAGTTTAGAGAGAAACTAGGTGTTGCCCCTTTATCTGCTAGAATGCGTAAAAATAGGTTAAGATGGTTTGAACATGAGCAAAGAAAGACATTTGATGCTCCCGTTAGAAGGATAGAAAGCACCATAGTGGAGGGTAAGAGAAGTCGGGGAAAATCCAAGAACACGTGGGTAGAGCAAATTAAGAACGACTTGAGTGAGACGCGCCTTTCCACGGACCTGACTAAAGATAACAATAGTTGGAGACGTCAGATACATGACCACTATTCCGCTCTTTTGTTCCTACTCATCCTTTTAGTTTATCTTTTTATTTTTTTTCTTTTTTAGTTTTGTTTTTTTGTAACCTTTGGTTTTTTTGACCTTTTTATATAACATTGTCAGTCGTCACTCATTTTCTTTAATGCATGGCTCTTCTCCTCTTGGGATATAAGTAGACCACTTTCCTCTAGTTCTCTCCTAAAGGGATTACAAATGTGAATTATTTGTCACTTTATTTCACCCATACCTTGCCTTTTGAGCGGAATATTAAGTATGATGATGAAGAATTTTTATTTTCTTTCAAACATCTTAATCCTATTAAGTACAATATCATTGGAGTATCATATCATATTCCCTATAATTGTTATTTTATGCAATTATGAGCAGACAAGAATGCCAAATCATCGATTGCTTAACAAATATTTAATACTTCAGATTGAATCATAAAATCAAATACTTCTATTAAATAGATAAATAAGATTGTATGCTCGCGGTCGTAAGTCGTAATAGACTTGTCCTCGAGGAGCACGAGTTGGTTGACAATATTCATTTTATGTGTATGCGCGTTAAAATAACCGACTACTTTTGTGTTTTAAATATTTTTAACGAATAAAATAATGCAGGCTTTGGACAGTCGGATCAGATGGGGCATTTATCACCACCAAAAAGGCAATAAAGCATAGTACACGTTACATTTATTTATTACTTCCTCCGTTCCATTTTACTTGCAACAGTTACTGTTTTTGGAAGTTTCATATTACTTGTAACATTATTATTTTTGGCAAAAATAATCTATTTATTTTATCCTCACTTTATTCCTATTACATATCACCATCAATCATACATCATCTCATTAATTATTAAATATACCCACAACTCACAACAACTTTTGATGAAGTAATTTTTTTTATTTTCACCTCACATATATCATACTGATTTGACAACCCTTAAATATTGCGTCAAAACCAATGGTGCAACTAAAATGGAATGGAGGAAGTAGTTATTACCCTCCGTCTCACCAATTTTGCTTCATATATTTTCTCCGTTTTAATTTACTCGTAATGTTGAAAATACTTGTAATATTGGAAACACTTGAACAATTTACTATTTTACTTAATTTGTGACTTATCTGTAATCTATAAGTGAAAACATAGTTAGAGTGATCTTGTTTGATTCATCTCAATGCAAAGATTATTAATATCAAATTTTTATAATTTTTTATTATACATAATTATATATAATAAGGATTGAATTAGTACATAAGACAACATGCGTGAAAAAAAAACAAATGTTGCAATAGCAAACCAAAAAAGTGATAAAATGATACTCCTTCCGTTCCTTTTTGTTTGTCCACTTTACCTTTTGCACACATTTTTTTAGCAAATTTTAAGTCTTAATATCTCTAAGTACGCTTCATAAAAAATTATAAAGATTATATATTAAAAAACTTTACATCAAGACAAATTTAACAAGTTCTCACATGAATCTTCATTATCTACTTCAAAAATCTAATTTTCAATTTTCTCTTTCTTAAAGTGGACAAAAAAAAATGGAGGGAGTAATTTAAATGTGTTGATGAAAGTTAAAAAGAAAGTGTATACCATGATCAAAAACAAAAATAAAACAAATTACAAAAATAAACTAAAATAGAAAGTAATGGAAATTTCAACACTAATTATGTATAAAGTTATAAAAAAGTTGATATGAATTAAATTTATATTTAGATTCCAAATGAATGAAATAAGATTTTAGATAACTAAGTATTAAATTATAATGTAAGAATTAAGAATAAATGAACATTTTTAAATAATCGATAAATAGTGGAAAAAAGCAAAAAAAAATTTCCGGCAAATAGGAGAGAGTGAGAACTGAGAGACTAGATAGTGTCCAATGAAAAAGAACATAACTTTAATAATAAAAATAATTTAAAAGATTAAAATATGCAAATAAGACAATAATTTGTATAAGAAGATAATTGTTCTATTTTTTGGTACTAAAATTAAGTGCTCATTGGTTTTATGTAATCTTCTAAACTAAAATCGTGGCACTTCATGAAAATACAAAAAACATGTGTAACACGACAATCAACATTATTCATCTTTAACTGTATAATTATTTTCGCATCCTGTTGTATTCTAGTTGAATCCACTTCTTTGACTAGCTAATAATATTGTTTTTTCTGTTAGCAACTAAGCGAGTCTTATAAATTAAGTGAAATGTATTAATTACCTTCATAATAGGGGAAATCATCTTCTTTTTCCATCATAATTTTTCATGCTCATTTTACCTTCTTCATAACTATCTCAAATACTTTAATGTAGTGTTTGGGAACAAGTATTTCATTTTAAATTATGGATTTCAATTATAAAATCATAAATGAAGAATTTGAAAATGACAAGATTGGGGTAGTCATTTTTAAATTCCCAACTTTAAGTACTATAAAAACAATGGTGGAATTTGATCAAAATACAAATTTGAAATTTTTTGATTTGTCAAACAATAAATTATATCCAATTACAAATTTACAAATGAAATCATTATTCTCAAACATGGCATAAATGCATTTTCATTTGCTTTTGGTCGTGTATTAGCAGATGACTTTAAAAAAGTTAGCAAACTATTCTATCCCTCCCTATTAATTGATTATGGATATTTTCTTATTAAATCAATTTATTGATGTCTTATTTTTTGTTTTTGTCATTTTTTTTTTACTCTTTTAGTGTTACTACAACAATACAACAATACATAAATATTAATATTTTTTATGGAAAAAAAGAGTTTTCAATCCATTTTTAAGTGGTCTTTTACCCCTTTTTGATTTTGATGTAAAACCCAAATATTCTATTGTCTATTAATAGGAGGGAATATAATAGAAATGGGCAAATGTTCATGGGATATGAGGAAGTATATTTGACAAACTCTAAAAGACAAGTAGTTGAAAGAAAAAGCTTAAAGGTAAATTTAACCGGATATGGTTGTGGACAAAGGAAAATAAGATCGCGAAGCCTCTAGCTCTAAACACTTGAATGCGGTAATCGGTAAATCACAAATTCTTTTTTTAGAAAGTTGTCCTGTGAGACCACTTTAGTGGAGTCAGATCAAATAAATTTTTTTAAAAAAAATATTATCGGCCCGTTTGGTAGGTGGTAATAAATCGCGGTAATAGGAATGAAAAACTAGTATATGAACAAATTTATTCCAATGTATTACCAATGTGAGAGATGGTATTAGGTGGTAATTGAAATTTTTTTTGAATAATTCATTCCCATTACAACCATTTAGTACCACTAACCAAACGGGTCGTATATGAACAAATAGATATTTATTTAATAATGACCTTTTTGTATGAATCCGTCTCACGATAAGATGGTCTCATATAAGACGAGATTAAGTAATCTGCATTGCAAGAGACCGTCTCACTATGATACAGGTCCATGCAAAGGTCTATTAGGAAAAAACATTTAAAAAAACAATGAAAACTGAATTCTCATTTATACAAGAACCATTTTTTAATATAATTTGAGTTGATCCAATTAAAATCATATCACAGTGGAACTGCTTCAATAGAGAATTAGTGAATTACAAATCTTCAAAATCAACAAGCTAGTTACTATAATAAATTTAATTATATAGTAATAAATATAAATTTTAATATTAAATTGAGAACACTATTATTACTAAAAATGAGTATATATTTAAAAGTCATTTGTTATCTATTTTTTTTTGGCATTTTAACTATATTTTAATAAATAAAAAGTGAGATGATTTAAATTTTATCTTACAATAATAAACAATTAAGAATAATCTAGAGTAATAATAATAAGCTATAACATAATGAATGATAAATACTCCCACCGTTGCTTAAATTAAAGTTTTATTTGTCATTTTGAATTGTTTCATTTATTGTTCTTATATGAAAAAATTTTCCATTTATGTTGTCATTGTCCATCTTCCATTAACTTCATTTTAACGTTTTATATTTCTTATGATCCCCATATGTCTCCTTCCAACTTTATATGAACTTATTTTTATTAGTTGTGGTTCTCATATTTTTTGCACTAACTTTTTTTTAATGTTTTTTTTAATGTGTATGGCCTTTAATTATTCTCTTTTATCAAATTTATTGTATTACTACCTTCTATTCAGCCTCAATGTCTCATATTTGTTTCGGTACTACTAACTCATCACTCTTAATTTTTATTTTACTCTTAATCTATAAGTTAAAACATAGTCATGTGATGTGAGATCTTGTTTAATTTGGTGAACAGAGGAAGTATTAAATTTTATCTTAGACTAATGAATAATTGAGAAAGAATTTTTTTAGGGGGATATGTTTAACTAGTAACGACATAAATAATTAATACCGATTATTTTATTCAAATAAGTAGTAATAAATGACAAATCACGTGGCCAATTCATTTTCGAATATCCCCATTCACAATCTCAATTATCAACTTTTTTACATACAAATTTTGGCTATAAATAGAAACCCATTCAAGCCAAAAAAAACAAAACAAGCCTTGGTTTCTACTTTTAACAAGATAAGGAAACAATAAAAATTCACATATAATACAATGGCCATGTCTTATGCAATAGCACCAATTGGTGGTATTAAGCAAAATTGTTTACCATCAACCAAAAAAATCTGCAGGATTAATCAAAATGGTTTTGCAAATTTGATTAATTATAATGTTGATAGATCATCTTCAAAATGGTGTTCTTCATCTCTTACTGTTAAGAGTTTGAAGAGGGTGGCTGAAGCAGTAACTGCACCAGCTGAGGTTGTTCTTGTGGATGGTCTCCAACCTGCACTCATTACTCCACCTACTGATTTGAGAAGGGATGATTTCCCTTCTAACTTCAAATTTGGTGCTTCTACCTCTGCTCTTCAGGTCAACTTTATTCTTTTAATACACTTTTAAGTTATTTTTTACGCAAATTGTTGTGAGAGACGGTCTCTTTGAGAGACCAACTGATCTAATTGGATTGGCCTATAAAGGAAAATGTAGAATAAGAGTAAGAATTAAACACTAATGAACTGGGTCTGAGAGACGTCTCTCAAAAAGATGTCTCTCTTGAGACTTGCTGATTATTTTTGATTATATAATAAGTTTTTTTTTTTGTTTACAAATTGTTGTGTGAGATGGTATTTCCGAGAGGCATCATTAGATATATGGGCTAAATAGCCCGATTAATAAAAATTAAAGAAAAAATAAAAATGTGTGCTTTTTATTTTGAGGTTGTTTTGTTGAAAAACGGTCTCTAACAGAAGTAGCTTTTTAATAGGGGCAGATTTTCGAGAGAAAGAGAATGCTAAATAGTAAATAAGAATCGAATTTTAAATTTTACCAACAGAATCAACATAAGTTGGTCCCATTCTCATTTAACACTTAATCTCTCAAATTATTTTTAATTAAAAAGTTCTCATTTAAAGTAAAATATTTTGATGTGTCCTAGAATACTTTATAAAAAGTTGATTACTTTTACACTTTAATTTTCAATAATGCAATTTGTAACAATTTGTGCATTTGTCAAATAATGTATGATAGACTGAGGGAAACGGAACCGAAGGTGGAAGAGGACCAAGTACTTGGGATTTCATGATTCAAGCAAACAAAGGGAAAAAAGCTGTGGACTCCTACAATATGTACAAGGTTTTTACTCATTTTCATTATCTATTTTATTTAGTCAAATCACATAAGTACTTGCCCATTTAACATTGTGCAATAATGCTTGGGTTATATATATATATATAAATATATAATTAACACCTCGTGATTAGCTACATCTACCTATTGGATAGTCTATCTGTATAAGGTGTTAATTGATGATTAGTTTAATAAACAATTACATATAATTTTGATATGTAGTTGGTAATTGATAAGTACTATCTTTGTTATTTATTAATATTTACGCTTTACTCAAAAGCCCTCACTTAAAAGGATAAAGTATAACCATTAATAAATAACGGAAGTAGTACATGTTAATCTTTATATTCATAATACTATTTTAGGTGGATAATTTACCCAATGAGTAATTCATTTCCTGTTAGGAGTGTAAAACTTTGCATGCATAATTAAAAATTATAAATATTTAATATTATAAAAATATATATTAAAGAGGTATCAAATAAAATACACATACTCTTATTTGAAACCGTCTATATAATAGACGTCTCAAGTTTTGGGGTTGACCCAATTTATATATTAAAAAAAAACTGATTGATGGTTTTGTAAGTTAAAAAAGAGATATTGATTGGGCTTTTGAAAAATGTTTATACTATAGACAGTTTCTTAAGAAAGATCCTGAATAAAATATCACTTAATTAACATACATAACAGGCAAACTTGCAAATGGCCATAATTAAATATCCGTATCCAACCAGTGAAGATAGATTAATTTAATTATTCTCTAAAATTTGACTAAAATAGTAAAATTAGTGTTGGAATACGTCACAATCACACTAATATCGAAGCATTCACCTAACCAAATAAATACTCTCAATCTAATATACCCTCTTATTCATTACAAGGGAGTATTTATCTCTTACTTTTTATCTATATTTTATTAATAATCATAATTTATATTAAAGATATTACTTTTTATTTTGAGTTGGAGGAGTATTAGAATTTCTTCGGTTTGAATTTACAATGTATTTAAAAATTAAGAATTCTTCTAAATTAATGTAGAATTAAAAATTTACTATAAATTATTCGTTTGCCCTATATATTTTCCATCAGTTTAAATTATAATGCGGAGAGTTTTTTGAATCAAATTTCAGGAAGATGTGAAGCTATTGAAAGCTATGGGCATGAATTCTTACCGTTTCTCCATCGCGTGGCCTAGAATTCTCCCTCGTAAGATTTTTGAACACCTCAATCATCTATTTTTATTCTTGCTAGTCAAGGTAGCAAATAAATTGGCATTTGAAAATTATGGCTTCAAATTAATTGTATTTAAAGTAACTAATTAATTTGTGCAATTTGATATGTATAATCCTACTACACAATGTATATAATTCCCACAAATTATAATCCTACTATCTAATTTAACATTAAATTAAAATTATAGTAGGAGTAGTATCTATTTATATGTCAATTATTAATTTTTTTTGAACTAATGTCAATTATTATTAATATTTAATATATACTCTATAATATTCATTTAAATGATGATTTATTTGTTTTTTTTTAATATTAATTAGAGGGAACCGAAGAAGACGGTCCAATCAACCAAGAGGGCATTGATTTTTACAACAATTTCATTGATGCTTTATTAGCCGAAGGTATTTAATACTTTATATATGTCTTATTTATCAATATTTTTTCTCTTAAATCGAATATTTAAATTTTATTGTCAAACTTTTGATATACAAAAATATATTTATAAGAATTCTAAATATTTGCTTTTTATATTTTTTAAAAAGAAATTATTAAAGTTAATTGACTTTTTAAAAACCCACAATTAACAAATATTTTGAATAATGAATAGGTATTGAACCAGTTATCACTTTATTCCATTTCGATCTTCCGGTGGCCCTTCAGAACAAGTATTACGGCTTCATGGACAAACAGATTGTGTAAGTCCTCATTCCACTAAAAATATACCCCTGCACAAAACTAGATGTGTTCTTTCGGATTATTAACTCGAATTTAAATCAGATGTTTCGATATATTTAAAATAGAGTTTTGTGTCATGTTGGTTTTTACATAATTGCAAATATGCTTTTAGAGTCAAGTTAAATCAATTTTAATTATAAATCGAGTAAACATCAAATCGTCCTTTGTACGGTGTGAAATTACTTATTACTCTTAAATTTTTGTTTGGTAATGTTTTATTAAAATGTATATCTAATGTATAATTATTTAGTTATTATAAATTTATTTGATTCATCTTAATGTATAACATATACTTCCTCCGTATTTAGTTATTTGCAACTTTTACTAAAAATGGCGTATACTATTATTTGCAACTTTCTTTTTTTTTCCATTTAAAGAAAGTTTTTTTATTACTTTTTTATTATCTCTCTCTTACTTTTTAATACTCTCTCTCATACTTTTTAATACTCTCTCTTACTTTTTAATATTATAATACTATAATCCCACCCCATTAACCTCATTAATCTATTTTAATACACTACTAAAAGTTTTGCCTAAGAGTCCGTGAAGGACCCCAAAGTTGCAAATAATTAAATACGGAGGAAGTATATGTATTGATGATATTTAGTCTATATATTTTTTTATATATTTCTTACCAGTTATTATATAAAATAAAAAATTATCCATTCAGGTAGTTTGGAAGATTGAAATGTTGCAAGCAAAAACGATATTGTAATTTTTAGATAATTTTCTAATCAAAAATCGAGTCCAATAATAGAATATGGTCTGCATCAAGGTAAAGTTAGACTGAAATACAATTTGACCCATGTTCATCTCTAAGTAAACCATTTTGTAATCAAAATTGAACATATTTTCTATGAAGTTTACAGACTAAGATTAATTTTTAAACTAAATATTTACAACATTTTCTGTTTGATCGCACTCTCCTGTATGGATATGAGTTGCCGCTGTTTTTCCCTCTTCATACCTTGCCCATAGTTTTCTATGAGTGGGATACACTGGATTGGATGATGATGATTTACATAATTTTGTTGATGTACTCTATAAAAGTTGATTTTGATGAGTTATATATTGAAATGTGTAACAGAGAGGACTTCAAGAAGTATGCTGATATTTGTTATGCCAACTTTGGTGATCGAGTAAAATATTGGTCGACAATTAATGAACCCTATGTATTTGGGTCATTTGGCTACAGAATGGGTTTGCCCAAAGAAATTCAGGACAACCCACTTGGCCCATACATTGCCACTCATCATATCATCTTAGCTCATGCCGCTGCTGCTAAACTCTATCACGATAAATACCAGGTAGGCTCTGTTTGACAAATAAATGTTAATTAAAGTTGTTTATTGGTTTGACCGATTGTAAATATTGACTGCTAAATAGCCCAATTAATTCAAATTAGAAAGAAAATAAAAATATGGGTCTTTTGTTTTGAGGTCGTCTCTATGAAAGACGGTCTCTCACAAGAGTGGCTGTAATTAAAGTTAGTCGACTGTTAAGGAGATTTTTGGTAAAACTTATTTGTTTGTTGATGACTGTTTATTAAGGAAAAAATAAACCAAAAGCCAAAAAACTTCTGGGAGTATTATTTTGGTTTTGGTCCAAAAGCATTTTCTTGAGTAGGAGGACTCCTTTTAGTCGCGCTCTCCTTTAAGGGTATGAGTTGTCGCCGTCCTTCTTTCTCAAGATTCCATCCATAATGTTTTATGAGTGGAATACACTGAGTAGGATGATGATGATAGATGTATACCCAAAGAAATTGGTACAAATGATGTATACTAAAAGAAATTGAATTTGGTACAAAAGTAAAACGAGAGTATGTGATACTTTTGTAAGCACGCAACGCATATTCGCCAAATTATCCATTAATTATAAAATTAATCTCTATTGTACATGTTAAATACTTTAATAAAAATTAGTCGTATAATTATGTTATGTTCCTCTTTAACTTTTTATTTGTGATGTGCAGAAAAAACAAAAGGGTAAAATTGGAATTTCATTGCCATGTAAATGGTATGAACCTTTCTCATCTGACCCCACGGATCAAGTTGCTGCCCATAAGCATTTGGACTTCATGTTGGGTTGGTAAGTTTCAAATATCCAAAGACTATTGTAAGAACGAGATTAAATAAGACAACGTAAATCCATAATGAAAGAAAAACATAACAAATAGAAAATAGAGCCTATAAAAAATTGTGATAAAATTAAAAAGAAAGTCACGCTATAGTGTCAATTGGCGAGAACCTCTTGTGTGAATTGATCCACATTAAAATAGCGTGAACCAAGTTTTAAGACTCCTATTCCTACTCTCCTTTTTCTTCATTACATACTCTAAAGTGAATGGAAAAAACTTTTTGCAAAAAATAATTTTAAATTTTTAAAATTTTTAAATTTAAATTTAAATTTTTTAAATTTTAGAATTTTTATATTTTAAATTTTTTAATTATTAATTTTTGTTTGTTCGTTTGTTTGTTTTCTTTTATAATTTTTAATTTTAATTTTTTTAAATTATTAATTGTCTTTAGTTTTTTAAATTTTAAATTTTTTATTTTTAAAATTTTGATTTTTTTTTAAATTTTTTTATTGTTTTAATTTTAAAATTTTTTTTGATTATAAGAGTGAAATTGATGAAGTGTAAGATTATAAATTAAAAGTGTAGGGTGAAAGAGTGGGGAGGAGAGTGAAGTGCAGTGAAGTGGAGTGGAGTGGAGTGAAGTGTAAGACTTGGTCCACACTAATATTAGTGTAGACCAAGTCCATACTAGACTTTTTCATCAATTGGCACATTTACGTCAACGTACAATCAATATGACTTTAAATTTTCTCTAGATCCGCCCCGATAATGCAAATAATCAATTCTTTGATCTTTTGGCTATAGGTACATGGACCCATTCGTGAAAGGAGATTACCCTACGTCAATGAAGGAAGCTATAAAAGGACTGCCTAAGTTCACCAAAGAGGAAACAAAAATGGTGAAAGAAGCTTGTGATTTCATTGGTGTCAATTATTACACTGCTAGATTTGCCAAGCAATCCGCCACTGTTGATGCACAAAAAGGAAAAATCACTGTGGAGTACGCTGAATCAATAGGTCCTTTACCAATTACCATGCTCCTTAATAATTAATTATCTCATATTTAATTTTTTTAAACAAATTATGGTAATTAATGATTATGTTTAATTCTTCTAAATACAGTGAATGATAAAGGACAAATAATTGGTGAACAAGCACAAGGACAAGAAGATATCTATGTTAATCCAGCGGGTCTCAAAAACTTGCTACTTTACATCAAAGAAAAATATAACGACCCTGAACTTTACGTCACTGAAAATGGTTAGTTTTGTGTTTGATTAATTAATAAATTTCTTTTACAACAAAACCCTTTGGGATAAAATTGCCGAAGCAACATTGACCCTGTTCATTGTAAAAGTTTAACTCATTAACTAAAAGTTTAATCTTATAATAGCGTCAAAATTTATATATACTGAAGCTAACATGTTAGTATAAAATGGACGTACTAGGTGTTCCTGAAAAGCCAACAGTAACAGCATCTGTTATGGATTTAATCAACCAAGGAAAAACTGAAGAATTGAAAGCTGCATTTTTTGATGACAAGAGACTTGCGCATGCCGAAGATCACCTCCTTTCCATCCGTGAAGCTATCAAGTAAACTTCTCTATTGCTTATAAAAAGTTTAACTTTCATACATTATAATTGTTATGGAAACGACACAATCAATAACGTAAACTAATAGTCGTGTTTCAGAATATTTTATATATTCTATCACGCTCCTTCACTCAAGATTCATTTGAGCTGAAGTTTGTATGCAATACATATTCTACTCACATATGGCGCTAAACATTCCATTTCAAAGAGATGTGGATGAAATTCAAATTTCATTATATTCACCTCTGATACCATTTTAAGAAAACCAATTCAATTAAAAACAAATGTTGAAAAATATAACCTATGATACGTTATATACATTGTCAATAGTCATCAGCAAAATTCAAAATCGCCCTAGCAATAATGTTGTTGTGAATGAATTTTATCGAGGATATGGATTATTCTCTATAGGCAAGGAGAAAGAGAAAATTAGACTTTCTTATATTTGATAAAACTCAAATTTCAGTCACAATGGTGAAAGAAAAAACTTCGACCACCAGAGTAACTCATGATATTAGTTTTGTTGTGAATGAGCCACTCACTTATATAATTGTTATTGGTGTATGAATGTAGGCAAGGTGCGAATGTGAGAGGATACTTTGTGTGGTCACTAATGGACAATATGGAAGTGGGAGCAGGCTATGATGTTCGTTTTGGACTAAACTTCACTGATTACTTTGACAACCACAAAAGATACCCAAAGAAGTCCGCCAAATGGTTCACTAATCTGCTTGCTCAACCTTCTAAGAACAAACACTAAGCTCAATATGTTCATCTTTGTGGTCTTGTATGTGTCTGTCTCATCGAATAAACATCTAGTGCCTAATGTCATATCTCCGAATTGAATGATTTTACACCTTTAATGTTGTGTTTTAGCTTTCTTAATTTATGTCGTCACAATGTTGGTGATTAAATTTGTCATTCTCATTTTGTCACTCATATTGGGACTTAATAAGATATTTGTATTTTTTTAATTTAATTTAATATTTGAAATTTGATTTTATAATTTTTGTTCTCAGGTGCTCCAATTATAAAAAGTTTAACTGTATGATTTTATCCAAAAATTTCAAATTTAAAGGATGTCTTATTTTATTACAGCTAATCTATTATTGTTGACTACTTTAATATATGAATACAAGTTGAGGGTTTTTTTAATTAAAATGCCTCTAAAACTTAGGAATTTTAAATAATATCTTTAAGCTAATATATTTAGAATTGAAACACATAAATTGGATTTTTTTTTCAATTCTCCTTTAACTTATATGTGCAAGTTTTCAATGTAATAATGTTATATTCCGTCATTCTCTAATAAATATACATGGGAATTAAGAAATATAAAATATTTAAAATGGTGGATATATTATTTAATTGAATAATAAATTTGATGGAAGAAAAGTGGAGATTATAAACATTAAAAAATATTTTTATAAAATTAGTGAAAAACATGTGGGAACCATAATTAAGGAATATAAAATGTTAAAATGATTATACATTAATAATATTGTATCATAACTAAAGCAAATTAAAAAAATAACAAAGGCTCATTTAAAGCCCATTTTAATCTCATTCTATTTTCAAAACAAAAGGCTCATTAATCCGGCCCATTTAAAGCCCATTTTTTTAAGGGCTCAATTAAAACCCTAATAGACATCCAGCCCATTGCTCGCCCCTAATTCATACATGCATGACAAACAATACAAAGAGAAATCAATTAAATAAGTATTGCATGACATCCAGCCCATTAATAAGTATTGGTCCAATTTTGAGACGCCTTTTGTAAAGACGGTCTCAAGTAAGAATTTGTGAATGCCTTATGTATAAGAAAAGTGGGTTGATTTTCTTATACATAAGGACATCAACCCAATAAAGCAAATAATTGAGTCTATTTCCCTAATATTGCAAAATAAAAATATAATTTTCAATTTGGCCACTTCAGACATACGAGTAAACCGCCGATGGTGATTTAATAATTTTTCCATACCACCATCTGAAATGGAGGTTTGCTTTTGCTCATAATTAAAATAAAGAAACAAATTGCAAAAAAAAATGGGACGTATAGGATTTGATCCCGAAACCTTCATATAAGGATCACATGCTCACTAACCAACTGAGCCAGGAAAAATCTATGATGTAATTATTCTTGTTTACAATATAACTTACAATATTCTTAATGTTTATTAAGTTTTTATAACATTCTTAATGCCCACCAAGTAAGTATTTTTAATGCCTACCAAAAATTAATGCTATATTATTCTTTTTAGGTCACCAATTAAAAATAATCTCTTAAAAATACAGTCTCTTACAGAATTTGAAATCTCTTTAATAAATCATCGATTGTGACGGATTGTTGGATTTTAACACTATTATATCATTAAATTAAATGAAAAATTGAATTATAGTATTTTTAATAAACATCATAATGGACCACTTTGGGCAACGTGGGAGCCACAAACGCCGACCAACTTTTTTAGCCTTTTAAATTTGCACATGTATAATACATCTATTAATAGAAATACTTACTGAGAATGATGTTTACTAAGAATTCACAAAAAATACCTGTCACATTATTATGTATAGTTATTTTGCATAAAAAAAATACAAAAAAGTAAGTTTATAAAAAAAATGAATTACCAAAAAATACAAAAGACATCGATTAAGTTTTTTTTTATTTTAGCTTTTAATTTCTAATAATTTTGATTTATTATTTATTTTTATTTTAGCATTTAACCTGTAAAAATCTGTCACCGTCTATACAATAATGTTTCTAGGTAAGTGACGTTAAAATCGAGATTATTCATAACTAATCAAAAGTTGAGATTATTATATATAAAAAAAATCAATAAAGAATTAAACTATTTGCTATAAAATATGTTTTATTAGGATGGTAACATAAATTGGGAATCATATTAAATATGGACTTTTATCCCTTTATTATACAAGGATGTTCTAATATTTTTTAGTTGAGAATAGCTACTTTAGGTTTATGTGTTGTAAATGCTGTAGTGTCAAGTAGAACTCAGATGTCCTCGCACAATTATGCTAATAAATGATTTGTTACTAAATAATATTTCCTTTGTTTTTTATTAATTGCTAGAGAAAGTGATACTTCTCTTTACAAGATATTATTATTTGTAACAATTGATAAAACAATAAAAGTAAATAAATAGGACTGTGGCTTGTACTACGTAAAATCTCATATAGAGGTCAGAGGCATAATAAATAAACAGGGCCAACCCTAGATATTTGAAAACGATGATGTATTAGCGATCGAACGACGAGTTTCTACCACTAACACCACCAAGATCGAAATATGTGAAGTCTTGTGTTTACAAATTACGCAAACTATAACTCGATGTTTGTAGGAATCAAAATGCAATAATAAAATGACACAAATGTTTAAGGAGGTTCACCCAATATTGGCTACGTCCCCCGTGGTGTAGTATCTCTCTTATATTATAACAAATTGAGAAATTACAATTAGAGAAGAGATTAGGCTAAGTGTTTGGCTATGGGTATGTGTTTAATTTTTTTTGTGGATTATTTGTATGTCTAATGATCTCTATTTATAGTGGTAATTTACATTGATGATAATAAAACATAATGACCACTAATAATAAGCATTAGAGAGAATTGAAGTGCTGTCCATTAAGCACTTGAAACTGCTGCACAAAGGAAGTGAAACGTTAATGAAATGAACAGGCACCATCACTTAGTGCTCTCTGACAATCTTGCTCACCAAAGGCTCGTTCGAGCATAATACTAACTCGTTCGAGCACTTACTTTCTGAAGCTACTGGATTGTGATGATCTTATTGCTCGTTCGAGGCATTGGAGCCACACAGAGTGCCTCGTTCGAGCACCCTACACAGCAGCTGATCTTTGGTCTTCCAAGCAACCAAATCATCTTCATATTACTCCTTTGCTTATAAGTGTCATTAATTCACAAGTAACTTAATACAATAAAGCCACACTTAAACTCCACATTAAAACACCCATTTAACTTACTCCATAGGATACCATCCTAAGAGTCACACTTGATTTATTTTTGGTGGACTCAAGTCACACCATTCATAACAATATTTTAGGGCCTTGGGCAAAATGATATATCGAGGCCCTTTTCCTTTGCAATTTATAACCTATATAGACCCTCTACAATCAGTAATTATGCTTTTTAGTTTTTTGACATAGAGCCCTGGGTGACGACCCCTCTTGCCTACCCTTAGGACCGGCCCTGTAAATAAATAAAGGGTAATGATATTTACAGCCCTTAGGGTTGTACATAAAAATTAACAATTCTTTTTTATCATTAATAATTTTAAATTTTCAAGAATCTAGAAATTGAAAAACAATTAGTATAACTTCTCAAGAAATAATAAATGATAAAATAATAAAATATAATCAAATGTTTATATTTCCAAAACAAAATTAATATTAGATTAAATAAATTAAATGCAAAATTTCTTTTTATATACAATCTTAAAGACTGTATATATCATTTTCCATACGTAAAAAAATTTTTTTTTTGAAGTTCACCGACGGTCCATTACTCCATTTGATGAAGTAGTTGCATCTTTATTGTTGTATTTTCATATCTATAAACCTAATGGTTCGTTTTGGAATTAAAGAGTTCTTTACTAGGCTGATAAAGACATGTTTGAAAACTACTTCTTGGGATATTTTAGTTAAATAGTTAAATCATGTTTTAACGAAAATATTTTGTTATTAGAGAAAAATTAGATTAATAAGTCAAAAGTCAAATAAATTACTTCATGTAACTTTTTCATTTAGTTAAAAATCAGCTGTCTTAGCCAACTTAAAATCATTAACCAAACCAACAATATTTTAAATTATTGACAGATTAATAATCCCTCAAATGATCTGTCAAAAAAACTCATGCTATGTTTTGGAACCAAGATTTAATTTATTAGAAATTTATATTGACTCAAATTTAATTTTGACGAATTAAAATAAATTATCGTTTGTATTTGAGCCAATTTAACCATTTTTTAAATAAGTTAAAGTTGTTAATTTAAAAAAGACATCTCAAACCTTGTCATTCTCAAATATTTTATTTGTGATTTCACTATATGTGATAAAAATAAAAGTTTATTTTCTAAATTATTTATATGCATCACATGGGCGATCTAAAGTTGGCTAAGTAATGTCAATTAATATCATTTATATTTTAAGAAAAAATGTATAACAACAACAACAACAATAATAGTAGTAATGATAATAATAATAATAATAAATGCAGTGTGGAAAGAATTCGTTCTGACTGTGAAGATTATTGTGATCAGTTGTTTAAAACCGATATTAATTTCAGATGTAAAGCTTTAGGGCAAGCACATGTTCGTGCTATGGTCCCATAGTTCTCTTGTTTAGCTTGTCTTGATTTCGTTTTGTCTGGTCTCTTCTCTTGCTGTATGCGCATGAAGAGTGATTTGGTGATACCCTTCATAGAAGGTGAGCACCTTATTCATGTTGATGCAAATTAGTTGGAGCAGGGCTAATTTTGACTCTTGTACAGTTTTGGCTTTATTATTATAATCACTTAAATACCCCAACTACCACCTTTACAATTATTATAATCACTTAAAATGGACAATAATCACTCTTGTATATATATATATATTCATTCTCAAAAAATACTATATTAATACTCCCTCCACCCCCTCCTTATTGTCTATTTTAAGTGATTATAATAATTGTAAAGGTGGTAGTTGATGTATTTAGTGATTATAATAATTGAAAATGTAGTAGGTGAGGTATTTTAAATAATATAAATTTGGGTAGTTGGGGGTATTTAGGTAAAAAATCTTTGCCAAAAATAGAAAGTGGACTGGACAATTAGAATAAACTGACCAAATAAGAAAAGTGGACAAACCCTTTCTTTTCCATGTTTAAATTGGTCTCCGATCCACACTTCCTTCACATAATAAGTGATTCAAAAACCACAATTCACTCTTTTCTAATCTCTTTTGTCTGGTAAAATTCATCTCTTTCTTTAATTTAAAGAATTTTTTTTACTTTATTTTCTTTAATTCTTGGCTCTATTGCAATTCTTTGGTAAATTGCTAATTTAATTAGGATTCTCTCCGACAATTAAGAAATTTTTATTTTTTAGGGTTTTGTCCAAAAATTTAGGATTTTTGTTTTATTATGATGATTATAACAATATTATTATTCAAATTAAAAATTAGAATGATTTATTGATGTTGAATTATTTTAATTTCAAGGATGGATTTTTTTTTTTGTTTGTATTATAAGGTCCTTCAATAAGATCTTTCAATATTGCTCATTTATTGCTCATTTATTAAATATTCCTCAAAAAAAAATATTGCTCATTTATTATATTAACTAGTTTGAATGTTTGATGGTTTTTATTGTGTCATTGTGAATTTTTGATTAATTATTTTCTTTATATTTCTAATGAATTTTTTTATGCTATTAAATGTATATTTATTTAAATTATTAATAATCACTTGTTTTTTTTTCTTAGATCCCCTCCAGATGCCCCAAACCTATTAATAGATCTCATTTTGATGCATAAACAATTACTAAAAAAAAGATTAGGCGTACTGGAGTAGCATTCAGCACATATATATGAGTAAGAAACAATTAGTAGACCCTGCCTTGTTTGAGATATCGAAAAGGTTCTATATTTTTTATGAAATTTTTACTCTTTCTCTCCTAATGGACAAACTCAAAGAAACAAATCAGGATTAATTGTTCACAAATTTTTGTATGAGATGGTCTTACCGTAAGACATGCTTCATACTAAGGTTAAATGACCAAATAATAGAAACTCTTAATTTATGGGCTTCTTGTTTTGACAACGTCTCACTGTGAGACGGTCTCTTAATACAAGACGGGTTGATTATTATTTTAAAAGATATTGAACATGATAGACACAAACTTTTGTTAGCAAAATTAATAAAACAAACGTACAACAATAAAAAGTTGATTAAAATATTCAAAAAAAAAGTTAGATTAAATTAACCAATGCAAGATCTAATAATTAATAATATGTCTTCCGAACAATAAATTCATATCCTAATATAATTAATATCACCAATTAAAATATCCTCTCTATTATTCTCATCAACCAATAATAAGGGAAAATAAGAAAATGTTTTGCTTGCATTCAACCCTTTATATTTATATATCCGTGTTGAGGAAATATGAGATATAACCCACACTTTTTACCTTTGTGTTGTTAGATGAGCTAGCAAAAATAATCAATCCAATCAAGCAAACAATAATAATCCCACAATCAAGCACAATAAAGTAAAAATGCGGAAAATAAAGCACACACGATATTTACGTGGAAACCTTATGCGGGAAAAAACCACGGGACCGTAAGCGGTACCACACTCTTCCACTAATGACCAATAAAATTAATGGGTACAACCAAGATCCTCTCTAGAGTCTAGAGTCTAGACAATACTAGAGGCAATACAAACACCAAACAACCTTAAAACATCACTAAAAAGTGGTAAAATAATAATTACGGTAAATTAGCGCAAAATATAAATTACCCAACTTACAATGTACAAAACGACAATCCAACCGTTGAATATGTAGGTTGGGTAGACAGGAACACCATGTCAAAATTTGACGAAAATCAGAGTACAAATGGCCTTCGATCTGATCAAGGAAAGGACCGAAAATGGTACGTTGCACTCCTACTGCGCCTGATTCTCTTTTCTCTGTTTTGTACATGTATAATCTCAATTGCCAAATAAAGGCTGCTGCCCTATTTTTCCTTTTATAGTTTTTACCCTTTTTTCTGTTATTATTATTATTATTATTATTATTATTATTATTATTATTATTAGTCCATACTTAATATTTAAGCCCAATATTAAATACTAAATGGGCTTTTTCTCCGAGTAGGAGGGAATTACCCAACAATCCGCATATATTCATTACAATATAATATACTTTTATATAGTGAGATACATTTGATTTAAAGTCACTATTTAAAATTTCTAATGGTATATATATAGTAGATTTAGGTCTCGCCAGGATTTCAGGTATTAAAGGGTAATGCATTATGGGACATTAATTCTGGGCATTTTATTTGGTTGGAATGGAAGGACTCTTTACAAGGTTGACTCTATTACTCCAAAACAGGGGGTAATATTTTCCCTAACCCCCCCGGAGTAAATATTACCATGATAATGGTTCCTCCTTCAATAATAGCAGTACAATCAACAGAATCCATAGCTAAGTTATCATCCTTTCATCTTCGTCGTCGATCTTGTCTTCCTCTGATCATTGTTTATCAGAATTGCCATTGAAGTCAACTTTAATTTTGTATGTTTGAAGCTTTTCTTATCTAATTTGTTGGATAAATTTCTGAATCTCTTGAGTTAATTTATTTTCTCTAATAAAATGCCAAACCTGATGACTTTTACTCCAAAAAAATATGTCCTCCCTTACTAAGTTTCCTGAATTATTTCTCTTGTATTTTTCTCTCCCCAAATTAATAAGGTGATTCCAGGCAAGCCCTTAGTGGTATTTACATTGAATCTTTTAGCAGCATAATAATAAATCATACTAAATTCGTTATATAGGTATCAGTGACATTTCTTATAAATGTTACTATATTTGTAGTAACAATTATATACTCCCTTTTTTCTTTTTTGTTTTTATCTTTTATTTTTTCCACAGTTTTGAAAGATAATTTTGAGTCGTCTTTACAATTATATACTCCCTTTGTTCAATTCTAAATATATATTCTTACAACTCTAAAAATAGGGACTGGACTTTTAAGAGTCGTCTTTACAAAAGATGGTCTTTTAAGAGAGTAACTGATGAAAAAGTTTTGGCTATAAATAGGAACCCATTCATGCATTGAGGCCAACATTAGGAAAACAAACAAAAGAGAGAAAAAAAACACAAGTTAAATTTCTAAGAGTAATGGCCATGTCTTATGCATTAGCACCAATGCATGGTGCACCAATAATTTCATTCCACTCAAACAATAATAAACATAATAATTATAATAATTATTATAATTACAAAAACCTGATAAATAATAATAGATCAAAATGGTCCAATTCTAGTTTTACTGTGAGGAGTCGTTTGAAAAAGCTGGTGGAAGTTGTAACTGCACCAGCTGAAGTTCTTCTTATTGATGGTTTCCAACCTGCAATCATTACTCCACCAACTGATTTGAGTAGGGATGATTTCTCTTCTAAATTCTTATTTGGTGCTTCCACTTCTGCCCTCCAGGTCATCATCGATCGTTAATTCGTTTTGACTGTTTTGTTTGATATATATTTTTTCCGTCTTTTTGATTTTGTATCATATCATATGCTGTTGGCCCTTGTGGTTATTGGTTTGCTCTATTAACCATTTTAGATATGTCCATATTTAAATGACTATATATACGCACTAACTGACATAACTACACTCCAATCTCCATGCCTAATTAATAATGGATTTTTTAATTTATGTACAAATCTGAAGAGGAGCGATTTCAGAGGAACAAAGGGTTAGTATGTAAGATTTGTTCATGAACAAATCATATAACTTGGGTTAATTTTTGATCACGTAACATTCTAACAAAAGCTAACATAACATAATAGATCATTGGTTAAACAGACTTGTTTATTATAAAATATGTAGTGTCATATAAACGAAATAAATGCAAGTGATTCATACTTTTAACCTAAAAGTTTTTTATTATGAAAAGACATAGAAATATTTATAATCTTTTCTGACTTTTAAATAACAAGTTTAAATTTTTAATTAGATTTGATTCCTTTATTGCAATTTAGATAAAATCATTTAATTTAGTGCATTTTTTTTTTTTTTTACATTTTCTATCTTGCATAAATTTTAAGTGGTTATTAATTTGTTGAATGATGTGTAATAGACTGAGGGAAACGGAACCGAAGGTGGAAGAGGACCAAGTACTTGGGATTTCATGATTCAAGCTGACAAAGGAAAGAAAGCTGTGGACTCCTACAATATGTACAAGGTTCTTGTTAATTTATCTTTTTCTAAATAAAAATTTACCCTAATTTTAAGATATAAGTTCGATCTTTTTTAATCTTTTGATCGAGTCTGAATTGAGGTTCGTGTCTAAGTTTATAGGCCCTAATACGACTCTAACTCTTAAAAATAAAGAATAAAGAATTAATTTAAAACTCATTATTGTTTATAATTTATATGTCATACAACTTACTACTCTATCCTCTTTAATGCCGGTTATTTTTAAGAAAGTGATATTAAATAAAGAGAGTGAATGAATTATATGTGGATAAAATTAAAAGAAAGTTAAAATTAATAGATACGATTTGGTCAAACCAATGTCTATTTTTAGGTTTGTATGTCATACAAATTTATTTTTTGTATGTCCTACAAATTTTTTAGTTGGTCAAACCAATCAAAATTTACCCATGATTTTTTAATTTTTAGGTTTGTATTTTTTGTAAGTTAATGATGAAAGTCGTGTAAGTTGTAACTTAAACATTATATATCATATTACAATGTGTATTTTGAAACTTAGTATGTTTTAGAATTTGCAAAATAAGTAAATTTATTTCAATAAAAAATTTTAAAAATAAACTTAGAAAAAAGTATTGCCTCACATTTGGTTTTTTCACACTTGTCGAGACAACATTTTAACCCTTAATATCTCAAATTATTCTTAATTAAAAATTATAAAAAGTTGATATTAATAATCCTTGTATTGAGACGAATCAAACAAGATTCCACATGACTATATTTTAACTTATAGATTAAAAGTAAAATATAAATTAAGAGTGATGAGTGTATAGTGCCAAAAAAGAAAATGAGACATTGAGAATGAATAGGAGTTATGATTTTTTTGGTATTAGTAACAACGAACAAAAGGGTTTGGTAAAAAAGTCAAATATTCATTATAATATTTTATCAAATGATTTTTTATGAGTTTTATTTGAATAGAAAAATTAATAGGAAAAATTACCTACTAGAATAATCCAACATATTAGTAATTTTCCTACAATAATCTCACCTATTGATTAACCATCAACAATTTCAACTTTAAGGGGCATTTGCTTAGAGTAACTTGGGTAACCCGATGACCTGCTATAATAGGTAGTTCACCCAAAAAGTAAAATGAAAATTAATTTAAAATTATAGAAAAATTTTAAAATTTTACATAAAAAATTTCAAATAATAAAAAAAAGTCATAAATTTTTTTAAACATTTTTTTCGACACTTTTTTTTAATTTATCTTTTTTTAAAATAAAGCTTGCTTTAAGAAGTCATCCGGTCACCAGGTTTCCTTTAGGAAAAACCCCTCAAAGTTGGGATTATTCATGATTAATCAATAAGTGAGATTATTGTAGGAAAGTCACTAATAGATTAAATTATTTTAGGTAATTTTTCATTTTTATAAGAACTTAAATTTGATTCAAATGTGGCTCTCGTTCATTTATATCTACCCTATTATATATATTCAAAAAAAAAAAAAACCCTATTATATTTATATTAAAAAAAAATTGGGAAAATAAGTGCTGGACTAGACTATTAAGTCAAACTTCAGCTACCTTTTGTAGTGGCCATAAATAAAATAGTTCTGAAAAAAGACTCGATCAATAAACACCTTATTGAAGATGCACCTAACTAAAATAAATGGAGTATATTACTCGATCCGAATATGACAATTGATAAAGTAATAGATTTTGTGAAGTAATGGTAATAATTGCATCATAATTGTTGTGTTCCATCTAGCTAGCTATCGTTTTCAAATTAAAGGCTTTTTTATATTCTCTCCAAACTAATTTAATTGTCTCATTTGTTTGGACACCGTTATTAAGGGTGGTGTGAGGTCCATTAAAAAAGTGATAGTGGAGTATTTTAGTTGATTAAATTAATTGTAAAGGTATGGTAGTTAAATTTTGTAAGTAGTAAAAGTGGGGTATTTTGGTCTAACTTGAGTGAACATGAGGTATTCAGGTAAAAAAATTGACAAAAAAGGAAATGTGACAATTAATATGAATTTACCAAATAAGAAAATGTGACAACTAAACCGATTTAGAGTGAGTATAAAGTATAGTGTGAAAACAATTAAATAGTAAAAATTGAAAAGAGACTGAGATATACATATTGTGACAAAATGTATACATACTATTGATATGTAAACCTTTTAAACGTGTATGTATATACACTTTATAGCAAAAGTCTAATTATTTCACTAAAATTAGTGCCAACTTTGACATTTAAGATATCATTATCATGTCATTTATTAAATATGACAAAATATTTGGTAACGCTTGTGTGGGTAACTGTCATAAATTAAGATTGAAAGATTACAATAACAGTACTCTAAGATTAATGACATTTTGATGAAGTGTTGAATTTAACTAAACTTTTTTTGTAATGTTTACAAAATCATCACTCCAATATGTAGATTATTTTTTAAAACTTTTATGTATACTTATTTTTAATTTTCACCAATTAAATAAATAATACATATTTAGAAGTTTTGTTTAATTAATTTTACCAAGAAACTCTTTTTCAATCAAATGTGGCATAGAATTTGACAGATCTTTTTTCCTTTGAGATAAGATAAGAAATTGACATACCTATGCTATCTTTGGAATAGAATTTGACATACACTTATTTTTTTTACATATAAAAATAATTAAAAAGTTAAATTTGAGTTAATTTCACCATTATTTTAAAATGATTAAAGTTGAGAATTTGAGAATTACTTTCCAAACCTTGTCATTCTAAATATTTTCATAATTGATTCTATTATTAAAAATTACAATTTAATATGATAATATTTATTTTCAAACACAACCTAATTAATTTTTTATAGATTTTGTATATTTATTTTGATAACATAATTTGCAGGAAGATGTGAAACTATTGAAAGATATGGGCATGAATTCTTACCGTTTCTCCATTGCCTGGCCTAGAATTCTCCCCGGTAAGATTAAATAAAAATAATATTTTCTATGTCGTAAATAAAATTGTAATTTGAAAAGTAGGGCCTCAAATTAATTATTAACTAAGAGGCTAAGACATTATGTATATACACCCACAAATTACTTATACTCCTACTATCTAATTTAGCATTAAATTTAGGATGACAATTGATTTATGAGTCAATTATAGTAATAAACATTTAGATTTTAACTTTTTTAAGATATATTTTAACTTTTTATTGCTCATTAAATGGCTTTAAATCTAATATTTTCAAATTTAATTACACTTTATTTGTCTTTTCGATATTGATTAGAGGGAACTGAAGAAGACGGTCCAATCAACCAAGAGGGCATTGACTTTTACAATAATTTCATTGATGCTTTATTAGCCGAAGGTAATTAATATTTTATATGCCATAATTACAAATATTTTGTTTTTCTTCTTAATTAGAATGATTAAATTTTAGTATCAAATTTCAAATATTATCATTTTATATTTTTGAAAATCAACTCTAAAAGTTATTTGACTTTTTAAAAACCCTAGATTGACAAATGTTTATAAATAATGAATAGGTATTGAACCAGTCGTCACTCTATTTCACTTCGATCTTCCGGTGGCCCTTCAGAATAAATATTATGGCTTCATAAACAGTCAGATTATGTGAGTCCTAGGTTTCATTTTAATTTTCACAATGTTTACGTTTGCTTGTTGATATTAAATTTATAAATGCCAGTATTGTAAATTTTCATGAAACTAATCTGTAGTGTCATTTAGAATTTACATGTAGTGAAATTTACATTATAAAAAAAAAATAATTTTTTTATTACCTGTCTAAATGGTATTGTAATGAAATCAATTTTTTGACAAAGATGAAGAACCAAGAATATACAACTTGATATGTATCAATAAAACTATTCAACTTTTAGAATAGATGATAAAAAAATAACAACTTGAAAATTTTAAAATAAGTTAGAACTCTACATACCAACTAATAATTTCATACAATGAAAATTCAATAGTTTCATTCCTTCAGTAAATAAATAATTTTAAATTATGTGGCCGAAAGATTTCATTCAGCATAAGACCCAAAATTTTCCGAGAAGGAGTTGTGTGGAATTGGTCCACACAAATATTAGTGGGGACCAAGTCCTACACTCTACTTTACTCCACTCCACTCCACTTCACTCCCCTCCCCGCTCCTCACTATACCAAAACAAAAAAAATTTAAAAAGCTTAAAATGAAAATTTTAAATTACAAAATAAAATATTGAAAATAAAATTTTAAAAAGTTAAAAAAAAATTAAATTTTTTTTTTGATTTAAAAAACAATTAAATTTTTATGATGAAAAAACTTAAATTAAAAAATTAAAATAAAAAAATTAAAAATTTGAAAATTTAAAAAATTAAAATTAAAATTATTAAACATTAGAAACTGATTTTATAACTGGGCTGATCCAAGACGAGTGATCTATGGCAAAGACCGTCTACAATAAGAATTTATGGTTTTTTATATATCTAAATTTTTGATTGTTTTAAATTATTAGAGAGAGAAAAAAATGAAAAATTTTATAAAAGCTTTGTGCAATTCTAAAATTTAAGATATTTTCTTAACTATTTGTATCTTTAAATACTTAACATGTAATACGTAATTTAATATTAAGGCGCCTAACTCTTTTGGAGCCTTATATGATCGAACATGTTAAATATGCTCAAAACCTTCCCAAATAATCCTTAATTCACCAGAAACCTTAGAAACCCCAAAGGCCCAAACTCATCTACTTCTCATTTTTGCCCTGGTATAAAATTGTTAATTTAAAAGATTTTATCAAATTCATATCAATTTTTAAATAATAAATTATTTACTGATATTTTTATATAATTAGTTATCAAATACCTGGATTTTTTGAATCAATAAAAAAACAGAATTGAAGTTAGGTAAATTAAATTGATTTAATAATATAAATCTATTCTTTGCACTTATTTAGCTATGTGGAGTGTGCTTCTATTAAGAATTTAGTTATCTAGAAATTACCTTTATTTTATTAGATTCATATCAATTTAATTATTTATTGATTTATATATCACCCGTCAATATGGTTGGAATAAAATTGACCACTTTCCTCTATTTCTCCCTGAAGGAAGGAGTATGGGTATGGATTGTCCACCAACTTCCCTCACCCAAATCCTGCTCTCGAGCGGGATATAGTATGATGATGATCGATATCGTTAGTCATTTTTGTTATTTTATTATAATTAAAATTTTATCCATTAATATGATTTCATGTGACAAAGGGTTTGTGGGGGTGACATTTGTTATTTCAATTGTATTTATTGTAAGAGAAACTATATGATATAACACAAATTCTTGTGATAGACGGTCTATTTGATAGACCATCTCTAATTAAGTTGGCCCATTAGAAAAAATATAAAGTAAATGTAGGAAATAAGCTTTAATGGATTGGGCCTAAGAGACGTCTATCAGAAAGACGGTATCTCAGGAGACTGGCTGATGATATAATACATATGATCATGATTGTTTATTAGCAAGGACAAAGCAGACTATCGTTTAGGATTTAAAACTTTTTATGGCCCAAAAATTATATTTTTATATACAAGGTTAATATATACCAAATATAATATTATTATCATTATATTATACTATTATCAAAGATAATTTATAAATTAATTTTTAACAGAGAGGACTTCGCAAAGTATGCTGAGATTTGTTATGCAAACTTTGGTGATCGAGTAAAGTATTGGTCGACAATCAATGAGCCCTACGTATTTGGGTCATTTGGCTACAAAATGGGCTTGCCCAATAAAATTAAAAATGACCCGAACGGCCCATATATTGCCACTCATCATATCATTTTAGCTCATGCTGCTGCTGCTAAAGTTTATCATGACAAATACAAGGTACTAACTTCTCTCTCCGTTCATTTTTGTTTGCCCACTTTATTTTTTTTACGTATTTCAATGTAATTTTGGGTCTCGATATCTCATAGTACACATAGTAAAATATTATAAAAATTATATATTAAAATTCTTTGCATCAAGACAAATCAAACAAGATCCCACATGAATATATTTTGTGTTAAATATATACTTCGAAAATCAAATTTAAATTTCTCTCTCATAAAGTGAAAAAACTTAAAGTGGACAAACAAAAAGGACGGAAGGGAGTACTAATTACATATATTTAAGTTAGGTGAAAATATAAGTTAATGATGCCTACAGATCATAAGACTTAAATTTTAGGGAAAAAAAATTAGAGGCTAAGTTAGCTAATTTGGTAAAATTATTATGTTTTTAAAATTAGGGAAATATTGATATTAATAATTTAATTTTTAACCCATCCGCTGTGAATAATATCAACTTTTAAATATTTTTTAGTAAATCAACCTTTATTCGTAGTTTTCTGTCAACATACTAATAGGGTATGCAGATAGCGAAATTAGAGCAAATGTTGAATTATTAAAAAATAATCTATAGAATTATTTACAGCGAGTGGGTGAAAGATTGATTATCAATATTTTCCTTAAATTCATAAAGGTCAAATATAGAATATAGATTATAGATGTATTATTCTAACTAGATGATATACATATATTGATTAAATAATAGTCAATTAAAGTTTAAATTATGGTTAATTAGTTTGAGTATTATAGTTATCTATGAACGAGATACACTGGCTATAATGGTGATTATGATAATGATGGTAAATATAATTTTTTTTCCTGATTTTGCCTCTGCGTTACGTTTATTCTATCAGTCCATAACAATTCGCCACATAATCTCACCGTAACCCACTCGTGTGGACACGGGACACCCGTGGGCTCGGGCCCAGGCCACAAACCCACAGGTCAAAAGCGTTGACTTGCACATACACTTAGTGAGTTTCATTGTTTCCCAAAACCATATGATAGTAGGAAGATTAACTCACTTACTATATATGATAGTCAATAACCCACTATTTTATCGATGTTGTATCTTGTCTCACATGTGAAGTATTTCTAACATATTGATCTTGTTAGTAGCAAATTTTAAAATTATTGTAATTGAGTTGCCTTTGCACAATATTGTTTCAGTGTATCATTTCTAAAATGCTAAACTAATTTAACTTGGAATCGAAAAAAATAATATCGTATTTATAAAAAAAACAATTCGTGATAAACAGAAAAAGCAAAAAGGTAAAATTGGAATTTCATTGCCATGCAAATGGTACGAGGCTCAGTCAAGCGACCCTACAGATCAAGTTGCTGCCTTGAAGCTGTTGGACTTTTCGTTGGGCTGGTAAGAGTTACCACATTTCACTCTGAGTAAATTTTTTTTACCATTTTTTCATAATTTATTAATATATTAATTCAATCTATTCATAATTAAAAATTCTTTTTTTTTAATTTCTCTTATTTTGATTAATTTTATTTTGTGATAAAGTCTTGCAATGTGAGCCTCTATTCATAGAGGAATAATAATAATAATAATAATAATAATAATAATAATAATAATAATAATAATAATAATAATAATAATAATAATAATAATAATAATAATAATAATAATAATACAAATCTCGTCGTCTTATATGAGACGGACTCATATAATTAGCCAATTTCTTTAATTTTTTATTTTAAGATCATAAGTGATTATTTTAAGTTATAAGTAATCTCTCTAAGACTATAAAAAATAAATATTTTAAGATTGTAACTGATCAATTTAACGTTATAAGTGATTGCTTCAAGACAAAAAGTATATGTTGGGTCAGCCTAATAGCTAGAGAAGTTCTCACCGTGAGACCGTCTTATTTTTTTTAGAAGTGTAAGATCGTCTCATTTAAAAATTAGTGTAATAATAATATAATAATAAATACTATAGGTACATGGACCCATTTGTGAAGGGAGACTATCCAAAGTCAATGAAGGAAACAATAAGAGGATTGCCTGAATTTACCGAGGATCAAAAAAAGATGGTGAAAGAAGCTTGTGATTTTATTGGTGTTAATTATTATACTGCTAGATTTTGTAAACAATCTGCTACTGTCGATGCAATGACTGGAAAAATCTCTGTGGAGTACGCTGAATCAATTGGTATAATAATAATTCATAATTAATTTCTCTTTAATTTTCAAATATATATTAAATTACGGTTATTGATTAAATTAATTAATATTGTTTGTTTAAATATAGTGGACGCAAATGGAAATGTAATTGGTGAACAAGCACAAGGACAGGACGATATCTATGTTAATCCTGCAGGTCTCAAAAATTTGCTTCTTTACATCAAAGAAAAATATGATGACCCTGAACTTTATGTCACCGAAAATGGTGAGTTTTATTTTGGGTTGTTTTATGATTTTTTGTTATCGTCCATTGTCACCGTATCTCATTTTGGACCTTTTAACAGTATGAGCCAGAGTTGAATTACGAACTTACATGTTTGCAAATTATTTTTATTTTCGGTACATGTATATTTTGAAGCTGACATGTTAGTACTGTATATTATACGTACAGGGTTACCTGAAAAACCGGTAATATCAAGTTCAGTTATGGATTCAATCAACCAAGGAAAAACAGAAGAATTGAAAGTTGCATTTTTTGATGACAAGAGAATTGCTCACCTTGAGGATCACCTTATTGCTGTTCGTGAAGCTATCAAGTAAACTTCTCTATAAATCTCTATAATCCGTATACACTTCAGAGTTGTCAAGAAATCAAATCAATTAAAAATTTAAACCGATGAATAATTTTTGGAAATCATTTATAAAGTAATCACTCCAAATCTTTTTTATTGTCCCATTTACATGGGCACGGCTTTTAAGAGTCGTAAGGGGACTGCATAAAAGTGAGAAGTTGAGGGTGTTTTAAGTGATTACATTAATTGTAAAGATGGTAGTTGATGTATTGTAAGTAGTAAAAGTGAGGGTATTTTGGACATTACTTGTTTGAATATGAGGGATTTAGGTCAAAAAAAATATCGTCAAAAAAGGAAATGAGACAATTGATGCGAATTTGCCAAATAAGAAAATGTGACAATAAAAAGACTTGGAGGGAGTATGTTTTTTGTAAAAAGCTACCTTGAATTCTCATTTTGTCAAAAACTACTTAGAAAAAGTTATTTAATTTGAAAAATTTATCAAGAATAATCAAGTCTATTCGTGATTTTCCTATAATAATTTCACCTATTGATTAATCACGAATAAATCCCATCTTTAAGGGGTAGTATTTTTCTAGAGTAAACTTAGGTAACCCGATGACCTGCTATAGTAGGTAATTCACCAAAAAAGTAAACTGAAAATTAATTTAAAATTAGAAAAAAAATTTAGAAAATTAAAATAAAAAATTCTTTTTTTGAACAATTTTTGAACATTTTTTTCGATATTTTATTTTAATTTATCATTTTTTAAAAAAAAATTGCAATAACAAGTTATCCGGTCACCGGGTATACTCTATTAAAACACCCCTCAAAATTGAGATTATTATAGAAAAATCACAAATAAATTAGATTATTCTAGGTCTAAATAAAAAGAATATTTTCTTAGTTTTTTTTATCTTTATCAAGAAAAAGTGATATATATTGTGTTTGAATGTAGGCAAGGTGCGAATGTGAAAGGGTACTTTGCGTGGACTCTAATGGACAATATGGAAGTGGGGGCAGGCTATGATGTTCGTTTTGGACTAAACTTCACTGATTACTACGATAACCTTAAAAGATACCCAAAAAAGTCTGCTAAATGGGTCACTAATTTCCTCTCTCAACCTCACAAGAACAAATCACATTAATCTTTTTGTGCTTTATGCCTTATCAAATAAGTACTAATAAATATTATTCAGTATTCAACTTTATTTCAAATCCATCGATGGAATGACTCTGTTTCTTTGATGTTGCTATTAAATAAATAAGGGGTGATAATTATATATTAGGGTTGTTTATGAGATTTTATTTGTATAAGGAAATAATATAAATTGCTCTTATGTTAATATTGAGACGGTCTAGCCGTGGAACACATCTCATACAGGCTTTATGTTTTAGTAGTTACTTGCTCTATTTCATTTTAATCACTACAATATGTTTTTCGTTGCTTTTAGGTTTGGATCGGATATAAGATTGATATATTGATTGAATAACAAACCTAATAATTTTTGTTTATATTTTGAAATTAGCATAATAAAAAAGCATAATTATGTGGGAGTAATCAATTAGGGTAGGAACGCCATTCTTTACGGACCTATCATTTTTAAATTTTTGATCGAACCATCGGCTCGGATATCATGTTGGGGAAAATTTCCTTTCCTTTCATAACTTTTCAATGTGTTTAAATACAAGAGTATTCTAAAGGATTTCACTAAATGGGCTGACTATACAATGGCCCAATACTAATACACCAAATAACTTTAACAATACTAAAGATTTTCGCTATACAACATCTAGTGATATTTCTCATAAATATCACTACATACTATTGTAACAATTATACATACCACTAAAGGCCAAATAAATCACTAAATCACTTTAAAGTGGAACTTATAATAAATACCAATAATTATTACACTTAAAAGATAAATACGTGGCATTAATTTAATACCACTAAATTAAAGATTGCCAACAAATAAATTTGTTGTAGTGAACTCTAATTAAAATGTATTGTCTCTATCTAAACTAAGCTCACCCTATTGGCTAAATATACATAATCCTAAACCTGAAATATGAAATGAGACACTCAACTTTTTCTTTACCTTGGGCCATAGGGAATAATATGGGACCATCTGTCATAAAATCACATAATTACAACCACGTTGTGAAGATTTTTAAGGTTATAGATTGCTATATAAGTCACGATAATAACTACATTGATAAAAGGTTCAACTGACGCTAGATTTTGTACTATAGTTTGGACTCAAAGTAAGGGTAGGAAAAATTTTAGTTGTAAGATTGTTGGAGTGTTTTATCTGCATATTACATGTAAGGGTGAATATAGGGTGACCAAATATTCATCTCTACCTCTAAACCCATTTGATTGACATAAATATTACACAATTCAATATTAATAGGGTTCTTAGTCAAATAACCCATGATATGACTTAGACAGACCCGAGCCTAAATTCAATTAGTCTAAAGGAGACTTGTATTATTGAATGATTAAAACCGAGCAATTGGGATCAAATTAATTTTAAGGAAGCCAAGACATCACCCACATTAACTCCAGACATTCTTCCAACATTCTATTTTATTTATCCAATATCCATCTGTTATTTATTATTCACCAACTACTTATTAAATAAATATATTTAATTATTTATCAACTATCATCAACTCCACTTTCACACGGGAAAACACTCTAATAGGTAGATATAGCTACCCACGTTAGTTGGTTCAGTTTTATGTGTTGTAACTTGTAAGTGCTCGATCACCTAGTACAAATGATCACATGCTTCTCACAATCATGCTATTGAAACATTCGCCTAACGAAATAAATTAACATAATAAATATGATGGCTATATACTCCTAATTTATATTTCATATTGAGGAGTAATAAATGAATAAACACAATAAAAAGATACGTACGTTATTTTTTTCAGGTGCTCTTTTGAGAGACCGTTTTTTGTAAAAACGACTTTCAAAAGCCCAATCCTAATCTATATTTAGAGGTGTAACAATATATATTTAGAATTTGACTGGGCTTTTGAGAACCGTCTTTATAAAAGACAATCTCAAGTAAGAATTAGTGATTTTTTTTTATGTTCACCGACGGTCGGTTTGATGTAGTATTGTTGTGTTTTCCCATCAAGGTACTAAATGGTTCGTTTTGAAATTCAAGATTTCTTTACTATGGTGATAAAGACATGTTTGAGAACTACTTGTTGGTCGGGTTAGCTGGGATGTTTTATTGGTTGATTGTCTTTTATTTTTTGTTAATTAGGAGTAATGTTGAAGTGTCCATGTGTTATTCACAAGTGAGTTGTCCCACATCGGAGAAAAAGAAAGTATGCATCACTTTATAAACTCAAGGAGTAACTCCTACTATCACCAATTGGTTTTAGTAGTGAACCATCTTTGGGTTTATGAGTGGACTACCACTTCTCCTTCTTGTTTGTGTTGCCCAGACTCATTTTCTAAATTCTATCATGGTATCTGAGCCCGGTTTATTGTTGGGCCTTTATATTGGGCATTTAAACTTACCAGTTACCACTGATTAAGGGGCCTTTAATTGGATGTTCATTCCCAATAGGTTTGTAACCCTTATGGTGGCTAAAATTCTAAGGACACTTACATGTGAGAGGGAGTGATTGGATGTTCATTCCCAATAAGTTTTTAACCCTTCTGGTGGGCTAAAATTCTAAGGGCACTCACATGTGAGAGCGAGTGTTGAAGTGCACATGTGTTACCCATATATGAGTTGTCACACATTGGAGAAAGAGAAGAGTGTACATCACTTTATAAACTCAAGGAGTAACTCCTACTATTACCAATTGGTTTTAATAGTGAATCTTCTTTAAGTTTATGAGTGAATTACTTCTCCTCCTTGTTTAGATTGCCCAGACCCATTAATTTCTATCAAATAATAATTAAATCAGACTAACTAATACTATGTAATCATGTTTAAATAAAGATGTTTACTTAAATAAAAAAGTTATTATTTGTTGGTTGTTATATTAGAGAAAATTAAATCTATAAGCCAAAAGCCGATAATAAACTGCTTCAAGCAATTTTTTTTCATTTTGGCTAAAAATCAATTTTTAAGCAACTTAAAATCATTTAGCAAATCAACATTTGAAATGATTTTGACCAATTAATAAGCCAATAAATGCTATGTCCAAAAAACTATGCTATATTTGGAAATGAAAATTTCATTTAGAAATTTATAATTGACTTGAACTTTGATATTTAACAAATAAAAAAAATTAAAATTTGAATTTGAGTCAACTTCACCATTATTTTTAAATTAGTTAAAATTGAAAATTTAAATATAGTTACTCAAACCATATCATTCTCAAAGTTTATTTATGATTTCGTAATTAAAATTTATCATTTGATATGATACTTATTTTAAAACACAACTTTAATCGGCAAATAAGACAAAAAAAAGCTAAAACATAAAGTTTTTTACATTAACAATATATAATATTTTTTTAAATAATTAAAAATAGAAAATAGAATATCCAGTTTTGAAAATATTTCAATCCAAGTCCAGTTGAGGTATTTAATTTAAAAACTGAACATATAACTAATTCGAATAATCCGATTTTCAAAAACAAAATAAAGTATCTAATTTATAAAACTGAATATTATGAATCAGATATTTTTACACACCCTATTAACAAGTGTTATATATGTAGATGTATTTGCAAGAACTATCCTTTAACAAATAATTTAATTACATACAAAATGTTCAAACAATCGTCAAGATGAATTCTACAAATTCCATCCATCCTATGTCTAAACTAACTAGCACAAACAACATATTTCTAAAGTCTAATTACCTAATGAGGAAATAAAAAGAAGCAATAATAACCAACTCTAATTAAAATGTTTTGTCCCTATCTAAACTAAGCTCACCCTATTGGCTAATTACACATAATCTTGAACATGAAATATGAAATGAGAAACTCAAAACTTTTTCTTTACCTTGAACCATAAAATCACATTACGACCACATTGTAAAGGTTGTTGAGGTTATAAGCTGCCACATAAACTACGATGAAAATGCTAACAAAAAAGTGTTTTTCTGTCCTTACTCCAATCGCTACCAATTTACACAATTGGTTGGACTCAAAGTAAGGGTAGGAAGAAATTGGGTTATTAAGATTGTTGGTGGTGTTTTATCTGCACTTTACGTGTAAGGGTGAATTCAGAATGATAGTATAGGGTGGCCAAATACTTATCTCTATAATGAACCCACTTGACTGACATATATGTTACAAAATTCTATATTAGTAGGGTTCTTAATCAAATGACCCAGAGACATGGCTTAGACAGATCCGAGTATAGATTCTCTTATGTACGTGGATTAATCTAATGGAGGCTTGTATTGTTGAACGATCAAAACAGAGCAATTGGGATCAAATTCTGAGGAAGCCAAAAGATCACCCACATTGCCTAATTCTGGACATTCTTCCCAATCACTCATCCCATTTGTTACAGTTGAATTTCGACGTCCCCCGTTTCCAACTATGAACAAATGATACATATCTACAATGTCTCTCAATGCTACAGCTGTTTGTGCTCCGTTCTTTACATGCTTCTCTATGTACCCGACTTGACCCGAGGTCACATACTTGTTGTAGAAATCCTCTAAAAATGCATTGTCTGCTTCATCTTCAGCTCCGCGACTTGGCATTGCCATTAAAACTTGATCATTCCCTTGTGATGAAACATTGATCCTTTCTTGTCCTGATCTCGAAGGCGCTTTCAGAAACCTAATGACAGTAAGATTCATGCCAAGATGCATAGCAATATATGTGCTAAGAGACAATGCTTCGCGGTCATCGGGTCCTCCAAAGAATAAGCTCGCTACGTGTGGCATTGTCTTCAAACCCGAGGACCCAACAAGCCCGCGATCAACAAGGATGGCAACTGTACAAGGGGCATGTCGAAGCACTCTCTGATTGGTAGTTCGTATTCCATCCTTACTACTTTCCATCTTCCCGTCTATTCTTTGATGTTTATGGAATGGCAAAATTATAAGCGATGCTCGCACATCTTCAGCTACATCACAAACATCCTCAAACATACTTGATATAGATGAAACAACCTTCATTTGGCGAATGAAAATGTTCGTTTCTAATACAAAGGCATCCACACCATTGTTGATCTCTACCGCGTCATTTCCACCATAGGCATCATCATCACTGAGTTCATCATCCTCTAATTGGTGATACATCTTACTGCTCCTCTTCTTTGGGAGAAGCTCAACCAAATGCATTAGGTAAGCACATATAGGCAAGTTTTTCGACCAGCTTAACCATCCGATCACTTTTACCATTGTCGGAACATTACGTGGACCATGAACACAAGCCAACACTCGTAACTCTGTGTCCGGATTTTGTTGTTCAAGAGTAACCGGCTTATACGAAAAGGTACCCGTGTCTTTCAAAACTATAAAAGCCACGGCAATTCCACTAATTAGCGTATTTAGTATAGCTGTCATTAACATCACCTCCACAAAACTACTATTCCAGTCCTGCAACATAATTAGACAAAGCTTTAAAAGAATATTGAACCGCAAACATATTGGAAAGAATACAACATCATCAACACCATCTTACCCAGTGTATCCCACCCATAAAACTATGAGCAAGGTCAAGGAAGGCAAGGACGGCGACAACTCATACCCATAAAGGAGAGCGTGGCCAATGAGTCCCTCAACTCAAGAATTTAGAAAGAATACAACAAATAGTATAAAATAAGCTTACTATTTTCAGTCTGACAGCACCTAAGATCATAACATCAAAGTGCCCTTTTAGATTCAAAAGCAACCCAAGAACTACCCCTTCTTTTAATGGAATTTTCAAGCGTTGACAAGCAACGAGAGTACCTAAAATCTTGCCACCAATGCAAACCGTTACGATCACAACAGCGGCTACAAAATTCTTGAGTATGACAGCATCCGCAAAGTTGGCTTGAAAACCAGTGTAACCAAAGTAAATAGGGAGCACAAAGGTATAAACAGCATAAGAAAGCTTGTGCATCATAGTTCGAGCAGTTTTTCCTTGGCGAGGGAAAGTTACCCCTAGAACTAATGCGGTCAACAGGCTGTTAGCAGCTCCCCATCTATCAACAAAACTTGCACTAAGCAGAACCAACAGAAACAGAGGTATGATTTGCGTATTCTTTAGGTACTGTGCTTCTGGGCTACACTTATTAAGTAAAAGGGCAACTCGTCGCACAACCAAACTAACTATTGCAGTGAAAAGCAAAGACCAAATCCATTCTCCAAATCTAAATTTACCATCTTCAACAGTTTTCATCAATAGACCTCCACATAATATGCAAGTGATATCGTTTAGCAACGAAGAGCATACTGCTAAACGTCCAAAGTTCGATGTTCCTAACTTTAACTCGGCTATGAAACGAATGACTACAGGAGAAGCTGAGTTTACAATTGATAACATAAAAATAAACATGAATGCTACAAAGCTTTCATGTTTCCCCATAAAAAACTGAAACATAAAGAATGAGATGGCTGCCGAACTGATGATACATGGTACTGATGCCGCAAGTGCAATAATGCTTGCACCGCGCAAATGACGCTTCATATAGGCAATGTCCAGCTCTAAACCAATCAAAAATACAACACAAGTTCTACCAAAAAAGGCCAATACATTGTAGTAGTCAGCAGAATTTGTTTGGATGAAGTATTTTTCCAGTGGCTTTATCTTAGACAATAGTGAGTGGCCAATCAACAAACCTGCCTGTTTAATAAATTTAGCATTAGAATTCTTTCAAGTAGCTGTAGCTAGCAAACACTCTAAATAACACGTTTAATACTCCCTCCTATTCACCTAATGTGTCCCATTTGACTTTTCGCCATCTTTTAGGTGGTCAAATGAGACCACGTGTGAAAGAAAAAGTGTGGTGTTTTTAAATTTTGATAGGGGTAAAGTGGGGTTAATAATTGTAAAAGTGTGAACACGTTAAAATTAGTAAGGGTAAAGTTGGTAAAGTTAAAATACCCAAAATCGAAACAAGACATTTAAGGTGACTTGACCCAAAGGAGGGAGTATGATAACTTTCCATCAATAAGATTGCATAGAGTATAGAGCAAAAACAAGGTTGTGTCATATTATGATCTCCGAGTTATAAAGGTTTTCAAATCTAACTACAAGATCGCCAAAATGTAAAAATACAACACGTAGTAGGACGGTGTAACGTATATCTCACGAATTCAGGCGATATTTGACTGTACAAAAACCTCATCACCTCCATTATCGCATCATCATGAGCGCTACTATAGTCTAAATCGAAACCGCGATTTTGCAGCACGACAAGGTATTTGCTTATTGCTCTCCAATCTATTATGTTATACCTTTTTTCTTGTACCTTATTCACCATTTTATCCCAAACCCAATAGCTTGAGGCACCAGTCCACAACTCTTAAAAGTAAAGACGTTACATTAATCGGTAAAATTCTCAACTTTGTGCATATTATTTAAATTTCAAACATAATACTAATATTTAGGTTTAATTCTTTGTCCCTAAAATGTTCCTCCTCACTTTTCCTCATATGAAAGTTTTATGTAGAGGGCTAAAAATTTAAAATTGTATATGAACCCTTTGAATTTATGACAAGCATTTCTACATAGAAGACAATATTATATGTTCTTGTGATTGGTAATGAAAATCATACATTATTTCATTTTTTTTTTGTTTCCATTTTACATAACATATAGCATTAGAGCTCATCCATCATATAGCTACCAATTCATGGAAATTAAATGATTCTAATTGATATAAGTACAATTAAACCCAAAAAGAATATTAAGCGGAAAAATAAAAGAAAAACTTACAGTAATCTGCGGAATAGGTGTAGGAATCCCTACAGACTTGACAGCAATCTGAAGAAGATGGGAAACCGAAAGAAGCAAAGAAGCTTGTAACCCCATTGCTAAAACTGGGTTAAATAAATCCTGCCCACATAGCACCTTTCGGGTAACATCCATTTTCTCCGAGCTTTATATCAAAATACAAATTAAGTAAGTTCTGAAAAACAGGAAAAGCTTCCGAACATGCAATGTAACAATGGCGGACGTGGTTAGAGAAGAAACAATGGAGATGATTGCAATGGGAAATCGTCCTCTCTCATGTTGTTCTTTGTTTCTATCAACCCCTGGTTGCAGGAAATTTTCAATGAACATTGATTTTGTTAGGTCGACATTCATGTATAATTTAAAAATTGATTTTGTTAGGTTAAATTGAAATTGAGAAAGGGGGAAAATGGAGAGAAAAACTCTCATGGAGTGTATGCTTATTTTTGTTATTCAAAATGCTCAATTTTGCGGTTTTGATGGATGACCTTTGTTCTAGGAATAATGTAACGTTGAAATATGTTCATGTACCTATGAGGCTATAACTTATCAAATGAGAAAAAGAAAGGAAAATATAGTCATTCTACCATTCATACAATTTTTATCTTTTTTGTGTTTGACAAAAACTTTCACATTTAAATACAATATTGATTTAACGTTTTAATACATTACTCCCTCCGTCCCATTAAAATTACAGGCTTTACAGCAATTTGCATTTTGGTCCACCTCACTTGATTTGCAATATTTATATTTTTAGATAATGGCACCACTTTCTTTTAATTACATCCGTATATTTTATCTCTCTTTTAATTTCATCAACACAATTTATTCTCTTTCTTCATTTAAAAGAAGGGAGTAGTTTTTACAAACTATTTAGTTTCCCTTTTCCTTTATAGAGATTTATGACCTATAATAAATATTTCATTCGTTCTAGAATATTTGCTACTGAGATATATTTAGTGAAAAAATATCATTATCAGTAGCAGGTATAATGGAACAAGGAAATTAATGAGTACCAATAAATAATTTATTAATTTATGTAGCCGACTCAATATTTGTTTAATTTTTTCTAATACTTATTTAATTTCATAATAACATACCATTATATATACATAGTGGTTAATACATTTATAATTTTTAACATGCATATACACATAACATGCATAACACTCACCGACTCACGTATATATCAATTTTAAAAAGTATTTTTTTTAAAAAAAAAAATTATGACATATATTTCCTAACATGATATTAATTGTTTTTTATATTTTTAAACTTTTTACTTATCTTAATCTACCATATAATAATAAACAAATAAATGTTATAATCACATTAATTAATTTATTTTTAATTTCTACTGAATACCAAGGCCTAAACTATATTGGTAGTACTCACTACTCACTTCAAAAAAAAAATTAACAATGATATTATTTAATTTTGACACTTTATCAAAAGTACTTTCTTTTTTTTTTTTTCTTTTTTTTTTTTTTTGCGATCAAAAGTACTCTTAAGTTCTTTTATTATCAATGTTGTTCTTATAATATTGAACGTCTTACAACTGTAACCTTTTTCAAACTTTTTTCGTCCAAAATTATTAATTTATTGTATGTTTTAAATTGAAAAGTAAAAAAAAAAAAGAAAAAAGTTGACAGTATTAAACGAAAAAAAAAAAAAAAATTATAGTCCTAAAGCGCTTAATAATACGAGGATATCATAGATAAATAATAAAAACACTTATACTACGTCTACTAGCCAAAACTGAAAATTTAAATTTACCAATTTACCATTGATAATAAAAATAAAATAAAATAAAATAAAAACGAACTGTAGAGAAGTACTAGTATTTCCTTTCCCTGTTTCCTACAGTTCCTCTCCCTATCTACCTGAGAGTCAATTACATTCCGTTCTTTCTCACTATTTGGGACTGTTAAGTTCCTCTCTTAAACTTGTCTCCTTAAATCCGCCATTGTCAGGCAATTACTGAGAATTACAGTTTCTGTAAACCCTAGAAATTGATGCGAAATGCTATAATTCTTCTTCACTGTTCTGTTATGTGAATGCCAAGTTCATCTAATTGAGAATGGAGGTGCCCTTTTGCCGGCAATTCCTCGATCGATTGTCTGACCGATGCTTAAGCTCATTCCCTTGTCTCTCTGACCCAGGTCAATTTTCCTCTCAAAACAATCTAATTTCATAGGGTAACGACTAGGTTATTTTTGAAATGGTTGTTTGACTTGCTTTTTTCTTTGTTTTTTCGATTTCAGTTCGAAGATCTTCGATATGTTTGAAGATTACGTTGGTCATGATTCATTTTATTTATTTGGTAGTCTTGTTTTTTGTTGATCAACATAATCTCATCCAAACTGCTAATAGAGACCCTTGGTATCTACTATCTAACACTTCTATATTTGTTCTTGTGTTTTATTTGCTAATTATTCTGTTTAGTTCCTTATTTTGATTGTCTGTTATTCGCTATTATTTACTTCTATAATTTATGTTCAAAGAAAACTCCAATTAGGGAAGGATCATCTGTAGTCTTAGTTGATTGTATGGTGTAGCTTAGCTGTAATTTTGATGGTACCATAGTTATATGAAAACTATGTTAAATTTCCAAGTTTTTGTTTGCAGATAAGAAATCCATTAATAAATTGGTACTTGATAAGCTGACAGTTTGTGATGTGTGAATGTCTTGGAAGACAAGAAGCCTAGTATTGAAAGGTATAAGGTTCACTTAAGGCCCCAAAGTCTAGGCTCTAGGCGGCAAGCAGACGGGAGGCCGCTATCCTTTAGGTGTGAGGCGCCCTAAAACAAAGTAAATTTAAACCCATACAACCGTACAAGAAACCTAAAACGAGAAAAATAAAGAAGAAGAGGAGAAGGGAAATAAAAAAAGTAAGAGAAAAGAAAAAATACATAGTGGTTGTTCACATCAAATGGCCTTTTGACACTAAGAACAAAGGCTCTTTAAGGTGCTCTCGGATGCTTTGAATTTGTTAACTAACTGACACACTTTAAGTATGTGTTATTACCATATATATTGAGTACATATTCATCTTTTATTTTAATGACTTATTTACAAAACTTATAGAAAATTTGGACAATTAAATATTAATAGATATTTTTTTGAAGGAATAAGGAAGGGGTGATTTCATTCAAATAACAAAAATATCGCGCTTACAATAATCATCTCATAAGGTCTAAAATATCAATACAAATAATTATTGCCCTTATACTAATAAAAGACAATTTATAAATATATTTTGGGTTGATTTTGATTTTTGTACAATGATGTAAATTTAAATCTTAATTGATTGATTGATTTATTCTGTTTATCTAACTAAAATCCATGCATGACACATGTATCTATCTAGTTATGACTACTATTACAACAATGGCAAAGCCCTAATCCGATGTATATGACGCTAGTCGAAGGTATAATTAGTGACCAAAAAATATAGCAATTTGCTAAGCTTGAATATATCTTTCTATTTTTGTTAAGCAATTTGTAATGGGTATTTATGTGAATTGTTCGATTCTGATGCTTGAAGTTAACTTGCCAATATTTGTTTTGATTTCATAAATTTTCATTGCTTGATGCCTCCAGGATTAAAAGATGAAATTTCTAAGTTTGAAAAAACATCGATAATTTTGTGTTTAATCACCTCTAGGGCAGAAACATAAATATGTGTTTATTTTAATTGGAATATATCTCTTTTTCAGGAAATTTGTTATGGAAGGGGAGAAGTAATTAGTGGTTTCATGAGCATATATTTATTGTCAATAATTCTCAAGCTGTGAACCTTTTTCTTTTTTGCCCTTGGTTGGTGATGAAAACTGCATGTTGTTGACCTTTTTGAAATCCAATTTTCAACGAACCAACGAAGGAGATGCATGTGTTTTTTATGGTTTCTTGTTAAATAGACATGTAATATTCATTATATCTGTTGTGACTTATCTCTCATGTTACTTTCTTCTAGGTACATTGGACTATACCTTTTACTTTTTGTGGCCACCTTGATACAATATTTCATCACTTCTTATTCTTCTCCTGGGTAATTTACTGTCTTCTAATGCTCTACTTGTAGTATTTCCCTTTTGTGTATCTCATTTACTATAAAAGTTGAATATATTCTAAGTGATCTCCTTGTAAATGTTTTTCTAGTTATGTGCTTGATGCAATGAGGGCAGTTAATGAAGGGCACTCTCACGCTACTCTTGTAACTCCTATGTATGTCTACTCTAGCACTTTTTAAACTTTTTAAGGCACCATTTAACATGTTTTAAGTCACATGCTCAATTTTCTTTTATGCTCTATTCATCCCATGTTAATGGATCCTATATTGATTTTTTTTATGTAATTTAATTGAATGGAACTATGTGAGTAAATTTGCATAAAAAATTGTGTTAAGTTGAAAATGTTTCAATTTGACACTTTGATAAGTCATCTGAGGATTAGTTTCATGGGGCACAAAATGAATATGAAGTTCTAAAGGGTTTGGGTTATCATAATTTTCTTCCTTTATGATGATCAAGCAAAGACAACCTGCTACAAGTAAAAATGGGAGTTTTACTATCCCTATAGAACGAGATCTTCCAGCTAGAAACCTCATTGGAAGTAATGCAGCTTGGATGAAACTAGTGATGAATATGTATCCTCCTGGATCCTCTATGAGGTAAGCCTATATTAGATTTTTTGTAAAGAAAGTTTTCTTAATTTATTTATGCAATATAATTTAACTTGCTTCTGATTATGGACTATGATGTCACTTGATGCTCATGGAATACTTGGTGTTGTAAATTACTTCTACTTCATATGTTAATATCTTTCATGTTACGTAGTTAAAGAACAAAAACAAAAATCTATGTTAATAACAAATTGATTTGTAAATTCAATAATGCTCGTATGAATAGTGAGAAATCTAAACATTTAAGCAGGTTGGCGTCATCAGTTTACAGTTCTTGATTCATCTTAATCATGCTTTGCTTATCAATATTTGTTATAAACCTAGAGTTTTTCTATAAAAAGAGCTTGTAATTCTAATTGGCCTAACTGGATTAGCATTTTGGCATGTCCGCATACCATACTATGGTATACATACCTATACTTCTATGCAATGCTTGAATATCTACTTGTAAATTATTGGGAAGAGTAAATTTTGATTGTGATGAAAATGCTTCTATTGGTTCTGCCATAGTTTTGCTCACAAGTATTTTGTTCCATTGTTGTAGACTTGTTTAGAGATTGAAAGTGTTGTGTGTTATTTTCAAGGTCTATGGGAACATAATGATGCTATTAAAATAATTAATTGTGCTACTCATCCTTTGGAATGTAGTATTTTTTTTTTGCTATGTGCTTGTATTTTGGGGGAGGGGGCTGAATTGGCAAACATGGCATATTGTTTAGTGGTTCTAGGTTTAGGGTCTATTGTCCCAAACTTGTTAGATTTGCACTGAACTTGTCAAACATATAAAATAGTAAAAATATCTCGGTGTAAGTGATGGCCAAAACTGGATAGAAATTGAACTGAACTTATAAGAATGGAAAAATATGCTGGACCTTATAGGTCTTTTGTTGAAGTAGTAGGGAATTTCTCTTTCTTGAAGTGTGCCAAATAGTAATTGCTCTACATTTGAATTTCGTATGCTTGGATGGTTTAATGTTATTATAACGATAAGTATTTTTCTTTATTATTGCTAGATGATACTAATGCATGAATATTACAACTTAGAACGAAATACTGTATAGTAAAGGTTAGGACTTCTCAAACCTGCGGATCTCCTGCTTCTTTGTATGTGCTACATCTGCAACTGTTTTGGTTTTTAATTATAATTTAGTGCATTGTAGAGTATCTTTTTGAGCTTCTCTTATTATTCTTCATGCTATACCCCTTGGGTTTAAAATAATTGACGCCAGTCTCTCAAATTTGTAAATTAAGGAAGCTTTAACTACAAATTTTTCTCATGCATGAAGTTTATATACTAGTTGCCGTTAACTTCGTATTCGAGACTTGTTTTCTTATTTTGCATTCATCTTTTTCTTGGCAGACAATTGACTTGCACGTATTGTAATGTTTTACAGGTAATATGTCCTGTTTATTTTGATTTAATTGAAATTTCTATCTTTGATAACTACGTGGATGAACTGTGTTTGGTATTAAATATCTGTAGTATTATATATCTGTGATAAGAATCTGAAATTCCAATCTTAGTTAATGACAGTTCAAGCCTTTGGCTGGTTTGACCTGTGTTTAGCATTAAATATCTGTTGTAATTCCTAGTTCTACAAAAACACTTGTGTTATGCTTCTTGAACAACACTACTGAATTGTAGTATTTGAGATAGTAAGGTTTACAAATGATGTGAATGTCTAGAAGCTCAAGGGAGATGTTAGGCCGGATAGCCAAGTATCTTGAACAACCAAGCGTCCACATTGTGAAGTTTTGAAAAATTTAGATGTAATGTGTATGTTTGACTGAGGTCTGAGATTAGAATAACGGGATTGATTCAATATAGCTAGTATTTAGATTTATCATTGAATGCAATCTTAATGGTCTAGATTAGTTTAACTGATGAATGCTTTTGGTGGTTCAGTTTAATATTGTATCTTCGTGCTTGCCTTGTGGCGCCTCACCCTTTAGTTTCCAACGCACTTCTTTTGTTGTAGCTTACTTATTGTTGTGCAACGTCTGTGCAGCCTCCTCGAGCAAAGCATTGCCATGATTGTGATAAATGTGTTCTTCAGTTTGACCATCATTGTGTTTGGCTTGGAACATGCATAGGCCAGGGTAATCATTGTCGATTTTGGTAAGTGAAAGGTCTTTTGTTTTATGTGCAGTAAATTTTTCTGTGTATTGGATATTTGAAGAAGGCATTATTTTTATTTAACTATTTTATGGTTAGTGTTACTGGTTTGCAAGACACATAGGTTGGTATTAGGTACTTGTTGTCTATGTCATCAACAAAAAGCTATAGTTAATGAAATATTAAGTACTTTTGACATACTGAACTTCCATTGAAAATCTTGACTAAATAACATGCAATTTTTTTGTGTTTCTTTGAATGGCCGCACTGACTAGCAATTGGTATTACTGAAGAGAAACAGATGTTTACAAGTGGACATTTTCTTATTTCCACAATTTAAATATTACCACTTTGTAGACCCTATTCCTAAATTAAAAAACTCCTTGCTTCTGGGCAAGTCTTCTCATTTATGCGCTGCTGAGCTTTGACAAAATTTCCCTGGTGATCACCCAAGATTGCATCTCTATTCAAGAGGAGGTCGTCTTCTGTAAAAGTGGCTTCTCTGTTAAATTTTACATAGTGAGAGGGGAAAAGGGAGGAGGTCTTTCTCCCAAATATCTTGAAGGGGTGTACCCATTAATATCTGAGCTGATATATCAAACTATTCAGCCCGAGGTAACTATGCTCTGGGTTTGTGTATCATAAATCGCTTTGGTTTAGCAGTCAGTTTGTTGGTGGTAAACTGGTAACATATGGTGCGTAAACTGCAAGTGCGTTTTATTCAACCTTTATTTAGTGGCCATAATTTTTTGCTTATAATACTAATGAATATCTTGTCCTCGTGAAACAATAGATATTCTAGTCAACCTTTATCATAAATTACTTCCACGTTCCACCTTTTGACCATTTCTGGTACCCAACAGGGTTATCGTCTTTGTTCTAGTCAATCCCATCATGGAAATCAGCAAGAATTGAGTGCATCGGTGTCACTCACCTTTTTTGGACAACTTTCTTGACCATCTTTGTAAATTTCTCATGTAACTCCTCCACGTATTGGTGCTTTTTGCAGCACCAATCACAGATGCTACACTTCTCATGACAACAGAAGAACTAAAAGATTTTATGCCCCAATGGAGTTGATCTCGATAGATTCCCTCTTAGTCTCGATATCTTTTTCCTCTCCGTTCTCTTCTTGAGCGAGATGGATGGGAGAAAATCTATGGGTTGTGGAGAACAATTTAGTATCAAGGGGTACTTCTTTCCACACCATCCCCTATCATTGGGATAAACAAAATGATGTACTTTTCCCACATTAATATCCATGCATTATCCATCAATAATACTGATGGATCAATATGAAACATAATTTTTCTCTTTGAATGATGGTTTTAAATTTACCACCCGCATCGTGAAGGTGTAAAAACTGCATTTTAAGCCGTTCCAAGCAATATTTCATGGTTCAGGTGTAAAAAAATTGCATCTTTACCTTTACTGCATTTCTGCACTGTGTATCCAATTACTGCTTGTATTCTTTTAAACATTGATCCGTAGCATATTCTGTGTCAAGAACTCACATACTTGTCACGATTTACCTTCTTATTAGACTAGACATTTGAACCTTGTCTTGAGTTTGGATGAATGCAAATAATTTTAGCTTTCGTTTTCTCAGTGGATGGGATCATTAGACTATATCTCTGCTAAAAAATTGATATTTTGAATGCCATGGGACCCAATATGCATGTGAAAAACTCATGGGCTAAGAACATCAATGTTGTTTCCTTGGACTTGTTCATTTTTTAAAATAGACAAGTGTTTGAGGAAAGAATGAACTTTTCTGCATCTGCTGACTACTATTTTCCTTAACCATGTGTATTTTTAAACATTGAAGGTGGTACATCTGTGAAGAGACAGCATTATGCCTTTGGACAAGCATTTTGTATGCTTCATATCTGAAGGCTAACATATCAAGATCTTGGTATGGGTTTTCTTCCCCACTTCCTCTTTCAATAATTAAATTTGGTTCAATGTCTTTTGGGTACTATGCAGTGTTTAAGGCTTATGGTTTTACTTATTTTAGATTGTCAATACTTGGTGTTTTCTCAATATGAACTCATTAGAAATTTCATGAAATGAATTCATTGAAATTTGAAACTAATTTTTATCAAGGTGAAAAGAACAAAGTATTAGCTTATTGAAGTGACTTTTTATTAAGGGAATAGAATTAAATAAACTCTTGAAATCCAGGGATTGTATATGCTGCCTTTTTGGGACAAGGGTTTGTTAATGTGAGAATTATTTACTTTACTTTTTGTGTTTCTGTGAAGATATATGGATGGTGAAAGATAGTTTATCTAGTGACAGAAAATTGCTAATTACCTTGATTTATTGGTTACGCACTTTCACTGATATAAATTTGTTCTGCGAGTAATCTTCTGTATCTGTCAGGTGGATGGGTGCAATGATGATTATATTGCTCGTCACTTTGTCGATATCATTGATCTTTTTAATACTTTTGCTTATATTTCACAGGTTAGTACATAACTGCTGTGAATCATCCTTATGTTAAAAGATTTCACAAACTACTGTATTGAGCTTTTGTTGTCTCCTTTAACAATGACAATTTTTTTAGTTATGCTTTAACATGACACTATGATTGTATATTTCTGCAGTTACCTTGTTTTGACTAATCAAACTACATATGAGCTTGTAAGGCGCAGACGTATCCCTTACATGCGGTCAGTATATTCTTCCTTCAAAGTGTGTTTGACATGTAAATAATAGAAAGATGATATTGACATTTTGGTTCATTATGTATTGACAAAATTAACTTGGAATGTTTAATTATTTGTAGTTGATTAGTCATATTGCTAGCTTCCTCCTCTAAACATTACTACAAAATAAATGGATTGATCTTTGGGCTGGGCTTTTGTCATTTTTCGGAACCACTTAGTATCAAGTGCAATGAATATTGAAAGGGCATATAATTCAACCTAGAGGCCGCACTCTATGCTTTCACTGATAATTAATGAATAGGTTTTGAGATCAGGTGCCATATGTGATATTTGCTGATTGTGTATAATTAAATTTTGGTGACAATAATTTGATATCAAATCGCCCTGGTTTGTTCCACCAATTATATCATTGCGCTGTTTTTTTAATATGTTATATCCTTTGTATAATTCTTATGGAACAATTTTTCAAATGAATTGCAGAACCGTACCTGAAAGAGTGTATCCTTTCAGCAACGGCATGTGTCGAAATCTTTACAATTTCTGTTGTGCTAAAATGAGCATCTATAGTCTGGAACGTCTTCCAACAGTTGAAGAACTTGAATTTAAGCGCAGACGCCGTTCCTGTTCACAAATTTTATGCTGACGTTGACAATGTGCCTTTCGCATTGAAGATTTTGTGTCTCGACCACATTGTGAAGATCCATACTCCTATGTGTTTGCCGTGTTTCTTAGAAATGACAACCACACTGTTATGTGCCCGTTTTTGGTTCCTCAGGTTTTAAATCAGATTGGAGTAAGCTGTTGCATAGTCATTTTGTTTGGGTCACGATGGAGTTCGTACGGGGAATTTGAGGAATCAAGCTTAGTTTTCACAGCAACTCTATCGTTGAGGTTTCATCTAATCTTTGGATCTGCTCGAATTCATTCCCAATCCTATTTTGAGTGCTATATTAGACTTCAAATTTGTTGGAGACTAAGAGTGCTTGTGGAAAAGGTTAGCAATGCAATTTTTAGAGAATGGTCTAAAGTTCCACCCAAAATCTGTAAGAGTAGCCATTTGTATTTCCGGGTTTTGATAATCATAAAAGGCTATCAACGAATTCAAGTCTATATTTAATTGGTAAATGACTTGGGACAATTTTAATGCTTGTATAAAATTATTTATTTGTAATCCCAATCGTATAGTGTCAAATGTCATTGTAAGAAGTGTTTGGTACGGAGGATGAAAAAAAAAATGAAATGAAAAGGTTAAGTAAAGGAAATGGTATTAATAATAATGTGTTTAATTTATTGATTGTTTGGCATGATAAGGAAAGGAAAACACTAAAGTGATTTTTTTTCTTGTAGTATTTAAAAAATGTGGGGAATTAAAGAAATGAAATGGGTTGGGTTAGATTTTTTTATACCAAATAACTAATGGACTATCTTAATTCTTTTTATTTAGGTCTAAACAATCTACTTGACTTGTAAAAACTAATTGATAAGACATTAGCACAATCAATGCATCAATGAACAATTACTCCAACGAATTAGGATCCTCTATGTACACTAATTATGATCGTACCATCTCATTTTGTAATGAAAATTTAATCCTTAAGTTCTTTTTTTATATCATCAAGTAATCTCAATTTTAGATTAGCTATTGATAGAGAGGTTCCTAGCTCACCCTAACTAATTAGTCTAAAAGATAAAAATAAGAAATGGTTGAATTAGTCATCAGATTAGAAAATTGTATCAGAGTCAAAGTCAACAATATAGTATCCCAAACAAGTCTACACTTGGGGAAGAAGGATAGCGAACATACCATACCATTGCTCCACGCATTCAATTAATATTTTTTATAGTTAAATAAAAATGTCAAAATGTGACTACATTACAAACACAAGTGAACAAGTAAACATATCTTTTACAACAAAACTAGAGTAAACCAACTTTGATTGCGATTAAAGAGACGAGCATCAGAAGAAAAAAAGTATCAGAAAAATCAAATAAAATATAATGTGTCAGTTTTTTCATTAATAATAATAAAAATAAATATACCCAAAAGCTGAACTTCTATAATCTACAAGCAAAAATACACATTCAGATACCATATATTAAAGCTCGCCAAGTGAATATTGTTTGGAAAGAACTACTCCAGCCATATATATAACCTATATAACAAAATACCAAGTAACTTACTTAGAATCATGATCGATTTATCCCGTCCACTAACGAAGATATTCATGATTTATGATACTTGAGAGCTTCGAAACGTGCAGCAAGAGCATTATAATCTGGCAACTTGGGATGAACCGAAGCAGGATTTCCAAATTTAGCATTTGATTGTTTTTGCCGCATCTCATTCCAATCATGTTGTTCCATCTCATTATCTTCGTCACAATCCGATTCATCGAACTTAATATCTGTGTGTGTACGATGGACATTGTAGCTATGACGTCTAATGTTGTAATCCATATCACCCGCGTCATCCAAATTCATGTCTATATTGCTCGAGTAATTATCGGAAGCCCTCGAACTCTGTGACCTGTAATTCAGTCCATGGTTTCCCAAACTATCCTCGGGATTCATATGATTCACTGATGGATTGTTTGACACTGTTTGATGAGCCAGTTTGGCAGCAACCTGTGCAGCAGCAACAGCGTTCTTAGCGGATTCAGCGGCAGCTTGTGCTGCTGAAGCTGCGTCTTGAAAATTCATACCATCCGTGCCATTTCCATCACCACCACCTGATAATCTGAACGAAGGCCGGGAAAAGAAATTAAAATATTCAATGGTCTAAACTTCATCGTGGACGAGTATTTTGCAATTGTGAAGTTGGAAGCTTTGTTACCTGATTTTCGGCTTTTGACCTTCCTCTGATGAGGGATTGGCCCCAGATTTCAACGGCAACGTTCCAGCACTGACAAATGTTCGCGGTCCCTCCTAATTAGCACAGGACCATAAAGTCGTAAATAGAAAAAATTTAAAAAATAATGTTTTAGCAATGTCCGTTCACTAGGGAATCATAAAAGAACACGAGCTCGTAAAAAGTAAGAACAAGGATTAGTTAAAAAATTCGAATATTAAAAGCAAGAGTGAATTTGAAAGGGCATAACGTTTCTTGGAGCCACCAATCTAAGCAAAGTAGGGTCTAAAATCAAGAAAAGAATGAGATTCTAAATTAATGACATTGATCTAGGAGCATATATTAAATTTCTAATGCAGACCAAGGATACGATTGCAGATCAGATTTCAACGGCCCAATGCCACTTTTTTACTAGAGACTCCCGCGTAGACAGGGTTATGGGAGGATTGTATACAAATAATACAACATTGCTATTTCTCATAAATATGAAACGCGCAGTGGTTTACTTAACATAAAGAATTTTAACATGAAAGTTTGAACTTTGAACAAGTTTCGTTCTCAAGAGCTGAGAGCGCACTTAATAGTTAGACGGGCTAAGTCTTCATAAGTCGATAAAAGATATGAAAGAAGCAAAATGCATTTCTGCAGGCAATAAGAACGAAGTTCTAGGCGCTATATCTACAAACTCGGATAGCTGAAGCCTGAAAGTACGCAATTTGTCACTATTTAGTACTCAGTATCAGTAGTCACTAGTCAGTCGGCCTAATTTTCTCTTAAACCAAATATCAAAGCAGCTTACCGAACACAATTTGTATCAAAAGGAAGAAAATTTATGCGAAGAAAGACAAGACAAACATACAATACGTTCCTCTGGAGGCTTGAGAAGTTCCGTCTCAGTCTCAGTTGTATCCCATTCAACCTGGTATTCCTTTGCTATTTCCTTCATTACCTTGAGCTTCAATTCCCCAGAAGGATTTAGGGCAGAGAGTTTTTCAATCAGCTGCAAAGAACAAGCAATACGATACGCATACATTATATCACAAGATGTACATAAATTTATATAAATGGGAAAAAGTCGATCAGCTATCCCCATCAAAATAAAATAACAGTGTCGGCCCGTTTGGTAGGTGGTACTAAATGGTGGTAATGGGAATGAATTATAGTGTAAAATTTCATCAAAAGTTCCATGTCATTCCCATGGAGATGAAATTTTGATCACAAAATGTTTTTTTGTTCGCAAATTTCCATAACCACCCATACCACATCTCCAATGGTAATGCATTGGAATGGATTTTTATGAAGAAAATGAGATGAATGGAGTTAAACAAGCATGGCCATTAAGGTAGCCAAGAGATTTTTCAACTAAAATTACACTAGTTTGCATTGCCATTACCACAGTTTAATACCATCCACCAAACGGCCGTAAATAGAATTATGTCCGATCGGAAAAACCATAAAACTAAATCAGAAACATAAAACTATTCCAAAAACCAATCTATGCTCAATAAAAGAGAAGCACTGCATATATACTTAGAAGACATGCTTATACAATGACCAGAATTAGCAGAAACATAAAACTAAACGGATTATATACCAATCGATTGACACCACTATCAGGACGCAGATCAGTAGCAGCTGCTACAAAATCTTTTCCATATTTCTTCTGAAAAATGTCTCGAATTGCTAAAAGTTCTGGAATGTCGGAGCATCGCGGTCCCGCAAATATTAAACTAGAGATAGACTCCTTCATGTCCACAGGGCAGTCCCTACATGTAAAGTCAAACAAATTAATTTGGAGATGATATTTTATTTATTAGCTAACTTTCTATTTATGAACCTGACATACCTCTGCTTTGCAATTATGGAAAGCCTCGTAACTAGTCTTTCGCAGAAGAGCTCCAGAATCTCATTTGCGGCCATCATATTCTGCTCCCTGATTACATGTTCGACCTATAGTAAAAAAATCTTAGAAAGTTTGTCTTAAAATTGGACATATGATTAAAACAATTATTATTTTAAGCTAGAGCTTCAGTGAATTTGTGCAAGCCCAAAGATAAGCAGCTTAGAGTAAAAACAAGGCGCATTGCATCGCATCGGCCGCGTAAAGTTTTCAAAATAAACAAACGATAAGCAGCTAAAGGGAGGTAAGCACGCTCGCAGTCACACGGTTTAGGATAATTATGCGGGGAGAAAATGTGGAAAAAAATTATTATGTGAGAAGAGATGCACCGCTACAAAAGAAAAGCTTCATTTATGATAGTCTCATGATTTTTATGATAATTGATTCATTGAACTTGAAATTATTTTGGTCATTGCAAAACTGATGCAAAAGATACGAGATTCAAAAATATTTGCAATTGTAGCCAGTGACTAGAAGTGCAGAGCAATGTATTCTTCTATGGAAAACCGGGACACTCCCCAACCAGTGCCCTGAGTGCATTAAAGACCTCATGTCCGATCAAAGACTCGCTGGCTTCCTACAAAATATCCTCAGGGTAATAAAATGCCCACAAAATAAAAACAAGAAAGCTCTTTTTTGCATGCTTCTTGATTATAATTAAGTGTATTGAATACGATCCTTTTGGATTTTCATTGCAAAAGTGATGAGCCTCTTTATCATATTGCAAGAATGTGGAAATTGTCGCGATTGTGATAACGCACTTGGTGATGCGTTGAAGATTTTTAAACCTTCACAATGAGGAAAAGTTCAGCTTTTCAAAAATCTTTGCAATATGTCTGGTGCGATGCAATGCGGGCCTATTTAATTCTATTTATCCTCTTTCTTCCACATCTTCTCAATTCAATTCATCGACACTTGCAGTTTGTTCACTTGAACACACTCTTTTAAAATATCATGTTAATCAAGTTTTCAATTTTCTTAAAAGCAATAATCAAATTTCTTATAATAAAAGAGTTAAACCTTCATTTGTCATCGTTGGCATTTGGCAATTAGACAGGCTTTCCCGAATAGCTTATGTTCATTCTATTACCCAGACATATGGCTCCATATGATATCATCCATAATGATCTCTTTACTTTTTCTTATTAATAAACTAAGTTTTCGACTTTCATCTTCTTACTCCTGAAGATTATTCTCATTATTCGAGTTTTTCCTCTAAAATCCAAATCTAGTGTTTCCTCCATCTTAATGAACTTAAGACTCATTTTAGACTGATAAAGGATTCAACGTTTGGATATAAGGGAGGGATATGGAAGAAATTATGAATAAGTTTTATTAAGATTGCAGTCTCTTGATAGGTAGAAAAATTTTATGGGAAAAAACTCGTTCCCCTTCTTTCCCTTCCTTTCCCTCCTAACCACGAAATTTTACCTCCCTTTCCCTCTCCTCCCTTTCCCTCTCCTTCTCTTTGCTCTCCAAAACAATTATCCTAATAAAGTGTTACACTTTCTTCAAATTAATGGTATGATTTAGAGATATCCATGCCCTCATACATCTCCCTGAAATGGAAAACCTAACCACATAATTTAAACATCCTCTCTCCTTTTAATGTTTCTCTTCTCTTTTATTGATTCAAAGCTCTTAATAAGACTACCTACTTATCAAAAAGCCGCCCAACAAGTGTCCTCAATATATCACTTCAATGCACATTCTCTATAACAAAGTTCCTTCATATGATCATCTCTTATAATATTGACATTTCCTCCATTTGTATACGAGGAAATGAAGGAAAAGAAAAGGGATTACATTTTCATCATTTAAATACCACCATCTGAAAATAGGTGAACCTTTGCTCCACAACAAACATTCATATACCCAGTAAACCACAAAAGAATAAACTCCTAAACAAGGAAAGTTCCAATCTTTAACAAACAAGAATGGATAAAACCCTAAAAATGTATCAAATTTAATACCAGAAATGTAAGAATTTAGAAGGTGAAAAAAGGAAATACCCGAATACGAGCAGTAGCATCCTGACCAGATTGAAGAAGCAAGGCAACATCCCGTCTCATCTGCCGCACCACCGTTTCTCTCTTGTTCCTTAGCAACTTAATTCTTGATGTTGTCATACGAGCCCATGTCTTGCTGTTCAATTTTCACACACAAAATTCAGTAATTCAAACGGAAAACAAATGAATCGAAGTAAATACGAAGAAAAGAGTAAAACCATTTGGAAGAATTGAAGTCCCGTCGGAAAAAAGAACCCAACTTGGCGAGTTTCCTGCAATGGCTTCTCACTGCATAAGCGACAGACATATCTCTCTCTCTCTCTCTATCTCTCCTCCAAATCACGAAGAGAAACTGAGGATTGGAATGAGGAGGAGAGAAAGAGATAATAGTTGTATATGATTTGGGGATTGGGGGAGAATTCTTAACGGTCGGTTTTGGTTTTGTTGAGAGTGAATGTAAAATGTTGCTGGACAGTAGTAATGGGGGAAGGCGCTGAGACTGTGATCCTTCATCATAGGAAAAAGAGCCGTTATGTTTCGATGGTACTTGTGGGTCCCCTTTTTGCCGACTTAATGGGATCCTATGTGGCCTTGACCGCCTTGCCTTCTTTTGTGATCACGTATGATCTCAAAATATGAAGTCTATATTTTTATTTCCTCTTTAAGTTACGTTAATCGATCTATTTAGTTTATATATGTAATGCGTTTCACAAAGAGACTGTGTCATAACAATTAGTGTGTAGTGATTTAGCATTATTGACAAAATCTATAATTAAATCGTTTTAAGCTAGTCCAAAATTTAGTTTTCTAAAATATATAAAAAAAATTATTGATTATGTCATATACAGTTACATTTTAATTTACTTAATCAATTTTAAAAAAATTATAAAATGGGCTGCTTTTATAGGTCAATCTCACCATAATACGGTTTCACACAACACTTGCTGAGTATTAATAATTACTTAATTAGGATTTTTAAGTTGTTATTAAGAATTATAATTCCATTATTAATATTTTGATTATTACTTTTTTATTACTATTATTATTTATTATTGTTATTAATTAGTAGTAGTATATATTAATTTAAAACATGATCTGAGTAGTTTATTACTTCCTCCGTTCTTTTTTACTTGCTACATTGTTGACTTCGGTACTATTCATTAAGCAAATTGAATTTTATATTGTCGGTAATCTAAAAGTTAAAACATAGTCATATGAGATCTTGTTTGAAACGTCTCGATTCAAAGTTTATTAATTTTGTGTTTTTATAATTTTTCGATATGTATAATTAGAGATATTAATGATGCAATTCGTACATTAGGGAGTGTGAAAAAGCAAATGGTGCAACTAATATGGAACGGAGGAAGTATGTAATAATGAGGGTTTTTTTTTATAATGATGACTTTTAAAGACAAGCCTCGGAATATATTGTGACAATCTCATTGTTATTGTTTGTTATTAATTGGATCATCATTGAGTTGTGACATATTCTATGAGATTCTATAATTTTCATTTGTAAGTTTGGTGCACCTCATTTGTTAGAAATACATATCACTTCTAGTCATATATAGTATTGAAGTTTAGTAAATATGATATGATGGCAACTGTATACTACTATTTACACTTAAACAGTCAAAATTATATACTCCCTCCAATTCAGCACTAACCTCTTATTTGCTTTTTGGACACTATTCATCTTTTACTCTTAATTTGTATTTTATTGGAGTATTAATCTACAAGTTAAAACATAGTCAAGTGGGATCTTGTTTAATTCGTCTCAATACAAGAATTATTTATATCAATTTTTTATAATTTTTAATTATGTACAATTAAAAATATTATAAATTGAATAAGTGCATTGGATATAGTGTATAAAGCAAATGGACATCAGTAGTAAATTGGAGGGACTATGAGCCTTGTGCTCATATATATGGTTGTGTGTGATTTTCATTTTTTAGGAGATAATTAATCGGTGTTTCAATTATAAAGTCATAATAGCTATTTCATTATTTCATCTTTGCTTTCATTGTAATATTTTGTGTTTGATTGTTTATTTACATTACCGATATATTTGTGAAGTAATTCAACGAAATTTACTTTTAGAGGTTATAATTATTTACAACTCATGTGTTTAGTTATGAAGTAATTATACGCCTACAAAATACAAATTAATTTCCTATTATGAATATCAGCTCACAACATGCATGTATTAAATTCATTGGTTGATCAATAACATAATTTTGTTTTGATTTTTTTTTCTCCTCTTGTTTTTTACTTTTACCTTTGCTGAATAGCACAACTAATTAACTTCAGAAAATATTATAATTATTTATTAGAGTCTAACAAGATACGAATAAATTTATCAAGAGGCGAATAATTAGACTGATAAAATTGTAAATCCTTTAAATATTAATTAATTAGGTAGTACATAGATTAGGAAGTATCTCCCTTGACATGCTTATTACAAAATACAAAGACACTAAAGTCACTAATACAAGTAGATTAAAAGCTCACATGCATGCCGAAATTGTGGTCATAAGTAAAAATTAAAGATGTTCATCTACTAATGTTCATAAAATTAGTTTTTAGTTTCTTCCTTTGGTGGGTAATGACCACCGTATCCTCCGCCATGTGCATACCCACCATGTCCATAACCACCATAGCCGCCCTGTCCATATCCACCGTGCCCACCATGCCCATACCCACCCTGTCCATATCCACCACCTTGTCCATAGCCACCCTGTCCATATCCACCACCTTGTCCGTAGCCACCCTGTCCATATCCACCACCTTGTCCGTAGCCACCTTGTCCATATCCACCACCTTGCCCATAACCACCATGTCCATAACCACCATAGCCACCTTGCCCATAACCACCTTGGCCATACCCACCATGACCATAACCACCATATCCATAATTTTGTGGCTCTACATTTTCATCTAAATCATTTTCTTCTTCCTTTGGTGGATAATGGCCACCATGTCCATGTCCACCATGTCCATGGCTATAATGTCCATGTCCACCATGGCCATAACCATCTAAGTCTTTTGTCTCCTCTGTGGGTTCTGTAATAATCAAGAAAAAAATTGAGTACATAATTATATCAACTCGTTTGTTATATGCAATCCGAATTATTAATAATTACTCCTAATAAGTAATTTTTTTAATTTCATGTTATTTGACGCAGCAAAAATTGACTAATTTTATGAACGTCCTGTGCAATTTTTAAAATTATGATATTAATCTAACAATTTTATATCTTTAAATACCAAACATATACCCGGGGCCGGTCATTTTGGGGCTCTGCCTCAATTTTTAAAATCATAATATTACATGATTTATCTTTTATTCATTTCCTTCATTTAAAAACTAAGATGGAGCAAAAATACATTATAATTTTTTAGGTCTTGTTTATTTCACATTTTAAAAAAATTTTATAGCTTAAAAACAAGTAATTAAATAGATTTTAAAAATTAAATAGGTAATGTATTAATGCAATGATGAACTCCTCCTTTATCATACATTTTCTTTTAAAATATATTATAATATAAATGTGACAACTTATAATTAAAAATCATGAATTCACGAAGTCAATGGTAACTTAATCTACAAACTTTATATACTAATATGGTGTGACATTCAGTAATCACTATTGTGACAATATTTTTTGAAATTGTAATATAACAAATGTAACATTAATTTGATTAGTATGTTTAAAGTCCAAAAGCCAATATTAACACAAAATATAGATAGAATATCATCGTCATCATATTTAGAATACTCCGCATATTAAATTATGATCATGACGTAAAAAGGATGGAAAATAAAATATTATTATAAAAAAACTTACGATGATTTTCAGTAGTAGAACTAGTTAGTTCAGAAAGTTGACGAGCAGAAACATGAGAGGAAATCAAAAACACACTAAAAAGAAGGCCAAGAATCACAAAAGCCTTAGAATAGGCCATTTTTCTTAAATTTTTATCTTTGTTTAGTTGTAGGAATTGTGTTTTCCATGAGTAGTGGAGTATCCTATTTATAGGCACAAGATTGTATAAAGACGAAGAAAATCGGGACAACATTAGGTAAAAATATGTTGACAATTGGTAAAAATTAGCAATTAAAGTATTCAAAGCTAGTGGTCTTATGATGTTGGTTATTAAAAAATTACAATTCCTAGTCAAAAGATGCCTTAGTAAATGAAATATATATCAAAATTTTGAGAATCGGGTTTTGTCTCAGTCGAAGTATATATTATATTTTTTACTAGGAATATGAGCTTGATTTCTGTTGTTCTTTTCTGAGCCTTTTTTCTCATCTTAGTTTTGTTTTTTTTTTCTCATCATATTTATAAGCAATCAACTCTCCTCTTATGCAGATCTTATTGTGATATAAACCCGTTAATAAATTTATCAATTCTATCATGGACCTAAATGATTGCGTGCATCTCTCTTTACTTCCTCATTGAGGGAACGAGTATGATTTAACCGCATCTTTCAAGAAAATAAAACCCCCACATCCGGACCCTGCCTTGTGCGAGATACTCATCATCATCATCATCATACCCAGTGTATCCCGCTTATAGACTGTATCCTTTACTTATCATGGACCTAAACCAATACACCTATATGGAAAGAGGAAAATTGGGAACATTATTGTTATTTCTTAAGTTTTCAAAATTTGTCTTATTTGCGTTTCAAGATAAAGTTTAGCAAGCTTAAGCATTTTTGTTATACTCAAGTTTAAAAAAAAGTTGAACAAAGAAAAATCAATGCCACATAACACTACATGATTTTTTTTTTTTTTTACTTAATGGAATCCACGTTTATGGTTTTTCAATGTAAACGAATGGGAGCTAGCCAATTGCTTAATTAACAATCGGCATTATATAGGAATCAAAAGTTTTCCATAATCATGATGTTCTTGGTGGTTTTAGAGGCCTTGATAAAATATTAAAACATATGCATTTCATCATTAAAGAAAAAATATGAGTCTTTTATCATTTTATTAGTTTAGAAATTCATGCAATATATAAAGAGTTTAATATGAAAATATATATAAATAAATTTTTAAAAAATAAGATATAAAATCTACTATTTTGTTTGAGAAAAATATATAAATACTACATATAGTTAAATAGAATAACTACTTTTGATGAAAAAAAATATTTATGAATAAATAGATTAAATATATGAATCTCAATTTTTTTTGAAAAGATAAGGTTATTTTCCAAAAGGAAATAATAAATTTAACCGAAAGTGAAAATTATAGCTAATTAAATTCAATTAAAAAACAGTTTCTATCCTGTGAGACGTCCGTAATTAGCCGTGCAACTGGCCCAACCTAATAATTTTTTAAAAATATTCTAACATGCCTAATTTAAAGACTTATAAGGATAATTCAAAGACTTAAAAATCTAATTTTTAGACTTAAAATGTCAATTTCAAAATTTTTAATATCAACTTCAATGTTTGATTCATCCTATTTTAAAGTTGAAATGAGAATTTAATGTCCTGCAATTGGTTTTTAAGTCTTAGTAAAATTAGTTTTTAAAGTATTAAAATTGGCCTTTAAAGTCATAAAACTAACAAATTTCATGACTTAAATTGTCAATTTCAAATCCATGAAATTAGTCTTTTAAGTCTTAAATTGGTCTTTTAACTCTTGAAATAGATATTTTAATTTGTAAAATTGGTAATAAAAATATATTCAATTAGGCCGGCCCAATAAGAAGCGCCTCACAAGTGAGACAGTTTCACCTATGTTTTTGAGTTGAAAAAATATGAGTTGTAGTATTGAGCTTGGGGGTTAAAAACGATCCGGTATACCATTGTCTGATGGATCAGTGCAAATTCATTAATGGGCCAAATTGAAGTTTGGAAAGCTTATTATGGACTTAAGATGTACTCATAGCATAGTAATGGGCTCGCTTGACCCACCGATTGGGCCGCGGGTCATTGTATTTTTCAATTCTTTTTTTTTATTAGCCCAATGTTATTAATTAAGTTGTTTCCAACTTACACAAATTTTTACTTGAGGCTGTCTATACAATAAATGTCTCAAGTTTTGATAAAACTAATGTGTGCAACCTTACTCTATTGTTATGATAAAGCTAACATATAGATTGTTTCCAATTAACCTTTAATAACAAACGGCATGTGCAACTTCACATAAATAAGAAGTACAAATCACTTATATTATACTTGTATAAATCAACTAATCAAGTGGGAATTATTACTTATTATATCATAAATACTAAGGTTCGTAATCTCAATTTTCGTACATTTGACTATAGTTGGTTACATAATCTTTTACTTTATGACAATTATTTACCTAATTAACATTGCAAAGTATACATCGAATCAAGACAAATATCAAAATTGATACCTCTAACTAATTCACTAATATCTAGAAAAAAACATACTACCTCCGTTTCATTTTACTTGCAACACTTACCATTTTTGAAAGTTTCATATTACTTGCAACATTACTATTTTTGGCAAAAATAATCTACTTATTTTATTCTCACGTTATTCCTACCACATATCACCATCAATCATACATCATCTCATTAATTATTTAATATACCCACAAGTCACAACCACTATCTATTTATAATTTTTTTTATTTCTATCCCACTTATCACCATCAATCATACATCATCCCTACTTTTACCATACTGATTTGACAGCCCTTAAATATTGTGCCCAAACCCAATGGTGCAACTAAAATGGAACGGATGTAGTAATTAGTAATGTACTATCTATGGATTAGATTTATACCATGGTAGAGTAATATTAATATTATATTACTAATATATAACATATTTATTATTAGGGCTACTACTATCAGCTTAAAGTATTTAGTTTTGTTGATTTTTTGACATGGTATCAAAAGCATATATCAGTTGTAATGAGATTAAATCCTATTTGATTTAAGTGAAATAATCAGTCAATCAACCTCAAATACTACGTAGGTAATTTATGTATGTTGTATTTACACTTCCAGTTAAATTGCTCTCGTATGAAAAGAGACAACGCGATATAATAAATAACATATATTAATGTCTAAAGTCTAAACGATGAGCTCAAACTTTCAACTAATTAATCGGGTTGGTCAAGAATATTTCAACAATGGAATGCCGAGTGACAATAAGTAGTGTAGTGCCAACTGCCAAGTGGGCAACTCTCAAGTTGTAATGTTTACGTGGAGGAGAAACGATATATGTTTGGGAAGAATAAGAAGAGAATAATGGATGATAAAGTCTTATACCTGTATGAACTTTGTCTAATTATACTTTCCTCCATTTTTTAAATAAGTTTTTACGTTTTATTTTTAGGTGTTTTATTTGTTGTTTTTATAAGGAATTTTTTTTTATTTTTATCATAAATTTTGGACAAAAATAACCTAACTCATTCTCATTATAATATTTTAATAATGTTTATGATCCCCACCTATCTTCTCGAACTTCATTTTAAAATTTTTATATTTTTATGGTTCACACATGTTCCTCAGAGAGACTTGTGTGAACTTGGTAATCTTATTCACTCTACTCCACTTTACTACACTCCACTCCACTTTACTCCCCTCACCACTCTTCACTCCACACTTCCAATCTATTTCACTCATTCATTGTACTCTTATATTTTCACACTTTGTCCATTTCTCACTTCCTCTATTTCACTCTTATACTTAAAAAACTTTTTACAAATAAATAAAATAAAAAATTAAAAAATTTTGAAAATAAAACATTTAAAAAAATTTAAAAATAAATAAATTTTAAAAAACTAAAAACAATTAAAAATTCTAAAAAGGTTAAATTTTAAATTTTAACTTTTTAAAAAAGTTAAGATTTAAAAAAAATTAAAATTAAAAAAATTAAAATTAAAAGTAAAAATTTTAAATAAAAAGTAAAATAAAAAATTTTAATTTTAATTAAAAATTTTCAAAAATTTAAATTAAATTATTTTTTTCTTTAAAAAAAATTTGGAAGTAGAGTAAAGGAGTAGGAGATTAGAAGTAGAGTAGAGGAGGGTGGAAGTGAAAACTTGTTCACCCAAAAGTTAATGTAGACTAAGTCTATCTTAGACTTTTTCTGTTCGTCACTAACATTATAAAAACATTTTTCTTATTAGTTGTGGTGCTCATATTTTTTCTACTATCTTTCTATTGATATTTTTTTAATATTTATGGTTCTCACTTTTCCTCTATCTAATTTATTATTCAGTAAAATAATATCCCCACTATTTAGAAGATTCTATTTTTCTAATTTCCGTGATATTCTTTATGATAACTTTAATAAGAACGGAGGGAAAAATGAAACTAAAAAAAAATAAAAATAATGTATTTTTCCACTTTTGATAAGAACTTCTATAATGGATTGTTCAACTGCACCTCGTGGAGTTTTTGGACTATTTACTGTACTTTTGTTACATGTGGTTGAAAATTTGTCCATTTGTTTCACTATTTAACAATTTCCCACATCAGTTTGTCAAACATGGTGAATTAAGTTATACATTAATCAATCTAAAGTTGAACTTTCACAAAAGTTAAATATTTGATTGGATTCGATTAGACTAACTCACTCAATATTTTTCCAAAAACTTGAATTCTTTTGAATTATGTCGTGGGAAACTTTTCTTTTTGAAAACAACTCTAGAGAGTACTAGAAAGTAGAAACTTTGAATAATTATGAGATTTTTTAGCGGAAAATTAATTTATTATTTTACCCTAATTTAAGAAAAAGAGAAAAATTACTAAGTTTCAATTCAAATCTCCAAATTTTGATTCTTCTCAACATGAAAATTAATATCTTATTTTTATAATTTAATTATACACAATTACCGCATTTAAGTGTTAAATTAGTATATTGGTAAACGTGCAAAAATCAAATAAAAATTAGTGTATTCTAGTAGGTAAATAGATTTTTTTTTTCATTATTATGCAAGTGTCTAAAATGATCTAGAAATGTAGTGGCCGGTGTCACGAGTTGCTACCACAAATCATCGATGAGGGACAGAGATGGTAATATAAGTCAATTTTACAAATTGACAAAAGATAGCATTTATTTATTGTTTTGTATGTACATGGACGTGACAATAGACTACGTTCATGAATCTTGTATATGATTTTTTCTACTCCCTCCGTCTCATTTAATTTGCAGTATTTTTCATTTTAGTCCGTTCCACTTATTTTGCATTATTTTTATTTTTAGGTGATATAATCCACCATCTTCTTTTAATCTCATCATACAGAAAAAAAAAAAAAAAACATATTTAAATTTAAAGCTAGTCTAACATAACAAATAAAAATAATAATATTTTTATTTAACCATAGATTTTCAATATAAAAACCAACTACAATTAAAATCTCTAATAGAGTATATAGCATACCTGATCTTAAGTTCTCGACCATTTCTTTTTGCATTTGCCAAACAACACTAAATGTAATGTTTGTTATGAAAAAAATCTAGATTTGTCGTGGTCACCCTTGAATTTTGTAGGGCATTACCAATCGTAAGAAGATATTCGTATAGCCACTATAAATCTATTACTCTCTTCCATTGTTTTTATTAGTTCTTTTTTTAAATAGAGTTAAGTCGTCTTATTAATCTGATTTCTAGCTATTTATAGTATAATTAATAAGTATTTATCTTACTACCCTTTCTTACAATACCTTATTACAATCAATCTAATGAAAAACCATTAATAATTTACTTCTTGCCCTTTCTCTTTCTTTTCTAAGGTGGTCCCATTTAACCCACCTAAAAATCGATAAAAAGTCAAATGGAACTAATTAGAAGAATAGGAGGGAGTATTTTATAATACTTTTGTGATAATTGTTTAAATAAATTAAATGTGAGTTTATATTTATGATAAATAAATAATTTTAGGTAAGTTAATTATAAATTTATAATAAGGAAATTCTCATTGTCTTTGTTCTCTATCTCTACCTGTCTTCCGTTGATCTACACAAAAAAAAAAAAAAAAAAAAGCTATTTTATGTAAATAAAAGTTCCTTTCAAATTTGTGGAGGATTGAAAAAGGATGAATTAGCGCGGCCTACCGCCACTTCACAAAATAAGCTTAAAGATAATCTTTGTTATTAAATTGATTAGTTAACAACTGATTTGAAGATCTTATCCATTACTTTTATTTTGTCTCTATTCTTGACTGTCTCCTTCATTTGGGTTAGGCACCCGCACCAACTTTTTCACGTGAGATTAATTGAAAAACGACTGATAGCTAATAGCAATTTAGCTTGTATATGATAAAATATAATTAGATAATTTTATAAGTTGTTTTGATCAGTTGATTTTGAACACAATGATAAAAAAAACTATGTTCAAAATTAGTTTATTTCTAATAATAAGCTATTTTAATCGGCTTATTTTCAAAACAATTAATAGAAAATTTTTTTTACCAAATAGCCCGAGGCCCCGATGTATGTTTTCTTTGTGGTGGTTGTTTGGAAGTGGATCTTTTCAAACTAATCTTATTACTCTTTCAATTTTGTGTAATATCATGTTATTAGTGTCTAAAGGTGAAAAAGTAGGGTTAGAATAAAGAAATAAATAACAGTAGAAAAGAACGATTACAAAGAGAACAAATAAGGAGAATAGAGTTTTATTTTAATTCGAGAATAAACTATTTTTTAAAAATAGTTTGGAATTTAATTTACATCTAATCTTCTCTCAACCTATTTTATAATTTAAAAGGTGGACAAATAGGATAGGTACATCTAATTATAGTGCCCTTTGAATCTCCCATAATGAGAAAAAATATATAATGCTCTACAAAACTTGGCATGATTATTCTTTTGTACTAATTTTTTTGAGATGATTCTTTTGTACTCCTACTAATTTGGACAATACAAGTGAAAGTCTTTGCTAAGAGGTCACCTTTTTAAGTTTAATGGGACACCAAAAATACGCTCTAACATATTTGTATAAATTTTGCAATATTTTTTTATTTGGGACATTTCTATTTAAGCAACCAATAAAATGAAATCTAATGATATTATTTATATTTTAATTTATATAACTTAACCTCCTACACTTTAATTTCTAATGTAATTCACTTTTATTTTATGTATATTCTTTTTCTTCTTCTTCTTCTTCTTATTATTATTATTATTATTATTATTATTATTATTAATTTATTATTTTATAAAACATAATTTATTTCATAGAAAAAGTCTTTACAAAAAGTTAGTGGAGAGTCGAGCAACAAGCTGAACACCTACATCATTTTGAATACATAAATATAACCTGATAAAGTTTATGCATTGGCTTTATTATGATTTAATTTTTTTTTTGAAAAAAAGAAAAATAAAAAAACTTAAAGAGGTGGTCCCTTGGATGATAAACGCCTTAAATTTGAGGAAGGAGGATCAATATACTTTCTTAAGAGGCCATAGAAAAATGGACATTTGCAAGATATTAGTGGGGAAAATCATTCAATCATGTAGAAGGATTCTACATCCAAGTTTTAATAGGTGGGGTAAAGAGTGAGGTATACTTAATTATTATTATTATTATTATTATTATTATTATTATTATTATTATTATTATTATTATTATTATTATTATTATTATTATTATTATTATTACCTATATTTATGGTTGCTTTTTCGCTCATTTGCTAAAATGAGCTCAAAAATGAGAAAAAATAATCCCTTCAATAATGTAGATACCCTATCTGTCTTTTGTACGTAGTTATAAAATTGAAAAATTCAAGGTAATGAAAATATTGGATTTATTTAAAAAGCTAGCTTGATTTTGAACAAATTAAAATTGATCAATAGTTTAAAATTTAAAATTAAAATCACTAAAAAATAATTAACTTATCTAATTTACGAGTTAATTTCACATTAAAAGACTCAAAAATAGGTTTGGTCTAAAATACGTACCTTTAAAGTTTAGTATTTAACAAAACTACTATAGATAGTATAATCAAGGTTTATTTTTATTTTCTTTGTTGATAGATTTACATCAAATAGAAAGGGAGTGAATTTTTTAAAAAAAGTTAATACTGGTAATAAATAAAGAAAAAATATAAATTGTGTGAATAAAATTAAAAGAAAATTCAAATATATAAATAGAATTAAAAGTAAAATATTGAATTATTGTCCAAAAATAAAAATAATACAAAATAAGTAGACCAGATTAAAATAAAAATTAATACAAAATCAGTGATGTAAAGGGAGCATTGACTAATTGTACTGTAATATTTATGAAGTTAAGTTTTATGTCAAAGAAACTAAACTAAAAACTCTATAATCTTGTAGAATTTAATTTGTAATGAACCAAGCGAATGACTCAACTACCCGAGCTTAGCTTGATTACGTGTGATAATTCAGTGAAAACCGTGTGCTATTTTTCACGTAATTTTGAATTTTTTTATTTTTTTTACATAGTAAACAATCTATTTTCTAAATTCATGTGGTTATTTTGACCTTTTAATAATTTCAGATAAAAAAAAATTTTTTTGTTAATTTTGCTCTATTTTTATCTAAAATAATGGCATTTTTAAAAAAACAAATGTATGATCACTCTCCGTATTTACTGAACTGATGGAGCATGAGAATGTTACTAGTTTACTTTTTTGTACATGTTAGGTTAGAAAAGTGGCAATGAGGATCATCACATATAAATTTCTCTTAAAGAGGTTGATACTAGAACTATTAATTAGGGTGTGACGAGTTGGGGAAAATCAGAATTTTAATGCGCTGTATCGATCTATCTATCTAAATATATAACAATGTCATGTGAAAAAATAAAAATAACATGAGAACATTTAAATTTATGGTAATCAAGCCCAATATTGACCACCAAGCCTCATCCTTTACATCAAAATTCAATAATGATCTTATTGATCCATCACAATTATTAATAACCTGTTTAAAAGTGAACAAACTGTTGATCCGTTAAAACGACCCACTCCATACAGCTCCTATTGATACATGTTTCAAGTGAGACTCAATTCTCAATAACTCCATTGACATTGATTGTGAAGCTCGTACTAGCCAGAAAGGTCTACACATAATTTGATGATAGATATATATTTTGTTCGTTCCACTATAATTGCCATATTTGTCTATTCATGCAATTCAATTTATTATTTTAATTACTTATATATTAAACTATACACATTCAAATATTATAAAAATTTTATTATTTATTAGCCACGATATATAAAATAACTTTAAACGATAAATAGCGTCAGAAATCATTTTATAGTGAGTATTTAAAAAAAAGTTGGATGTCCACTCTTTTAGCATAGCCAACTATTTTGACCATGGACTCAGCATTAATGCACAGAAATCAACTTGTAATTCGGACATAAAACTCCACGTATAGTATTTCATTTTTACTTTGGCGTTACTTAACTGCTACGGGGTACCATGTATTTAATATGTGGGCGCCCTGGTGTTATAAAATTATCCCCTACGCTCTAGTCTAGATAATCCATTCATACAAATAATTCTATTTATTAGTATATTTTTTTGGGAAAAATTATTTTATTAATATTCTTAATTGTTTATCATTAGCAAAAAATTCAAAAATTAATATATGAAGTTATCACTTGAGAGAACACCCAATTTAATTATGTACTAAATTTAAAGGTAATTAACATGACAGTCGATTAGCAAAGACAAAATGAGTTATCATTTAGGGCGTTAAATTTTTAAGGGTGAAAAGAAATTAATTTCATGTACAATTTAGATGTTAAGTTGAATCAAATTTTAATATAAATTATATTCTTTTGATCTAAGTAAGTAAGAGTATTAGTTATTTATTAGTGATTATGAAAAATAAAAAAACAAAAAGAGTATTATAATGAAGTATTATTTATTACTTATTAGATTTATAGGGGTCTTTTCAACATTGGCTCTGAGGCTCAAAAGTAAGACAATATTGGTAATTAGGATTCACAATGTAGCCAAAGCAAAATAAATTAAATAAAACTATTAGATTTAAGCTAATATTGAATATTTATAAGAAAAATTTACCTAGATTAATCCAATCTATTCGTGATTTTTCTAAAATAATCCCACATATTCATTAACCATGAATAATTCTAACTTTAAGGGGTACTATTTGCCTAGAATAAACTTGGGTAACCCGATGACCTGCTATAGTAGGTAATTCATCAAAAATGTAAACTGAAAATTAATTTAAAATTAGAGAAAATTTAATTTATCTTTTTTTGAACATTTTTTGAGCATTTTTTCGAAATATTATTTTAATTTATCTTTTTTTAACAAAATAAAACTTGCTATAGCAAGTCATTCGGTCACCGGAATTACTCTAGGCCGAAAATATTCCTCAAAGTTGGGATAACTCATAGATAATCAATAAATGTGATTATTGTAGGAAAATCACAAATATATTGAATTATTCTAGGTAACTTTTTCTATTTATTATTATAATATATATCAATCTTGTTTTCTCGAAGACAAGTTGAAACAAAACATGATAAATTATTATCCATAGTATTCTTTAAATTTGGTTTGGTCTATATTAGGTGGAGCATGTGAATGCTAGAGGAAATGCTATAGGGTGGTTTAATTTAAGATATAATCAATTAAAACATCATTATCTCAATAATAAACGATTCTTCATAATTGACTATTATCTCAGTTGAAGTATATATCACTTACTAGATAAAGTCATAAATTTGATTCTCACCCAACTCATCTCATTTCCTCAGTCTACTTTGAAACAACAAATAGTATTAAACGACTCTTGTTGAGGTGTATTCAAAAACATATATTGTCTATGAAATAAAAAGATTGTTATGAATATATTAACCTTGATTGTAAATTCGTTTGCAATATCACATAAATGTAAAGAATTTAAAAGTTATTTTGTTTTTTCAAATTTTAAAAATTATAAATCTTTGGCTCAATAAAAATAGATGATATTACCATTAATTATGGATGATAGAAGTAAATTCTAGAATCAATACATTGTAGGGACATTTATTCACTACAACAAATTTAGCTTTTTGCGACATTGGATTTAGTGGCATTAAAAAAATGTCACTAATTCATATTTTTAGTGTCATAACTATTGATTTTTATTTTAAATTCCACCATAAAGTGATTTAGCGACACTTAATTTGGTCTTTAGTGGCATATGTAATTGTCACTATAGTCTATAGTGGTATTTGTGAGAAATGTCACTAGATCCTATGTCGCTAAAACTTTTATTGTGACTTTCTAATATGCTGCTATAGGGTCTACTAAATGTCACTAAATTCTCTATATACACTATAAGAAATTCGAAATAGCGTCATTTGATTTAAATGTCACTAAATATCCCACTAAAAGCAAATTATGTTGTAGTGATTTTTTTGTTATTATTATTATTATTATTATTATTATTATTATTATTATTATTAATTTTGCTCCTTTTTTAGGTGTTTTAACGGATAACTCCATATATATGACGTATGCAATGACACTTTCTTTCAAATACTCAACAAATTCATGAAAACGACTTCAAACTTGAACATTTCTCTGCAATCCTTATAATTATAAAGATTTGATTCTTATTACTAACAAAAATAATTAATTTATTTTGTTATATATACCTGTAGCAATTTTTTAGCTAATCTACCCCGAAAAAAAAACTTAAACCATTACTTGTAAAATTATGAAATCATAAATGAAGAAGTTGAGAATGACAAAATTTAGGTAGTCATTCTCAAATTCTAAACTCTAACGACTTTAAAAACAATGTTAAAATTTGATCCAAATTCAAATTTGAAAATTTTGGATTTGCCAAACAATAAATTTGAGTCAATTTCAACTTTTCAAATGAAATCATCATTCCCAAACATAGTATAAAGGAATTTTATCATCCAAACATTTTGTAAAAAAACTTAAACCATTACTTGCTTAAGCTGTATGCATTGAACAAGTTCAAATAAGAAGAAAATAGATAAATAGGCGGGAAGAAGTTACAAGAATCAAACTGTTATGGTAGAAATTAATTACTAGATAAATATGTACGTATATGAACTAATTTATAAAAAGAATTGATAATAGTAAATAAAAAATAAACAACTCATAAATTAAAAGTTTAAAATTTAGGTTTTAAAAATAAGATGTAGTCAATTTTAAAAACCTGAAATAAAAACAGAAAATTTTAAACAGATCTAGTGGTTCGAAATCAAGTTGACATAATGATCTGTTGACCATAATTTATTACAAATTAGATTAGAATAGTGATTTTCAATCCAATTTTTAACGAGTTATGTTTAGTTCAATAAAATTCTAATCCATTTATAAGTGACTCGAAGACGAATCAGACTCAATCTGTTATGTTTGTGTTAGAATATATAATATATCTTGGGGCCTCCACCATCAACTTAAACTTTTGGTTGAGTTGGTTTCTTGATATGACATTAGAAGCCAACGTGACAAGAGGTCATGGGTTCGAATCTCAACCACCCCTCCTTTAAAGTAAAATATTTAGCGCTAGGTATGAGAAGGGTATATACTACATCCACATTTCTAACCCAATGAGCAAAGCTTAAAGCTTAAGCTGATGATTGAAATCCGAGTATATATATGCTTTAACTGAAATACCTCTATCAAAGTTTGATTTTAAAAATAATAAATGTAAAATTTTCAATATTGACACGTGAAACTGGAGTTGACTGGGTACACTCTCATTTCGTCTTTTTATTAAGAGTATAACAGTTGCTTCGTTCTACTCTCATTATTAATAAAGACTTGTGTGGACTTCGCCCATACTAATATTAGCGTTGACTAAGTCTTATACACTCCACTTCGCTCTACTTTAATACATCCCACTCCACTTCGCTCCATTTTAATTTACTTCGTTCCACTCTACTTTACTCCCCTCCCCACTCTTCACTCTATTCTTATACTTTCAAGTTTCATACTTCAACCTTCGTCCATTTCACTGTTATGCTTAAAAAAATTTTTTAAAAAAGTAAATAAATATTAAAAAATTAAAAAATTAAAATTAAAATTTTAAATTTTAAAAATAAAATATAAAAATTAAAATTTTTAAAAACTAAAAACAGTAAAAAAAAATTAAAAATAAAAAAATTAAAATTAAAAATTCAACATTTTTTTGAAAAATTTAGAATTTATAAAATTTTTAAATTAGAGAACTAAAATTTAGATAAAAAAATTTAAATTTAAATTAAAAATAAAAAAATTAAATTAAATTATTTTATTTCTTATAAAAAAGATTTAAAAGTAGAATAAGGAAGTGAGCGATTGGATATAGAGTAAGAGAGTTGGAAGTAGAGTACGTACTTGAGTGATGAAAACTTAACCTATCCAAAAGTTAATGTGGATCAAGTATACCTTATAATTTTAACTCATTATTTGAATTTACGTGGGACAACAATCTTCTACTTGATGCCTTTAATTAATTAATCATATCGGGAACTATTCGAATATTCCATGAATACTTATTATAACTTTTCTCGTCAAATTCTTACACTTTATTTGGATCTGATTTGTCTCTAATGCTATTGCATGGACGAATACTCTTTATCTAACTCGACTCTCGGGTGTATTACGGAAAAATATACTGTAAAAATTATTGTTTATCAATAAGACCAGAAATTATATAATTAAATAACACTTTATATGAATTGCAGAATTCATTTTTTTAACGAGTGGTCAGAAGTCAGAACTGAAACAAAATCTCACGGATCGTTTAGTATGTGGTAATGGAAATAAAAAATTAGTGTAATTTTGATTTAAAAATCTCTTGGTTACCTTGATGGTCATACTTGTCCAACTTCAATCATCTCATTTTCTTTCTGAAATTCATTCTAATGCATTATCATTGGGAGATGTGATATTAGGTGGTAATGAAAATTTGTAAACATTAAAAACTTTTTTGTGATCAAAGTTTCATTACCATGAGGATGATATGAAACTTTTGATGAAATTTTAGACCATAAATCATTTTCATTATTACTACCATTTAATACAACAAACCAGACAGGCAGACAGGCTGTCAAGGGTTTAGACTAACCCCTAATTAATTCTCATTTATGATAATTGATGACCCTAGGTGTCTATATACAATATAAATGCTAATATCAATGTTAATATACTTAAAGTAATTATCCCTAATTTCAATTACACATAATAACGAGTAAAATAAATGGTATTTGATCATAGCTAAGCTATATATTCAACCACTCTTTATAATAATTTTACCTTCTAAACCAACTTGCATGTGAAGTAATAATATAATTTTTTCAATTACAAACCTAAAGATTAGGGTTTGACAATACATTTATAAATGAATATACATTTATTAGCTAGCAAGATTTTAATATATAAATACTACTCTATCTGTTTGAATTTGCTAACTAGAAAAAATTCTTATATATTTAAAGGAACAATCCCCAACAACAGCCTTGTACTTTACTCATTTTCATTTAAACAGCCGCGAACTTCGTTTATCCTCAACAACAGCCATCAAAGTACCAAAAGTTACATCGAAACAGCCAAGTTGCCCAAATGACCGGTTGTTAGCCTATTCTTACCTTTGACCAAAGCTAATGACTGTTGACCAAAAATTAAAAAAAAAAAATTAACTTCCTTCATCCCTTACCTTTCACCATTCACTCTTCTTCCTCCATTTCTTTATCCTCTTCCACTCTCCATACCTTTCTTCAAATACCCTTCAAAAAAGTTTAGTTCTTTATCTTCCCCAATTCTTTGTTTTGCCTTTTCTTCCAATTCCCAAAATTTCCCATTTACATCCTCAAGTTTAAATCATGAAGAATATGAAGAAGAAGAACAAGTAATTGAAAATTGCCTTGTTTTTGAAGATGGAATTTTTGAGGACCCATATCTTGAACAAAAACTAAACCCTCCAATTTCTTCAATTTCTAAGACTACCCAAAACCCTAGAAACAATCAAAATTCAACTCAAGTAATTGAACCCGAGAATTTAGTCCCAGAAGAATGGAAATGGTGATGAAAATGATGATAATTGAACCCGAGAATTTAGTCCCAGAACTTGAGTAATTGAAACCACTTGTTCTTGATAACCCACCTGTGTTACCTTCAAAAATTAAGGGAAATGGTGATGAAAATGATGATAACAGTAGGAAAGAGCATGTAAATGTTGGTGAAAGTTCAAGAGTGCAGAAGATTTGAAGAATATGAGCATTGAAGAAAGGTATGGAGAGTGGAAAAGGATAAAGAAATGGAGGAAGAAGAGTGAATGGTGAAAGGTAAGGGATGAAGGAACGAAGTTATTTTTTTTTTTTTATTTTTGGTCAACGGTCATAAACAAGAGTCAAAGGTAAGAAATGGGTAAAAACCGGTCATTTAGTGGAGGTGGGCAACTTGGCTGTTTCGATGTAACTTTTGGTACTTTGATGGCTGTTGTTGAGGATAAACGAAGTTCGCGGCTGTTTAAATGAAAATGAGTAAAGTACAAGGCTGTTGTTGGGGATTGTTTCATATTTAAATTATATGGTGCAAATTTACATAAATATACGAAAATATCAACATGCATTTACTCCGAAGAAATTGAAATTTCTTGCATATATGATCTGTCATTTAAATTGGATTTTATTTTATCATCATCTTCAAGTTCTCTAATATAAACCACTTGCTTTTACCTACTTGCATTGTGGTCCTATAAATTCATTCCAATATTTGCCTATAAATACTGTAGTTTTCCTGTGATATTTCAATCAAAATAATACAAATAAAATTCAAAATAATCATATATCCTTTTATAAGAAATTCTAAATAAAGTAATTGGAAAATGGGGTATTCAAGGGCATTAGTCCTTTGTTTTTTATTTTCAATTAGTCTTCTCATTCACTCCGGGTTCTCAGCTCGCATCTTAGCTGAGTCCACTGAAAAGACTCGTGAGTCTCTGATTTCATGCTTTAAAGATATTATTTAATACCTCTTTCGTCTTTTTACTTGCAGTATAGCGTTCAATATTCATTAACCAACTTTTCTTCATATTTCTTCTTAATTTATAAATTAAACATATGCATGTAAAATTTTACTTGATTTGTCTCGCATTTTGTTAACGTTTAATTTTATAATTTAATTATGCAAAATTACAGATTTTAGAATTATAATTTGTGCATTAGATGACGTACTAACATGAAATCTTTTCTTTTATAAGTACGAAATTATATGTCGTTTCCTTAGTACCAGGCCACATGGTTGTTTACACATGTTACATGTATAATGTGTTTAAATAGTTATAATTAGTGTTTAATGTTTAAGCATTGTTTAATTGTTTAATTATCATCATACTCAATATTTCACTCGAAAGCAGGATCTGTATTGTTTAATCTAATTACATTTTTAAATCATTAAAAAAATCTGATAATATGATGTACGTTAAACTTTGCTTTAAATGAGATTTGGCACGATAGTAGGTATATACATGATCCGAAATGATATAATAAAATTTCACTATGTAATTTTTAAAATATGAAAGTTCTATAAGTTTGCATTGTGTACATAATAACGTTTGAGAAGTGGATTATTCATTTTTGAACATACGAATTTTGTTGATGGATTTTGTAATATATGTCAAGAAATCAACTAATAAAATATAATAAAATATTTTTAAATTTTAATTATCGACTTAATTAATATTTGATTAAAATTTTAAAATATCTTATATACTCTATCAGTAAATATATGGTCATTTCTCATTCAAATAATGGAAAATAATGTTCTCTCTAAGCGTATACATGCAATTATCAACAATATAATGGTAAAATTTAAAAATCAAAACGTCTGAAATTAGATATCGCTAGCTAGGGTATTTAATTAAGGTGAAACAAAAATACATAATAATTTTTCATAGCCTATTTAATACTTCTATATATACTATTATTTTCAGAATATTTTTTACTATAAAATAAGTAATAAACCAAAACATGCATGCAAAGTAATATAAATTAAATTAAGGATAAATTACTTAAAATAATCCAAGCTATTCGTAATTTGCCTATAATAATTCTACCTATTGATTAACCATGAATAATCCCAACTTTAAGGGGTATTTGCTTAGAGTAAATATGGATAACTTGATAACCTGCTATAGTAGGTAATTAACCAAAAAAATAAATTTAAAATTAGAGAAAAATTTTTGAAATCTTAAATTAAAAAACTCTAAATAATAAAAAAAAAATTTTAACATAATTTTTTTCAACATTCTAGTTTAATTTATCTTTTTTTTAAAAAAATAAAATTTGCTATAGCAAGTTATCCGGTCATCGGGTTTACTCTTGGAAAATACCCTTCAAAGTTGGGATTATTCATGGTTAATCAATAGGTGAGATTTTATAGGAAAATCACAAATAGATTAGATTATTCCAGATAATTTTTCCTTAAATTAAAATAATATTTATGACATCTTAATTTTAGAATTTGTGTTTCAACAAAAAAAAAATTTAATTAGTGTACAGTCGAATATTTTGAACATCCTGATCATATAAACTTTTACCTCTCAAATTAAAAGTACTATTCTATATAGTCTTTTTTGTATATAATGATTAATTTTGTGTTGCAGAAACTGTGGATGAGTCCAAGTATTTTGGATCTCACTACGGACACTATGGTGGTGGACACTACGGTGGTGGACACTATGGTGGTGGACATTATGGTGGTGGACATTACGGTGGTGGTGGACACTACGGTGGTGGTCACTATGGTGGTGGCGGCGGACACTACGGTCATTGGCCACCACAAAAAGAGGAAACTAAGGATGAAAAAACCGAGGTTGTAAAACCTGAACACTATGGAGGAGGCGGTTATGGTCATGGTGGATATGGTGGTTATGGTCATGGTGGATATGGTGGTTATGGACATGGTGGATATGGTGGTTACGGACATGGCGGTTATGGTCACGGTGGATATGGTCATGGAGGTTATGGTCACGGTGGTTACGGACATGGCGGATATGGTGGTCATTGGCCACCAACGGCTACAAAGACCACCGAAGAACAAAAGGGCAACTAATTACTAATGACTACTCTCTATGTATGTGGTGGTTTATATATACATGAATAATAATAATAGTAGTAATTAATGGGAAAAATAGACTATGTTTGTGTAACAAAAATATCACGTAGATGAATTAAGTATTTAATATCATGTAATGTAATCACCTTATATGTACCCTTGAAGCTTTAATTAATATAAGTGTCATGCATGTTTTTCGATTCTGTTATCGTATATTTGCTATATATATTTTTTTTCGCGAAATTTAATGTATATTTTATTACTTCTATTAAATATATTTAAGTTTACTAATCGAAAGATTATGAAAATTATTACATATTAAAAATCTATATTTTATGTAGAGTAAAACAAGATATATACCATATCATTTCAAAAAAAAACAAGATACCATATGATTATATTACTCTTATGCATAAGTCGATATTACCAAAATAAAATTGGAGAAGAATTATAGTATTATCATTAAAATGTAGTGAGTATTATGGAACAAAGGAAGTTTAGATTTGTTTAAATGGAAGTGTATATTTGTCTAATATCAATACCTATGTCCTAAGGCAAAACATAGAAAAATGTAAAGTTAAATAAATTATAACGCTTAATAAAACGATTTTATGGTGAAATTATTTTTATTGGCCCGGATGACTTATTAAAAGAATCATTTTCAATTTTTAAATTTAAATAATTAATTAGAAAAATAGACACTAAATAATTAGATGAATCCATTTCATGATAAAACAGTCTTATAAGGCGGTTTTTTTTTTTCATGTAATAGAAGTACTACTAGAAGTGGATTAATGATGTTCTGATCAATAGGAGGTTGCCACGAAATCAAAATTTTATTGTGATATCTAGTCTTAACTTCCTAATTCAATCTATGCATATGTGAATCTACACCAAAAATTATCTTATCTTAAATTCCTAATTAATTAGAAAAATAGTCTTAATTTCCTAATCCGTCTTATAAATTTTGTTCTTTGTTAGTTTTTATCAAAACTTTTATTTTTATGTGCATAGTATAAGAGTGATTGGAAATGATTGATTGTCATTCATCATTAGGAATGAGTATAAATACAACCCTAATCATAATGTTTATGGAAAACTAAATATTTACATAATATTCTCTAACATAATTATCAAAATATTAAAGATACACAAAATATTCAAGATATCAAGAATATATTTCTATATTCTAGCACACCCCATAAACGAATCGGGAGGATTCCGAACGCTGAGAGTACTGGTGCGAAAATCGTCAAAGAGAACTTGAGGATGGCCTTTGAAAATGATTGATTGCCATTCATCATTAAGGAATTAATGAGTATAAATACAATCCTAATCATAATGTTTATGGAAACTAAATATTGACATAATATTCTCTAAGATAATTATCAAATATTAAAGATACACAAAATATACAAGATACCAAGAATATATTTCTATATTCTAGCACATAGTATATTTATTCTATCATCTATTTCACATATTTTTTCACTTTCCTAGCTATGAAATATTTTTTTTCACTTTTTCTTCCTTTTCTTAATTTGCACAAGAATCTATAACTATTATTAAAACAAAACACTGCTTATCATTTTTTTAAAATTGTTTACGTGTCACTTTCTCAATAAAAAATTTTCCTCTAAAACTCAGTGATGATGTCATTGTATTTATATTTATATAATGTTTTTATCTTTAACTTTTTTATTTTCACATTATGACTATAATATTATTAATATTGATGGATTATTTACTTTATAAATAAATCATTTCATTAAATATATTAGAAAATCAATATTGTTTTATTTCTTTTAATTATTTATAGAATCTTTATAATGTTATTTGTGAAATGATAGGATATTTTGAGATAGTTAAAACATATAGCCATCAATTTTAAATTTTTTGTTTAAAAAGATGTGTCAAACAATTTAATAAAACCTTGCATCACTCGGGTATTATCTAGTTACTCCCTTCGTTCTTTTTTGATATTCCACTTTAGGTTTTTCACAAATATTAAGAAAGATGGAATCTTTGGTGGTAGTTGATATTATTTTAATTATATAGTAGTAAGTAATAATTGTATAGGAATTATGAGAGAAAAAAATAATTAAATAGTAGTGTGAAGTAATGATTGTATTGAAAGTATGAGAGAGAAAATAATTAAATAGTAGTGTGAATAAGTAAGAAAAGTGGGGTTTTAAGAGGTAAAAGTAGGATAGAAACTTTCAAAAAATAGAAAGTATTCTAAAGTGAAAAAACTTTTAAAACTATCCGTTATAATAATGTGAAAGAATTTAAAAGAACGGAGAAACTATATTACTAGAGCAAACTCATGAAACAAAGGGAGTATTAACCCCTCAAAACAGATAGAAAGAGTATTATTTTATTCTTAGCAAGATAAAGTAGCTAAAAAACCCCTAATTATCAATCTTATTAAAGTTTGAAAATTTATTTTTTCTTTTAGTTTTAAGTTAAAAAATGCTTTTTAATCATAATTGTAGAATAATTTACCAAATGGTTTTTGAATTGTTAAAACACGAACATGTTCCGTACCACAGTAGTGTAATTGTTGGACGTATATCATCAATCCAAGCTACCGGCAACTCATGGGCCCCATCTATCTTTTACGACTTTATGAAAAAGAGATGTGTATAAAAAAGTGAAAGAAAAACATATACTTTTCCGTTCTGAAATACTTGTTACGTTTCGGTTTGGGGAACTATTTATCTTTCAAGCTTATTTTATATATTGCGGCTTATGTGTAAATAAATACATAGTCAAGTGGGATCTTGTTTAAATCGTCTAATCGCATACTTTCATAATATCAACTTTTTATATGAAGTAATTTTTAGATGTGTATAATTTGACAATTAAATGAACAAAATTGTACATTGGATTGCGTTAAAGTCAAATATAACACGTATAATGGCATGGAGGAAGCATATGATGAAAAAATAATTTAAGTACGTTAATAATTATGAATCATAATCAATAAAAAAATAAGAAAATATTTCTTTTGTCCCTCTAATTTTGCGATAATTCGTATCACTGATTTTACATCCTGTTTCACTTTCCTTCTATAATCTCATCCACAAATTTATACTCCTTTTATTTTAATCATTCATTTATTTATTTTATCTTATTCTCCAACTCAATTCTACTTTTCCCTAAATTTCATATTTTCATTATCTATATATTGTTTTTGGACTCTAAATTAACTAGTCCCTCTATTTCCTAATGTTCTTCCCATTTAGAATATTCTTTTTTGAAGAGAAGAATTTAATTACTATTTTTAAGACATATATAGATGATAAAATATATACACGTGAGATCTTGTTAAATCCGTCTCAAAGTATACTTTTTTATAATCCATTTTATATAATTCTTTGTGATGCGTATTTAGTGATATAAAAACTCTAAATTTACTTTGAAAATTGTACAAAAAATAAATAGAAAGAACATCTAAAAATGAAGGGTAACTATTATGCTTCCATGCAAATGATTTTTTAATTGTGAAAAAATAGTTATAGGAGTCAAAATTCAAAGCTAGAGAGAGAAAAAATGTAGACGTGGAATGTATTATGGAAGTGAGAGAATGAAGGTGTTCGCCTATAAAAGCATGCACTACCCATTGGCTTTCTCATCCAAAACAAAAACCAAAGATCAAACCAAAGTCTTCCAATCCAAATATTGTCAAGAAAGTTAGAAAGTAACTAAAAATATGGCCTACTCCAAGGCTTTACTCTTTGGTTTCTTCTTAGCAATTATTTCTTCTGAGGTGTCAGCTCGTATGCTTGCCGAGACTACTCAAAACACTCGTGAGTTTCTTACACTTTCTACTATATATCTTCCTCTAAAATTATATTGCACTATTTGACCTTTTAGTAAACTCGATATATTTCACTTGCAGCAAAATTTTATTCGAAACTAACTCTACTGCGTTATTTTACTTCATATACGTTTTTATGTTTTTCAATGCATTTGTTGTCGAGTTGTTTATATTTAGAGACATACACAGCAAATATATTAACAATTTAATATTATGAAGGCGACGAGACGAATAAACATGATCACACATAATTATAATTTTTTCTCATATAATAGCTGCAATATTCAAAATATCATAAAATGATAATATTGTAAAAGTAGGTTTGGACGCAAGTAAAAAAAAAAAAAGTAACATATATATTATGATACTATAATAATCAAATTAACCTTTACCGCAGCAAGTTTTTCACGCCTAAATTAAATGACTAGATAATATTAAAAAGTTGTTATAATTAAGTTTGATAGAAAGTTTTTGATATATTTAAAGGTGTGCTTGTTATATTTCAGTTATTATTTCTATTAGACATTAGGTAATACTAAATTTTATGAACAAAAAAAATTTATAATTAAATTTTATTATCATAAGAATGACATTTTTTTAATGAAATTTACATTACAAGTTATAACGGACTCTAATAAATAATAATATAGTAATATTGGTGATTACAAACTTATTTATTAATTAATCATATTGTTTTATATAGCGTCCGAGGAGGAGTCCAAGTATTACCATGGCGGTGGTGGCTATTACCATGGCGGAGGTGGCTACCACGGAGGTGGTGGATACCACGGAGGAGGTGGCTACCACGGAGGAGGTGGTGGCTACCACGGAGGAGGTGGTGGCTACCACGGTGGGGGTGGATACCACCATGGCGGACATGGTGGTTATTACCCACCCTCTGAGCAAAATGTAGAGGACTCAAAGTTCCATCACTTTGGTGGCGGCGGCTATCACGGAGGAGGTGGATACCACGGAGGAGGTGGCTACCATGGAGGAGGTGGGTATCACGGTGGAGGATACCACCACGGTGGACACGGTGGCCATTACCCACCCCAAGTAAAGGATACCAAGACAGCCGAAGAGCAAAAGGGTAATTAATTGAGTTATATGTAACCCTATGCAAGTGAAAAAAAAATACATGCCTAGTTATATTATATGCATGGGGTTGTCATGTTCATGAATAATACTACTACATATAAATCCTAGGAACTACATGTATGGGTGACATACAAATGTTGTTTCTTGCATCTTTTATTTTGTAATCATCACTCTCATCTATCCAATATGTACTCGTTCCTTAAAGTTTACATGTAACAAATCAGTGTACGTATACTTGTTTAATTTTAAGTTATATTTGCTTTACTTTTATCTATTATTCCATCACTGATCGTTGTTGTCTTATGAAGATATACCACTATAGCAGTTTGACGACATGCTTTTTTTAATAGAACTAACCGAATTAGAATTTTTTTATCAAGCAATAATTATAGTTCTTATGAACAATATAAAAGGTTTCACCAAAACAGGTTCAGTTCACTTTACATAATATTTTTTATATTCAAAGTTTATTTGTTTTTAATTTTTGGAAATGAACGTGTTTTAATTATTAATTGTTATTAGCCATTAGTGAAGACCAACGATACTCTAATGAAACAAATAAACTAAGTCCCACATTGATGTCTAAAAACAAATTCATGTGGATGGAATAAGCCTAACAATTCGCACTCTCTCGATCTTTTAATCTCATGCAAACGTAATTTTATCTCTTTGTTCAGGGACGGAGCAAAAATTGATAATTTTTAAAAGTCGGAGTACAATAATAAAAATTATAAAATTTTTCTAGTTGTTGTATCTTTAAACACTCAACATATATTACGTAATTTAATATTGAGATTCTCAATGTTTTGACACCCTTATGCGATTGAACACGTTGAATCGTTGTCTTAATTATTTTCTAACTAGAAATTTAGTTGTATTTTTAAAGTGAAACATTAAAACTAATTAATTAAGTAAAAGAAAAGTTGAATATGTTGTTGGCAAATGATTGAAGTCTTGCATGACAGAAATATATAAAATTAGTGAAGTTTGATTTTTTATTGCCTTGAACAAAATAATATCTCCAATCAGGAAAAGTTGAAAAAAATAATTTAAGATGGTTTAGACGCGTGTGAAGATAAAGTATTAACTAACCGGTAAAGAAGGTATAAAAGTTGGATTTCAAAAGACTTAAAAAGAGGGCGAGGAAGACAAAAGATCATATCAAATTGAGATGGTATAAAATCAAAATGAGTGGAGAAGAATAATTAATTCACATAGACGAGAAATTGATATTGGTACATGTAGACGATTCCAATAAATCTTATGGGATCAAGGCTTTGGTATTGTTGGGTCTGTTGTTATATGAAGAAGACATTTATTGCATCAACACTTCTAAGTGATAGAACTCTTGTATGAGGGTTTGTGATAGAATATAATATTTCATGGGTTAATATGCAACCATTGAATCAACATTTTAAATGAATAAAAAAGGATGATGATTTCTCTCATTCAGAGGAAAGTATTCTTCCACCCTCCCCTATGATAAATTTATACTCTAGTACGAGGGAAATAATTGTTGTTTTATCCATTTCCATTACCTTCTAACCAATTCTTCCACAACTCTTACAATCAAATTATTTTAATTTTCTATCTAATTTAATTTTATCTTCCTACTTTGATTTTTATTTACCCTTAAATATCTATACTCAATTCAAACGAGACCTTAGTTAAATTAATTTCTTGACAGAATTAAATAAATGGTCACTATATTAGTGATTGAACTTTGAACTGCATTTGGCTTGACTTAATTAATTGTTGATGAAAATGACGTAATGTGTTTGTTCACCAGCTAAATGTATTATTATGCACTGTTATTACTTTGTATGAGATGTATTGGGTCAGTTGAGAGGTCTATGTGCAGACTCATAAGTTGTCCTACATTTCTACCACTTGTATTTGTTGTCAAACTATTGTGGTCCCTCAAGGTTGTTAGTTGGTACTTGGTACATGGAGTTCAAATATAATATCTACTATCATCTTATCTTCCAAAGATCCTTATCAACACCGGCCAGTCTCTTGAGATATCGTTTCTTTAAAAGACGTCTTTCAAATTCTGCCCATTAAAATTTAGTGCCCATTTAAGTCATCTTAAATGCCTACTTACCGTATTGTTAATGTCTACTTAATATATCTTAAATACCTACTTACATCATTTTAATGTCTACTTACAATATTTCAACTAATATGTTATAGGTCGGCCCAATTAGAGATGGTCCCTCAAAGAAACCGTCTCTCACCAGAATTTGTATATCATCAAAGGGCATGTTTAGAAAAATTTTGCAATTTTGTAAAATTTGTATATGTGTATATGAAATACATATATTTAAAATTACTTTAAATTTTAAAATATTTATGAGAAACTACCTTTTAAGATTTGTCTATGTATATAAAGTATGAAAACAGAAAAATGTATATTTTGCAATTTTTTAGAATTTGTTTGTGTATCATTATATTATCAGATGATAGATACCTTTTAAGTTTAAAATGTTTATTCTGTTATTAATTTACATATGATAATTACATGAAAATAGTCATCAACATAAATCTTATATATATTTAATTCAAATGAAAGATAATAACTATCACATACAACAATTCTATGCCATACCATACAATTTTAAAATAACTTAATCTAATATTTTCTCTGGTTTTTCGTTGTTACAATATACATGTTTTTTCATGCAATCTACTGCATAATTTTAATCTTTAATATCTTTAATTATAAATTATAAAAAATCAAAAAAAATTAATATTACAAATAAGATCAATTCATGAACAATAGTTGGTATAGTGACTGTAGCAATTATCAAAAATTAGAGAAATAATATTTTTAAAATAGGGAAATTTTCATTAAAAACTCCCAACTATTTGCGATTTAAATATAAAACTCTCAACAATTGATTATTTTCTAAAACTCCCAACTTTAGGGCCATTTTATATTTAAAGTCCAAGATGACTTTTAACCGGATAAATTGGTTTTAATTGAGACGTAGTGGGACCCAATTGTATATATTAATCACCTCATTTCCTTTGACCTTACACGACCCTTCACGTACCCTCCCATTTCAACAAAAGGTAACCGGTTAAAATAGGGTATAAAATGTATCTGTGCTTTATATTTAAGATAGGCCTATAGTTGGGAATTTTGAATAATAATCGATAGTTGGGAGTTTTATATTTAAACCGCGAATAGTTAGGAGTTTTTAAAGTAATTTTTCCTTAAAAATATCATTCATAAATGATAATTTTTGGAGAAAAAAAAGATTATCTTTCCTATAAAATATATTGCTTTCTATACTTTTTTAGAACACATTTTTCTCCAAACCAACCCAACTTTTAAGGGTATTTTCTTACGGTGATGTAGTAGCACACATCACAATTAACAAGTGAGAAGTGGCGGCAACCCGTAGTTTTAATTTTTGTAGATTTTATGTGGCTTCTATTAGATTTGGTAGATAATTAATGTCGTTGAATTTAAGTTGGATTAGATTACATAATTAATCCACAATTTGTCCTCACATACCACTCATTACAACCAAATGGCTTTGATTATATTTGCATTTAATTACTCTTCTCATACCCCACACCCTTTTTGTGGATTATATTAGTCTCATTAGCATAAGCACCAACATAATTATATCCAGTGTATCACGCTCATAGATAAATTATGGTCAGGATCTGAAGACGGATGATAGATAACAGCTCATACCCATAGCATGAGCATTGAGATTAATTTAAGAAAGTTTTGTATGGATTTGGTTTACGGTATTATGGTGTTTATTAATTCAATTTAATTACAGATGAAAAAATACAATTAAATAATGATCGAACATAGAATCAAATAAGCTTTTTTTGAAAAATTCCCAAAATAAGTTTTGTAACATTTTAATTCTAAAAATAAGTGTTTTTGTATCCAAGCCTAAGGTTAGGGCTTGTTTGCTGTTACTAGCAACGAACAAAAAAGCTGGTCAAAAAGTCAAAATCTTTTGTTAGCCATTATTAACAATGAACAAAAGGAAAACTATGTCATAACATTGAAAATGACAACAAATAAATCAAATAAATATTAGTTCGTTGTTGTTAACATTGAACCATCAAATTTTTTTGTCCCTTTAAATGCTATGATATTGTCGTACTTTTGTTTGCGTTTGTAACAGCGAAATTAGAATTTGGATTTTATTTGACTAGCTTTTTTGTTCTGTATTAGTAACAACAAAAAAATACTTGACCTCAATTTTTGCATAAAAACGCTTATTTTGAAAATTAAAATTTCAAGCTTATTTTGGAAATTTTTTTTCTAAAAAAGCTTATTGTGTTCAAATTTTCACAATGATCGGGTTTTTCATTATTTGGGCCAAATGTTGGTTTCGGGTCTGGCTTTGACTCTGTGAGCCCTTTGAAGATGGCATTAGGCTTTAGTGTTAGTATATTTACCTTTGGGCTTTCGGGATGTGAGCCTTATTTTTTGGACTGTTTCTGACCATTGTACATATGAGCTAATACAGCCCATAAAAATATTTATCTACTGTTTCACAAAAACTTGGACGAGACGGTCTCATTATAAGACCTTCAATTTCAGTCGGCCTAATTCACTCGTGTAACAATATTTTAATTTTTTGGGCATTTATCAATTTTGACCTTAAAGATATTAATTTTGAAAATTGATACATTTAAGATCAAAATTGAAAATTGCTTAAAAAATGAAAAAAAATGCCCACATGGTTACACGCGCAAATTGGGCCGGCCCAAACTGACAGTCTCATTATGAGGTCATCTCGTCCAAGACTAGTTGCTACTGTTTTTAGTTAGAAAATCATCTCAGTAATAGATAGCTTTAAATTTAGCTAAATAATCTAATTAAATTAATTAAAAATATTTTTAGTACTTAAAATATTCACTTAGTTGTTTCATGTTAAATATGTCATTTTAAATCTTAAAATTTAGACTTTCGAAAATTAAACTCAATTTAAGTAATTTTAAACCCATTTTATAGACCTATCTCAATTCTCAACTCTGAATGTGTAGCCCTTAATGTGAGACATTCTAAGTTTGATATTGTATGTATTTGTAATCTTTTATTCACAAGGCAACTCTTCTCACTCTCCTCCTAATCACAAATCCACTCTCATACTCCTTTTATTTAACAGCCTGTTTTGTATGAGACTCGTCTCACAGTAAGATGACCTCAAAATATAAAGCCTATAAACTAAAATTTTCAATTATTAGACTATTTAATCTAAGCATGAGGCATGTCTATATATATATATATATATATATATATATATATATATATATATATATATATATATATATATATATATATATATATATATATATATATATATATATATATATATATATATATATATATATATATATATATATATATATATATATATATATATAGGGGAGGGATCCATTGAGAAGGGGTCTCAAAATGAGAAGGATGAGAAGGATTTATAGCCATTGATCTTATGAAAATCTAACGGGTGAAAATCATCTTTCTCGTCGATTTTTTCTCCATTTTATGTTATGATTTAAGGTAACTATGTTTATAGAAAATGATACTATGTTATGATTAAAGGTTACTATGTTAATTTTTAAAAGTTACGATGTTCTGTTAAGATTGAGAGAACACAGTAACAATACATAATCATAGTAACCCTTATTCATAACATAATATCTTTTTCTAAAAACATAGTAATCTTAAATCATAACATAAAATGCAAAAAAAAACCGGGTAAAAGCATCATAAACCGCGTGCAAGGATGTAAACTCATCTTGACCATTGATCTTTCATCTAAACGGCTGAAATTGCTTCTTACCCTTCTCATTTTAAGACCCCTTCTCATTTGATCCTAAATATATATATATATATATATATATATATATATATATATATATATATATATATATATATATATATATATATATATATATATATATATATATATATTAAGCACTAAAATTATAGAGGATCAACTCCAAATATTTTATAGTAAGTCTCATGGGAGACGGTTTATTCTGTAGACGGAATCCATGAAGCCCAGCCCAAAATATAACATAGTATATTTGGGGTTATAATAAATTATTTGGGGTTATAATAACTTATATTTGGGGTTATAGAATAATATATTCGAGGTTATAATACCTTACATTTAGGATTATAACATAATATAATTGATATGATAATAAAAAAAATCAGTTAAGGGAAATGGGGTGGTCCAATTTTGTGGTCTATCCTATAGACTGTCTCTTGTGAGATTTTGTGAATATTTTATGGTAAAATTTGGAGAAGCAAGACTGCCCGGAAAGGCTACTAGCCAATTAATTTCATTGCCAATCGCATGTGTTTACCACGTGGGCTTGTCTATGAAGTTAGTTAGCCAGTCCATTCACCTAATTGAAGTATTATTAGATGGGCCTAACTAATTTATTAGCCCACGTTAACGAGAGGGGTGTGAAGTTTTATTATAACAAATTTTGTATGAGATCGTCTTATTGTAAGTTTACAAATTGTTGTGAGAGATGGTTATGAGTATTTGACCCTAAAACATTAGACGCCACTCATCTCTAATATAAGGGTCTAAATCCACTTGTTTTTGGACTTTATAGATCTAAGTCGAATCTAAGTCCATGACCTTTGGATTCGGATCTACACGTTTGAGACCCAGATCGTATCGAGATCAGACCCATGGAATCATTTACATTTTTTTAAATTATATATTATTAGCTATCATGATTATCTAATTGTTGATTTAGACTTTTGTTGGATTTCTGAATATTACGTGATTTTAGACTTTGTAGATTCATATAATTCGAAATGTGTTTGTTGTATTTATATTCTATACATTAAAATTAAAAGACTTTATAAATGTTTTGTTATAAGAACTTGAATGTTGAAAAGCTTTATTTATTTATTCGCTCAATTAGTATAAAGTAATAGAAAATCCTTATTAGTCGAAAATGTTGGTTGAAATTTTTATAATATATTTTAAAAAATTTTATAGAAAAGAAATTATTTTGGACCTAAATCTTGACCCAAAACCCACCAAATTCTAAGGGTCAGGGTCCGAGTTCAAAATTTTCAGATATATAATAATTTTTTTTTCAAGTAGCAATTGTCCCATGTCATCAGATCAATATACAAATTTATGGGCCAACTTGTGAGAAAGACTAAGAGAGGGAAGAATTGTAATGTGTATTCTTATGTTTCAATTGAGTAACATTCTTACAAGTATTTGTTCGGTACAACAATAGGATCAAAGAACGAAAACCAACACGAAATTTCCCGCCAAAAGTAACAAATTTCCAACAAACTTAGCTTCTAACAGTTTTTCCCTCCAAATAACATACACAAATTCTTGTGAGAGACGGTCGACCGTCTCTAATTAAATTGGCCCATAAAAGAAAATGTGGAGTTTGAGTAGATATTAAGCTTTAATGAATTGGGCCTGAAAGACGTCTTTTAAAAAGACTGTCTCTCAGGAAACTAGCTAAATAATATAATGCATCCAACTTATTAATTTCACCATAAAACATATTCAACTGATCAATATATCATCCACGCACTAACTTCTTGACCAACTCTACTTGAATATCCATAATTCATGCATCTTTTATTTTTTCATCATTTTTGCCAACTTTCTTTCACCAATAATAATATATATCAATAATAACATATCCATTATTATTATTATTATTATTATTATTATTATTATTATTATTATTATTGATAGAAGATCAAAAATTAGTTATAAAAAAAGTCAATTATATACAACTAAGAGGAGTGAGGAGAGGAAGACGTACCATCGAAGATAGACCATCTTTCAAGCCTGATGGAAAAGAATAAAATATAAAATCATATAGGCAGAAGACAAACTATTTATAATAAACCTCCTCCATACTCGAAACAAGACCAAACCTAAACTACATCTATTGAATCAAAAGAAAAAAAACAAAACTAAAATGACTTGGCGAAAGCCAAAAAATAGCTAGCTAGACTCAAGTAAGTAAAGTTAAAATTATTATTATTTCGACAATCACCTTTTCTTTTTATCTTTTCTTATGTTTTATCATTAAATTGTATAATGATCTAAATTATTTATATGAGCACTTTTTTCATGATTAGAATGAAGTAAATAGAAAAGAAAGTTAGATATAGCTAAATGATTTAACAAGTAATAAGACAAATAATAATGATATACTATATTAATGCCCAACTCTTTAGCTAAAAACATTGAAAATATAAACAATTGATAGTATAAACAAAGAAATAAGACAAATAGATACAAAAATCCCAATCAAGGTGCATTGACCTCAACTCAACCCCTCGTGCGCATCTTTATGAATCTCATTATGTAATGGAAAATGTTGGCATTGAAAGAGACATAAATAGAACAAGCCATTCGTGTGCCCATATTTATATGCACCAAAATATTATTATTTAACCAAAGCTATTATAAGAGTCAGAGTCGTCTTGAAAATTTGGGGACCCTATGTAAAATTTTTATTTTGCGTTTTATTTAGAGTAAGGGCGCGTTTGGTATATGACTTTTGTCTTAACTTTTTGGTTGGCTTTTGGCTAGTTAGTTAGTCAAACAGTTAAAAAAAGTGTTTAGTAAATGACTTTTAAAGCAGCTGAAAAGCTGGTTTTTAATTCAAAATGAAAAAGCTGTTCCAGCTAGCTTTTTTGGTTGGCTTTTGGCATGTTGGCCCACTTTGTTTCTAATAAACAGCCAACAGTTAATATTCAAATTTACCAAACATTTCGACAAACAGCTAGCTTTTTAAGCTAACTTAAAAGCCAATAAAAAAGCCAACATTTCCAACTATTCAAACATGCCAACTAAAAAAGACAACCGCCAACGGCCAATTGCCAAACACCTCCTAAATATATTTATTTTATTAATGAATTTTACATATTTTTTATTAACTTTTTCATATACGGGAAAAAGAGAGGGCTCTGTGTGATCGATCTCCTCGCACACCCTCAAAGACCCGACCCTAATTAATAAGAGTTGTCAATCTCCATGGAAGGTGAAGAGTCTTAATCTTATACTTGAACTTCATGCATGCATGGCTGTCATGAAATGTACGTACTTTTATTTTAAGTGTCCAACCGACGTAAATTAATTTATCGGTTGTTGTAATGTAATCAATGATTTTTGTTTTTGTCATAGAAAGGATTTATCAATGGGTTAAGTATTCATGGCTGGCATTCAACAAGAATGATGCATAAAATCTATGCATTAATTTCTTCACAAAAACAATGCTAGATCCGATCCATCTAATTGAGACCATTACATGTGAAGTTGTAGCTAGTATGTATCTACCAACAAGTAATTATAATATATTAGATTAATAATCATATTCTTTTTATTTTTTTTAACTCCGCTTTTTGTGTAGTTTTCAAAGTTAATGTTTAAATTTCAACATTTTAAACATGTAATTCCTCCGTTTTTTTACTTGGACCCAAACACCTTTTTACGCAATCCAATGTGTTTGTCGGATTACTTATATCTAGAATTATACTCAACTAAATATTATAAAAATTTGATATTATAAAAGTATCTGACGAGACGAATAAAACCAGATCCCACTTGACTATATTTTTTTCTCGTTTAATAGCTGCACTATGTAAAACACTATTAAATGATGGATATTGTACAAAATGAAAATGATGCAACTACAAAAAACGGAGGAAGTATTATGTATTATAAAAAATAAATTACTAATAAATACTAAATTAAATAAGATTGTATATAGATATATTTTAGTTTCTATATATCTAAAAAAAACTATTTCTTCCTTATTAAACTATTTTTTATATTGAACAAACAAATGACCAGAATATGTGGAAGTACTATATAATATACAACTTCTTGCGTTACAACTTCATCACACATCTTGAGTTTTGCATAATTTAAAATTATAAAATATTTGTATTATGAAAAATAAAAATAGACGATGCAACCCACTTGATTATATATTTTTTTTTTATCAATTAGCCGTAATATATAAAATAAGCTTAAATGATGAATAATGAACCGGAAAGTGAGTTTATAATATGAGAGTTTTAGCTAACGTAACGGTATATATTGTTGGCTTAAGGACATGCCATGATGATAAGATAAAGGCTAAAGCCCCATAATTGTAGTAAGCCACCCTGTCTTCACATGCTAGTTGGTCACCACATTTTTTATTAATGTATTTTTAGGCCTTGCTTAATTTTATGAACTTATATATATGTATTCTTATTTGTGGTCTCTAAAATTGCACATATACATTACCTTACAATAATCAATCTCTTTGAATCACATAAATCAAATTTAGGTTAAAAAAAATGGCCGGATTTTTTCTAAAGCCAAATAGTCGAGGCCATGCTCGGTCAATTAGTTTACCAGCAAGATCGCATCCTACCACGCTTAAAATTGAAGAAGAGCTTAACAAACTTCGAAATCTCGAAATTTGTTCGTTGATTTGTTTAGATTCAAATAAGCTTGGAATAGCGATTCCAGGCTTAGCGGAGCTTTACAAGTCGATCGGAGATCTTCTAAAACTACCTCAAACCCAACAAGCCTTAACCAAACATGATGATTCTTCATGGGTTGATGAACTCTTAGAAGAATCAGTCTCATTCCTTGATGTTTGTGAAAATACAAGGGAAAATATATTTCTCTTAAGGCAAAGTATTGGGAAACTCCAATCTAGTCTTAGGAGAAAAAATAATATTAATTGTGATAATAATCATGATTATCATCATCAATCTTGTGATATTGATGATGATATTAGTGAATATGTTTCATTTGTTAAGAATTTGAAGAGGGAAATGGGTAAATCTCATAGTTTATTGAAGCAAATTGATAATAAATTATCAGATTTTTTGATGTTTAATAAGGTAAATAATGACCCACATATTGTTGCGGTTGTTAGGGTTTTAAGGGAAACTGGTTTGATTTGTAGTAATGTCTTTAGGTCAATTTTAGGGCATTTTTCAGGTGCACCTTTGCAAAATAATAAGAGTAGTAAATGGGGTTTGGTGTTTAAATTGGTGCATAATAATAGTCATAAATTAGGGCATGATGAAGAAGATCTTAATGATTTGGAAGATGTTGAGATTGCACTAAATAGTTTGATAATTAAGAAGTTGAGTAAAGAAGGTACAAGGATGATGATTCAAGTTGCATGTAAGAAATTACATGCACTTGATACAACTACTCAAGATCTTGAGATGAATCTTGAGTGTTTGTTTAGGCAATTAATTCACACTCGAGTTTCTCTCTTAAATATACTTTCAGATCATTGATACTGTGAAAATGCAGTAACAGTTGTGTTGGACTTGGTAACAGTAATGGAAGCGATGTAGTTATCGTAACGTGTAATATCGGTCGAATCGATATTTCATGAAAAGGTCTAAAAGATAGATTTTTTACACCTAATTTACAACGCGAAAAATAACGTTTCATTTATTTTGAAAAGCTTTATAATGCGGCTGATGCAATGAGCTACTTTACCAAACACCACTACCAAACACCGAGTATGAGCTTTGGTAATTAATCACCGACCACATTTTTATGGTCGTTCAGGGAAGTACTTGTTGAAATTTGATTTTTGTTTTTTAGTATTGAAAATGAGTTGTTCAATTAACAGTATCCATATTTTGGAGGATCTGTTATAGAATCAGTGTGTTTATTTTCATGTAACTTATGTAGATGATTGTGTAGTGTGTACATAGTATTTTAACTAGAGAGAAAATGTACGGAAAATTGTGTATGATCTCAATAATAGATTTATAAGATGTAAATTCTAATGTATTTCGGTTTTGTCGATTTGTAATAAGTTGAATTATATTTGTGTTCAAGCATAACATTTATTAAGATAATTATAAGCTAGGATGAAAACAAGTCTACATTGAATGGAGCTCGATACTTTGTGTTGATGGATTATTACATTTATTTTACATTTCTATACACTTAAATTCCTAATTTCCAATTTAATGATTTTCCCATAAATCAAGGGTTTAACATTAATCTTGAACATTTAAATTTGATTGTTAGACATGGATTCCATCACTGGCATCTTGAAAATATTTTTTTTTCCTAGCAAAATTAAAGAAAAAAAAAGAGTATTTAGGACTCCTATACAAAATTACAAATAACTAAAAATATTTTTTGAATTATAGATTTAGCTAGTGATAAAAGTTTTTCTTTCATCTACTCGTGTGAAAGAGACACGACATTAAAACAAGAAGCCACATTTTTATTTTCTCTTTAATTTGTATTAATTGGGCTATTTAGCCCATATTGCTAATGCGTTTATTAGATATACTATCTCTCACAACAATTTGTGTTTTCTTTTCACTAGTTCTTTTCAGGTGCTTCCTTGAGAGACCGTCTTTTGTAAAGACGACTTTCAAAATTGCAGCCAAAATCTATATTTAGAATTGTAACAATATATATTTAGAATTGGACTGGGCTTTTGAGAGCCGTTTTTACAAAAGACGGTCTCAAGTAAGAATTTGCGAATTCTTTATTCAGGACGTCTCACTGTGAGACGACTTCAATTGGACCAGACCATATTATTTAAAAACACCGCTTACTGTGCCGATGCAAATTCAGTATTTATTGATTTTTTAGTATTTTTTATTAATATACATATTATATGAACCTATTTTACGGTAAGACGGTCAGTCTTTTTTCCGTTGTCATAGAATATAATTTTAACCGCCGACCGAAAAACTAATACTCTCTCATTTCAGAATTCTCCGACCAACCCCCAAACCCTAAAAAATTAAGCGCTTTTAAAATAAAACAAAAAAGATATGGTAAATATCTTCACGCACAAACAGCAAACAGGACTACCGACTACCGACTGCCCACTACCGTCTACCGGAGTTGGGTTGATTATCAACATTTAACACCACTATCATACAACCAGGATTCATCGATCCACAACCCCAAATATCCGTTTTCGTCGAATAAATTTGCGAAGTTCTAATCTTCAACTGAAATTTCAACTAAGGTTTGTCTACTTTTTATTTTGATTTATTCACATTAGTGACTCGACTTACTCCACTACTACTCCCTCCGTTCCTTTTTGTTTTTCCACCTTACTAAAACGGGCAGTTCCATAAGTTTTTCCACTTTAGAATACTTTCCATTTTTGGAAAGTTTTTATCCCACTTTTACCCCTCAAAACCCCACTTTTCTTACTTCACACTACTATTTAATTATTTTCTCTCTCATACTTCTAATACAATCATTACATTACACTATTATTTAATAATTTTTTCTCTCATACTTCCAATAAAATCATTATTTCCCACTACTATATAATTAAAATAATACCCACTACCACCAAAGATACCACTTTTCTTAATTTTGGTGAAAAACCCAAATAGGAACATCAAAACGGAACGGAGGGAGTATAATTTATTAATTTTCACTAACTGGGAAATATAAATAAAATCAAATAGCAAATTGATGGTATTTCGGGGCTTGAAAATTGAAATTAATTATCTTTTGGGAATTAATGATTGACGTTTTTTTTTTTCTGTTTTCAGACTTCAAGTTGCTTCGTTTGACTTGCTTTAGAATTTAATAACATTATTATCAAAGATTGATGCTATTCTTTTGATATTAAAATCATTAATTTCAAGCAATTAATTTGGGGGAAAATGGTTGTTTTGTAGAGATAAGTTATCTGGATTGTGATTAGTATCGTAATTCATTCTTGATTTAGCGACTATAGGTGCATCAATCTAGAGACTGACAGCCAAGTTTCTGGAAAGGAGAACGAAATATGTGGAATGTTATAAAGAATACCCTGAGCCTGAGCATCGCAGAGATGATTAATAAGATAAGAAAAAATCAAGACAAGGATGAAAAGGTATGATTATTGAATACAATACTCAACATTGTAATCATTTTCTGGTATATTTCCTCTGCTTCAGAGCAAATCCCCAATTTACTTTTGAAGAAATTCTTAAGAAATGCATAATTATCAAAAAAATAAAAAATTGTAAGTAGGTTGATAGAAATTAAAGTTGATGAATTCGTTGAGGCTTAAAATATATTCCCTTCAATTCACATCAATTAACCCAATTTTGAGACTTTTGAGACATTCTCTAATGCACTAATTCTATATATATCATAATTAAAAATTTTAAAAAATTAATAAAATTTACGTTGAAACGAATCAAATAAGATCCATTTGACTGTATTTTGACGTCTAGATTAAGAATGATACAAATTAAGAGTGATCAATGAATAGTATTAAAAAACTATATGGGATGATTGATGTGCATAGGAGAAAGTATAAAATAATAAAAAATTTTAAATAGGAAAATGAAACACTTATAATGAAATTGTCCAAAATAGAAATGAGTTACTTGCTCTTAAATGGAATGTATGGAGAAATTTTTTGGGAGAAATTCTTGTGTGGTTGTAGTGCACACCATAGTATAAATATGCTCGCGATTGAGCTAACGGAATGTTGGTGCGGTAACGGGAATGATGCGGTTATCATAGCGCTTAAATATCGGTCAAACTATCAGATATCCCTTGATACGGCACAAAACACGATTTTTTTACACCTTTACAACGCGAAAATATTGGTTTGTTTATTTTGAAAACCTTTACCGTGCGGCCGATGCGATGCGATGCGGCCTTATTTTTGTTCTATGGTGCACACTGTGTAACACGGAGTGCACCAACTTTAACTTGCCGGTGGGAGGTTGGAGTGTAGAGCAATGAGTGTGGGCCGGTGAAGTGGAGAGTAATGCGTGTGGGTTAGTGGAGTGGAGAGTAATGAGTGGGGTTAGTGGAGCTCTGAGTAAGGAGCGAGGAGTTGTGCACAGTAAAATTAGTGTATGATAAGTCTACATTAGACTCTGGCATTTGCTAGTCTAATTGTTGCTTTTTTCGTAGCGTGTTTATGAGGGCTAATTGCTCTCTATTGGCTGTTGCAGGGAGGGGGTAAACAATTGATTTTCTTTGGTAGCTATGCGAACTTTGTACACAATGGAGGATTGGTTCTTGAGGAAAGCATTTCATTTTTTCATGGTAAAACAAACCCTGTTAGGTGCTTCTCAGTTGATGAACTCAACACTATGGCTTTGGATAGTGACTCTTATGGCTTATTGACGGGTTTTCTAAATGGTACAAAGGTTTCTGGGATGGAAGACCTGTGATGGTTAGGTCACATGATTGTATCAGAAATTACGGTTGTGGTATTGAGTGTGTGATTCGTGAAATTGTTGTTGCCACACGAATGGGCACTCATCAAAATGTGCATAGACTCCTAGGATACTGCCTTGAAACTGACCTTCCTGTTTTAATTTACGAATGGATTGGATCAGAAACACTTGCAGAGCGAGTAATTGATAATGAGAACAAGAACAAACCTCCGTTAGAATGGAAGGATAGGTTAAGAATTGCCTGTGAGATTTCCAATGCCATTGCTTATCTTCACACTGCTTTTCCGAGGCCTATTATCCACAAGGACTTGAAACCTGCTACGGTTTTTTTGACCCCAGACAATACTGCAAAAGTTGTTGATTTTAGTCTTTCTGTTTCGATTCCTGATGGTGAAGAGTTTGTGCAACCTGATAAGCTTATAGGGTGCTTTACTTATCTTGCACCAGAATATGTTATGGAAGGCAGGGTAGCAAAGAGTTCAGATGTGTATGCCTTCGGTGTGATTTTTCTGGTGCTGTTGACGGGAAAAGCTTCTATATTCTCTTTAAGCAGTGAAGGGGACACCAAATTTTCATTGGTTTATTGGGTAAAAGGACTTAAAAAGAACTTCATCAATGTGATTGTAGACCCTTTTATCATTGCCAGCAAAGTGACTAATAGTGAGCTTCTCGATCAACAATTAAGAGCTTCGATTAAGCTTGCCCTTCGGTGCACTGAAAAAGATGAAGGTAAGCGGCCAACGATGATTGAGATTGGGACTGAACTCCATAACATGATGAAGTCTTTAGAAACTGTCTCCTAAGTCCTAATACTGGCAGAGCAGAGATCTGAATTCCTTGCTGGATCGGGATGGGTATTCTGAGTTTCTTACGTTGGTTAAACAGTGTAGCTTTCCGTTCTTTCACACCAAAGATCAAGGTTTTTGAATTACATACAACAGTTTTCCATTCTTTAGCTTTCTCAGGGTCGAAATCTAACCTCACGCATTCAGAATTCAAACAAAGGTATCCTAGCAATGGTGAAACAGTGTAACTTTCCGTTCTTTCACACCAAAGATCAAGGTTAGTTTTCAGTTGCCTGTTGGCGTTTTAGTTATCTTGTTTGACTAGCTGAAACTGTTGGCCGTTTTTGTTTGGCTTTTAAGCTAGCTGCAAAAAACAACTATTTGGAGAAATGAAGGTTGACAAGCCGAAAACTAATGAAAAACCATTCTCAAAAGCACATAGCGAAAGCACTTGGAATAATGAAAAATGCCAATAACAAGATTATATCATAATATCAAATCATATCATATGTATATTCTTTTCTAGCTTGTAAATTTGGGAATATACAATTATAAACATATGTACATAAAAGTATAACCAAAATCAAATGCCTAAAAGTTGTACAATTACACTGAAATTATATTCATAAATGAAGCTTTAGTCTTTGTTAATTGCTTACAAATGTTGTTTAATTCATAATCAATCCCACTCAAAGAACCCTCCAAAACATCTAATCTCTTCTTAACAACACTAAAATCCACTTTCTCTTCATCAAATGCTTGTAAAACAATATCTACATCACTCAATTCATTCCCTGTTTTCTTCAATTTCTCTTCAACAATCCCATTTTTTCTCTGTTTCTTCACCTTTAACTTAGAAAACAGAGCAAAACTTCTAGATGTCATCTTGGAAGACATTAATGGCATTCCCAAGAATTTTAAAAGTGATTCAAGAACAGAAATGTTTATAATGCTTACACATTTCAGAACTCTAATCACTTCAAATTCTTCATCAAACTCATTTTTTGATACCAAATTCCCTTCCAATTGCCTTAACTCTAAAACAAGACTTTTAGCAGTTTTTGCAATCTCTTTTCTCAATGAAAAATAGGATGAAACCTCTGTTTCTTTATTCAAAACCCCGAATCCTCGAATCGATTCGAGTAATCTGAACATAATCTGCTTTGATGTTCCGGAAATTTCGAGAAGTTTGAAGGTTCCTTCAACTAAGGATTTAACATGGGTTTGATTATTTCCAAAAGAAAGTGAAAGAGATTGTTGAGAAAGAGGCAAATTAAGAACATCATCAACACATTTGTACAATCTTGCAAGACCTTTTAAGCCAATGCAGATTGTTTCAACCAATGATTTTGATGATGCTTCAGCTTTTCTTAGCTTTACAAGCTCTTGTTCAATCTTTTGAAGTATTGGGTATGATTTCGGAGGGAAACTTATTGATCTTGTATGATTTATTGAAGTTGCCATATGTTTTGTTTTGGGTATATAGAATTGATTTCTTTCTGATTGTTCTGTAGATGGTGAGAATCAAACTCTTTTTTGATCTTTCTGAAGGGTTTTGGTTAAGTATTTCTATTCGGACGTAGAAATGAATGTTGGGAGTTAAATGGAAGCTAAAGATAGTATTTATATGTGCTAAAGAAGGACACAAAAGAGAGGGAATATGGAAGAATACAGCTAAGAGGTGTTTGTTAAGAAGGCAATTGAATCAGAAAGTGAAAGATATTAATAATTGTTGTGTTGGAGAAATGAAAACCACCAAACCAATATAGAATGCTGATTATTTATGGTATTATACTGTTGTTTGGGTGTTACAGATCTGTCCGTGTGGGATTTTACATGTTTGGTGGGTTGGCTTAATTTTATTTATTTTCAGATTTAGACTCTTGTGCATTTTAATTGATCAGGCTACACATATCTAGGAATTTATTTGTTTTTAAGGACAAAACTAACGCGCTATTGTGGAAATTTTGACACATAACACAATATAGTGAGTGACTAGACCATCTTCCCTAGTTAAAACTTTATTTTAGTTTTGTTAGCTTGTTTAGAGTGTCCGATGATTTCAAATCAGGAGTCTATATTTTTATAACACAAATTTTTATTTGAAACCGTCTTTTGTAAAGACGGCTTTTAAAAATCTAGCTCAATTCTAAATAATTCCACCTATTCAGCCTAAATGTCTCATTTAGTTTTTTCACATTTGCCGAGACAACACATTAACTATTAATATCTCAAATTCTTCTTGACTAAAAATTATAAAAATTTGATATTAATAATCCTTATATTGAGACGAATCAAATAAGACCACGCATGGCTATGTTTTAACTTATAGATTTAGAGTAAAATACAAATTAAGAGTGATGAGTGAATAATGCCAAAAAACTAAATGGGACATTTAGCCTGAATCGGAGGTAGTATATATTGTTACAACTCTAAATATAGGTTTGGGCTGGACTTTTGAGAGTCGTCTTTACAAAAGACGGTCTCTCAAAAGATCACTTATTTTTATAATATATGTATGATAGTATGAGATAGATTAATATTAATTGGTTGAGCTCTTGTTTTTCCAACTCAAGTTTATCAACCGACTTTCAAGTTTCAAATAATTTAATAAAATCTGATTTCTAAATAGTCTGATCTATATTTTAATTCTTTTCTTGAATTTTCACTTTACCTTTCATGTGAAATATAAAAAAAATTGAAAAATATGAGTTGTACTCTGGTGCTTAAAATTCCTTGTACGTTAATTATTTCATTTGTTGGGTTGAACTTTAAAGTCAATTTTCACTTAATGAAAACCGGATTTAAAGTTCAGTCCAACAAATGAAACAATTGAAATACAACCTTAAAACCAATAGTTTAATTCGACATATATAATTTTGGGAAATTCCACGTGGTAACCCTGAGGTTTTGGGTTTTCCACGTGGTAACCAAAACTTTTAAAAAATCTATGTGGTAACCCAGAGGTTTACCAAATTGTTCCACCATGACCTTTTTGCACATAAAACGTTAACAAAATGTTAGCAAACATTAATTTCGAAGCTTTAAGGTTGTTGTATGCCTATTTATGCGACTCACCATTTCAAATGCCATCAGTTTCAACATTTTTCTCCCAAAATATAAACCCTAACTCTACCATATTTGGATTTAGGGGAAAATATATGATTTGGATGAAAAATGATAGAGTTGGAGTTTATTTTATAGGGAAAAAGGTTGAAACTGATGACATTTGAAATGGTGAGTCGCATAAATAGGCGTAAAACAGCCCTAAAGCTTCGAAATTAACGTTTGCTATCGTTTTTATCTGCAAAAAGGTCACGATAAAACAATAACATAAACCTCAAGGTTACCGCGTGGATTTTTTTAAAAGTTTTGGTTACCACGTGGAAAACCCAAAATCTCAGGGTTACCACGTGGAATTTCCCTATAATTTTTGTAAAAATAAAATTTGACACTTTATGTATTTGGTATAAGATTTAAGCCTACTTGTTTTGTGTAGCATTAGCTATATAGAAACATACTCCTTCCGAATCATTTCAGATGTCTTCTTTGAGTTTTCACGGTTATTAAGGGTGGTGTGGAGTCCATTAAAAAGGTGATAGTTGGGTATTTTAATTGATTAAATTAATTGTAAAGGTAGTAGTTGTGTATTGGAAATTGGAAAAGTGGGGGTATTTAGGTAAAAAAAGATAGACAAAAAAGAAAATGAGACAACTGATATGAATTTGCCAAATAAGAAAATGGAACAACTAAAATGATTCGGAGCGACTACATTATTAGAATTTAGAGGCTAACCCATGATTCTAATTATAATTAGGTCATACTCATAGTATGTAAATCTACCAACTCTTAAATGATTAGCCGATAGTTAGCCGCTTACTAACAACCGACTGCTTACAAACAGTGGCCTCAAGCATGTGCAACAATAACACACATTTGACAAAAACAAAGGGATTTTAATTGATTCAGATGCCCCTCTATGTTTAACCAACTGATTTTCATCAAGATTCTATAATTTAGAAATAATAATGTGGGTGGATTGTCATTGATGAGTTCATTGTTTAGAATTACTCCCTCTGTTTTTAAAAGCTTGTGCCATTTGACTTAAAATTCTCACTAGTCGATCAGAGCCGCTCCTGAGGGTAGTTTTGAGGTGCCACTGACCATGGTCCAGCTCATGAAGGAGGCCCAAATTGATTTAATTCTTATTATTCTAAATCAATTTTTTGATTATATTTTTGTACCTTATCATTACATGATTTTAAATTCGTACATTTATTTGACATTTAGGTTATGGAAAAAAGATAAATTATATATAATGTATAGTTGAAAAAAATTTGACATTTAGGTTATGGAAAAAAGATAAATTATATAATGTATAGTTGAAAAAACGAAACTTTACGTATATAAGGGCTTTTTTTAATTTTTGCCCATGGCCTAAAAATTATACTCCCTCCGTTCCAGTTTACTTGTCCCATTTCCTTTTTTGGCAATTTCTCATTAGTTGTCCCATTTCCTTTTTTGGCTATCTTTTTTTACCTAAATACCCCAACTTTTCCAATTCCCAATACACCACTACCACCTTTTCAATTAATTTAATCAATTAAAATACCCAACTACCACCTTTTCCAATGGACCCCACTATTACCTTAATATCTGTGTTTGGTCAAATGGGACAAGTAAACTGGACCGGAGGGAGTATGAAATGGCATTGTAGTCGAATGAGGTAAATTCAATGGTATAGAATAGTAATGTATATGAATTATTTGGTTGACTCATAGAATAATGTGCACGAGAGGATTGTTCCCTTTCGTTTGTTAATTGTTACTGTTTAAGGAAGCTTCTCTATTCTGCTACCTACAATTTCTGATTATGAACATGACAACAGGGATTAGAAGAACTTGTCATAAATCAGTTTTCTTTTAGAGATAAACTATAAGTAAATTACACTACTATTTTAGTCTTTGGATCCGTGTGTGTATTACAGTGAACATTTTAAGTCACTAGGAAATAGAGGTGTTCAATTAGGTCAAGGCTCGGGCATATTTTGGCAGGTGATTAGCAGGTCGGGTCATTAACAGACTTGGTGTAAAAGGTCGGGCGGAACTGGGTCGGATAATTTTAGGAATTGATTGCGAGTAAAAAAAGTGGTCAATCCAACGGGCCATAAAGTAAAATAAAAAATTATTTGATGAACTTTTAAAAAACGGGTTAAAGTGCGTATTTAAACAGGCGTCCTGACCCGTTTAACATTTGACATGACCTGCCTTGACAAGTTCCCATTTGAATTTTGACCCGCCCCGGCCTGGCCTGTTGAACACCTCTACTCGGAAACATATAGATTGAACTTTGAAGGTGATATGCAAACATTCTTTTTGTGACTTTTCTCCCCGTAGGTACTTGGGTTTGAAATATCGAAACTCATAAAAGAGATACAGTCAATGAATCACATTAAACAAGAAATATAAAGTGATTAATCTAATGGTATGTTTGGGAATGAGGATTTCATTTGCAAATATAGATTTGACTTAAAGTTGATGTTTGGCAATTACAAGAATTTAAATTTGGATTTGAGTCAAATCCACCAATGTTATAAAAGTAGTTAATTAAAATGAAGATTTGAGAATGACACCCCAATCCTTGTCATTTCAAATTCTTTATTATGATTTTATAATTGAAATCCACAATTTGAAATGAAATGTGTGTTTTCAAACGCATCCTAAATAATTATGTTTTTGTGGAAAATAATAAAATCCGAAACTTTGTGAAGAGTTTATAAAGCCCTATACAAGTTCAAGCAAGAGAGATAGGAGTAGACAATAAGAGAATCTTTGTTAAAGAAAATGAGTTTTTGCCTCTATCTTAATTACATTACCTAAATTTTTGCAAACGATGTTTATTTTTATCAACAAAAACATTAACATTGTCCTTTAAATGTGCTTATAGAGTTAGTGATTTTTAAAAACAATTAGTTAAAACCTAAAAATTGCACAAGTTTTGTAAATATTATCTCAATATTTACAGCATTCTACATTGCACAGGTTGTGTTGTGTACTAGTATAATTATAATATTATAATATGGTATAATATACAAAATTATAATGCCGACTTCTAGTAACCTTTTTTCTAAATTAACCTGAAAATTTATATTAAATCAATGGAAGTAAAAGATACAAGCCTAAAATAGGATTTTGTTCCGAAAAAATGAAAAGAAAAAACAGTCAGTCTTCTGAGAAATCGTCTCTCAAGTCCAGTTCAGTAAAGCTTAATGCATGCTCTTACTATATATTTTTCTATATGAACAGATCCAATAGATATTGTCTCTTACAAGAACTTGTAAAGGAAAAAAAAGGAAAAAATAATAATTTTTTTTTGAAAGGAAGAAAAATAGTGGAGTATTTAGAAATTGAATAAATAACAAAAAACTTCACCCTTCCTCATGGGCCACCGCAACCCAGCCCAGCCCAATCCCTTTCTTCTCCCCAACACAATCTTCTTCTGCTTCAATTTGAGGCGAAGGTTAGTGCACAGTTGCACACTATTTTATTGTTTAGTTTCCGAATAACTCTTACTATTATTATCCATCGTCCCCAATCCATCCATACTACAAACCCTCTTCACAGTGATTTAAAAAAAAAAACTCTCATCTTTTGAACATGTTGATGGGAACAACTAGTTATAAATTAGCTTATTCTTAACAACAATTTGTTTTAACTAGCTAATTTACCGTATATTAATATAAAATGGCTTAACCACTTAATTATCAAACAGTATATAAATAAATTAAAATTATTCAACAAGCTATTTGCCAAATATCCTATTATCATGACTAATTTATTTGGAAAATTGGAAAGTTCTAATCTAACCAGTCTACCAGATACGACTTTTAAAGCTAAACCTTTGACTTTAAAGTAAAATAAATGAAGTAATGTGGGTATGTTATATAACAGCTGCTGTACACAATTGCGCTCCAATAGCAAGCAGCCAAGCACGTACTCAAACAATGCACACGAGTTGGGTTGTTTCCTTATCATTTTGTTGATAGGATTTAATTAAGAGTGTTGCTCGATACATTTTTTATTCAAATTGTTTCAAAATAGATTCAATTACTTTATATTCATAGAATCAAAATTATTTATGTTGGGATGATTTATTCTACATCGACAAATTAGAGAGACTTTTCCCTATTGTCATATGATTTTGAGATGATATATATATATCTCCTTGGCTTAGAAAGTGTGTACACCTCGTGTTTACCAGATAATATCCTGACATTCACTATAAGACTTTTCTCGAGCCGGGGAACTCTTTGACCACAGTCTCCTCTATGGGTATGAGTTGTCGTCGTTCTTCCCTCTCCAGACCTTGACAATAGTTTTCTGTGAGCGGGATGCACTGGGTATGATGATGATGAATAGTGCAGTTAACATCTCACATAACCCTATGGTTTCTCCAGCATCAACGAATGAAGCATATTGAGAGTCTTCCTTTATCATTGTTCAATACTGTCAAAATCAATCTCATAACAGACTCCTATATATAATCATAGAAACCCTAATGTGGATTTATCTTTCTAATGAAAAACCTCTTTGAGAGAGAATTCTATCTTTCTTTAAGAATCAAAATATAATAGGAGTACTATTCAAGCATATAGTATGCACAACTCAATAGAAATTTGATTTCAAAATGGGTCTCTCAATATATTATATTGTTCTTTGACAATAGTATATACAAAGTATCTAATTATTGGTGGGTATATACTTGAATACAAATATTCAACATCAAAACTAAAAAGAAACGATATTCATGAGAAAGGATTTAGTTTCATTAAGCTGTTGAGACATTTTGTTTAAGCCAGTCTCAATGCTTTCCATAACGCCCACCAAGCCCTTCAATTTTGTAATTGCAATGCACATTTTATCATCACTTCCTGCTGATAATCCCCCTAAAACCAACTCATGTAACACATTATCCACATCATTTATCTCATTTCCCGTCTCAAATTTATATGATCCCTTCTTCATTAACTTCGAAACGAGTGTCCTCTTAGGCTTAGACACCGGCAATGACTCAAAATCTAACAGCGACTCAAAAACAGACAAGTTAATAATACTAACACATCTTAGTGATTTAATCACTGTCGATGCATTATATTCTCCTTCTTGTTGTTGTTCTTCCCTAAGGAGTTGATTAAATGTCATAACTACATTTTTCGCCTTCTTAATAACCTCCTTCCTTGTGGAAGTATAGATTCCGATATTGGTTTCAATGTTGGTGTCTTCTTTCGATTCAGAAAGAGAAGATTCAAGCAGTTTAGTGATCGCGCATTGTAGGTGCACAACCTCCATGATTGAGCCGCAAATGTTAAGGAGGCTCGAGCATCGCTTCAACAACACACCCACATGTTTTTCGTGTTGAGAAAGTGAAAGAGCTTGTTGGGTCATTGGAAGACTCAGAGCTTTGTTGATGCATTCATACAATTCTGATAAACCCGAAACCCCAATTATGATTCTTTCTGAAGCTGATGTTGCTGATTCCTCTTTGATTCTTAGCTTTTTAAGCTGTGTTTCGATTTTCTGGTTTATGGGATTTAGCTTTGAAGGTAAGCTCAATGATCTTGTTTGTTGGGCTTTATTCATTTCCATTGTTGGATTTATGTTTTGGGTTAGATGAAGATTTAGATAATTGGTGAAGAATATGATAAATTTCCATTGAAGGATTCCATATATATAGGAGTTGGAACCGACATGACAGATATTAACCTTACTTAGTCAATGGCAAATTGCAGGATTTGTAATATTGTGGTTTCCTTGTCTTTTATTATTATATTTAGCAAAAGTTAAGTGATTGATTATGATACTGTTTATTAGTAAAACAATACCAAATACACAATATATACATTGATTATGGCGCTTGTGGCTTAATAGATAGAGCATCTGTATGTGGAGGAGAAAGTTTGGGGTTTGACCCCTATTAGGCGCATGTATCCAATTGAGGGTTTTTTGACTGCGAGCATCTCTCTTTACTCCCTCTTTGGGAGTATGGGTAATTGGGTATGATTTCTCCGCGTCTTTCAAGAAAAAAAAAACCTACTCAGACTCTGCCTTGTGCGGGATACCAGAAAGGTCTGATTTTGATGTGGTTTTTGCTTGGAAATAAGCATTAGATCTGAGTGATTGGGTGTTAAATAATAGTGGCTTTACAACCTGGTGCGCCCTATAAGTGGACATAAAATGAACAAAAGCAATTGAATGGAAAGTAAAAGTATAGGTATCAAAATAGGAGTGTATAGATGATGGGAAGATAAGGAAGGATCATGGAATGTGTTTGGATAAATTATGCACACGAGTGTGTTGTCTTGATTTGTCATCATGTGGATTGTGGAAGGTAAGGGAAGCTTCTATAGTTTTCTATGACGTCTCAAAGCACACTTGCACATGTCTATGAACTAAAATATAATTATTCTACAAATTTTTCATCTGTTTCAAATAGTTTTAAATTGTTGGTTGGTTTTATCATCATCAACAATCCAATATTCCACTCGTAAAATAGTGTCTAGGTGAGGGAATGTTACAGAAAATTCATATCTGTACTCCTTTGAGAGGGAATACTAGAGGAAAACGGTCAATTTTACCACCAAATGGTGAGAGCCATGCAAAGAGAGGAATTAAGTAGCACAGTTGCTTGGAAATCCTTAAATACCTGCATAGTAACCACAATAGTTAAAACAAAGATTGAGATGCAATAAAAGACCCGATGGGTAAAAAGGATAAGGGTAGGTATAAAAACAACTAGGCATCAGGGGTAGAAAGACAACTAAAGAGAACATTTACTAGTCTAAAATGTGAATCTGGCATCTCTAACTATTCCTATCCCTAGTTGGTTTGTTTGATTAGTTGAAATTATTGATTTAATTTGTTGGTTTTTCTATAAATAGGTTAGTTAAGTTTAAGAAAATTCTTGGTAAAAATATATATATATACTCCTTAAATATTGGATGTTTAATAGAGAAAAGGTGGATCAATAAGTTCAAAGCCCAATGAAAAAATCTAAAATTACTTTTTGATCTTGTTTAAAAGTCAACTTATTAGATAATACCACTACTAATAACAAATTAAAATTTTACTTATTATTGTTGCTAATAATGCAATGCAGTCATCTAATTCCTTTTTTCCAAAAAGTTGCACTTAACTTCTGTTTAGGTTTATTTGACTTACTTTACATTGATTTTTATATGATCTTAATTCTTACACCTCTATCATTAAATATAATTTACAGTTTTATTCTTTGCCTCTATCTTATTTTTCATTTTTTCATCGGTTTATATTTACAATATTTTATAACTACAAATTGATATTTCAAATAAACGAAAGGGAAGCAATTTCATACTAAATGGAAGAAGATTAACATTGGCGGATGAAGGACCAACCCTAGATATTTGGGGCCCTAGGCGAAATAGCATATTGAGACCCTTTTTCTTTGCAATTTATAACTTATATAGACCTTTTACATTAATTTTGCTTTTTAAATATGGGCTCTGGGCGACGGCCCCGCTTGCCCACCCTTAGGGCCGGCCCTAGGCGGATCCAAAGTGTGTCAATAAGTCAATTGACATCTCAAATTTAAAATAAAAACAAGAAATATCAATGTGTGAAGTAGTGCTTTTAAATTGAAGGTTTTGAATTTAAAATTCAAGCTATGCATTTTTTTTTCCACAAATTCTTGCTTGAGATAATGAGATAGGTCTCTCAAGAAAGTACCTGTTTTTTTTTTTCATTTTAAGTATTCTCATTACCTAGTATTTACTCTTAATTTAAAACTTCTTTTCCAAATGAATCACCCTCATGTTCACCAAAATTCACTAACATATATAAATATCACGCTATTAATGTTAAAAAATTAAATTTTTATAATTTTCAATTATGTAAAATTTTTATGATATATTAATATCACTCTTAATTTATGTAAAATTTCAAAAATATAAAAAAATTTCGACATTACTTTTTTTTCTTTTCTTAATTGGTCTCTCCGAAAGTATTCGAAATATTATTGACATCGACAATTGACATTATTAATAGGCCGCAAATCCGTAATCCATGCATCAAACAGTAATTTTAAAAAGGCAAATGGGTGATCGATAAGCGCAATGACCGATCGATACGCCAACGTACAACGATGAAAGTCAATTGCATTTAGTCTGCACCACGCGAATAACAGATAGACATCTCCAAACTTCTGCAATCTTGTTTTCACTCATACCCGAGCCTTTGTCCAACTCAATTCGTATTATTTGTCATTTTGATCCGTCTTATAATATTTTTAGTCTTTTTAGTATATGTTAGAAACACTTCACACGTGAGACAAAATCTCGTATCCATAACATACTAGGCTGTGGACTTGCATAAAAATTCTTGTGACACTTTTTTTTAAACTTTGTTACACTTTTTTATAAAATTTTTGTGACACTTTTTCTTTAAACTTTGTGACACTTATTAATAAAAATTTTGTGACGCTTTTTCTTAAAACTTTGTGACACTTTTTTATAAAGTTTTTGTGACACTGTTTCTTTAAACTTTGTGACAATTATTTATAAAATTTTTGTAACACTTTTTTTTTAAACTTTGTGATACTTATTCTTAAAATTTTTTGAAATTAGTTCTTAAAGATTTTTGTGACACTTTTTCTTTAAACTTTGTGACACTTATTTATAAAATTTTTGTGACACATTTTTTTTAAACTTTGTGACACTTATTTATAAAATTTTTGTGACACTTTTTCTTTAAACTTTGTGACACTTTTTTATAAAGTTTTTGTGACACTTATTTATAAAATTTTTGTGACACATTTTCTATAAACTTTGTGACACTTATTTATAAAATTTTTGTGACACTTTTTCTTTAAACTTTGTGACACTTATTTATAAAATTTTTGTGACACATTTTCTTTAAACTTTGTGACACTTATTTATAAAATTTTTGTGACACATTTTCTTTAAACTCTGTGACACTTATTTATAAAATTTTTGTGACACATTTTCTTTAAACTTTGTGACACTTATTTATAAAATTTTTGTGACACTTTTTCTTTAAACTTTGTGACACTTTTTTATAAAGTTTTTGTGACACTTTTTTTTTTAACTTTGTGACACTTATTTATAAAATTTTTGTGACACATTTTTTTTAAAGTTTGTGACACTTATTTATAAAATTTTTGTGACACTTTTTTTTTAAACTTTGTGACACTTTTTTATAAAATTCTTGTGACACTTTTTCTTTAAACTTTGTGACACTTATGTATCTAATTTTTTTGACACTTTTTCTTTAGATTTTGTTACTCTTATTTATAAAATTTTTGTGACACTTTTTCTTCTAACTTTGTGACACTTATTTATAAAATTTTTGTGACACTTATTCATTAAACTTTGTGACACTTATTTATAAAATTTTTGTGACACTTTTTCATAAAATTTTTGTAACACTTTTTCATTAAACTTTGTGACACTTATGTATATAATTTTCTTGACACTTTTTCTTTAGATTTTGTTACTCTTATTTATAAATTTTTGTGACACTTTTTCTTCTAACTTATTGACACTTATTTATAAAATTTTGGTGACACTTTTTTTTTTAAACTTTGTGACACTTTTTTATAAAATTTTTGTGACACTTTTTCTTTAAACTTTGTGCTACTTATTAATAAAAATTTTGTGACGCTTTTTCTTAAAACTTTGTGACACTTTTTTATAAAGTTTTTGTGACACTGTTTCTTTAAACTTTGTGACAATTATTTATAAAATTTTTGTAACACTTTTTTTTTTTAAACTTTGTGATACTTATTCTTAAAATTTTTTGAAACTTGTTCTTAAAAATTTCTGTGACACTTGTTTATAAAATTTTTGTGACACATTTTCTTTAAACTTTGTGACACTTATTTATAAAATTTTTGTGACACTTTTTCTTTAAACTTTGTGACACTTTTTTATAAAGTTTTTGTGACACTTTTTCTTTAAACTTTGTGACATTTATTTATAAAATTTTTGTAACACTTTTTCTTTAAAATTTGTGATACTTATTTTTAAAATTTTTTGAAACTTATTCTTAAAAATTTTTGTGACACTTTTTCTTTAAACTTTGTGACACTTATTTATAAAATTTTTGTGACACATTTTCTTTAAACTTTGTGACACTTATTTATAAAATTTTAGTGACACTTTTTCTTTAAACTTTGTGACACTTTTTTATAAAGTTTTTGTGACACTTTTTTTTTAAACTTTGTGACACTTATTTTTAAAATTGTTGTAACACTTTTTCTTTAAACTTTGTGATACTTATTTTTAAAATTTTTTGAAACTTGTTCTTAAAAATTTTTGTGGCACTTTTTCTTTAAACTTTGTGACACTTATTTATAAAATTTTTGTGACACATTTTCTTTAAACTTTGTGACACTTATTTATAAAATTTTTGTGACACTTTTTCTTTAAACTTTGTGACTTTTATTCTTAAAATTTTTTTAAACTTGTTCTTAAAAATTTTGTCACACTATTTCTTTAAACTTTTGTGACACTTATATATAAAAATTTTTTGACAGTTTTTCATTAAATTTTGCTACTCTTATTTATAAAATTTTTGTGATATTTTTTCTTATAACTTTAATAAGTTCAGTTATATAGGCTTTTTCCTGGAAAGACACTGAAAATATAAATTCATCATAGAAGAGTACATGTGCTTTCAGGACTTCTCACATGAAAAAAAGAAACTTCTTCCACAAGATGACAAATAGAGACAACCCATTCGTGTGCATAATTTTGACGAACCTCATTCTATGATCCTTCCTCTTCCAACTATACTCATACTTTACTTTATACTTCCTCCGTTCCATAATACTTGCTACATATTCCATTTTGGGAAATTTCTTATTACTTGCTACATTTCCTTATTTGGTAACAAACCAATCATTTAAAGTTATACCTACTCCTACTTTTATCCTACTCTATATCTAATTATTCCTATTTTTCTTTTTCATTTTTCAACAAATAATATTAAAAAATTTCAAAAAGCAACTTTTCACCTATTGCTAATCATTGCATAGTTACTCCTTAATATTTGTGCCCATGCAACGGTAGCAACTAAATAAGAACGGAGGAAGTACTTTACTTCATACTCCCTCCATCCTATTCTTATTGTCCACTTTTGAATGGGCACGCAAATTAAGAAAAATGGTAGTGAGATATTTTAAGTGATTATAATAATTGTAAAAGTGGTAGTTGGGGTATTTAAATGATTATAATAATTGAAAAGACGTTAGTTGGGGTATTTTAAATAATATAAGTTGGGGTAGTTGGAAGTATTTAGGTAAAAAGTCTTTTGCCAAAAATAGAAAGTGAACAATTAGAGTGAACTAAACAAATAAGGAAAAGTGGACAATAAGAATGGGACGGAGGGAGTATTATATTCATAGATCATAGTCCAATTACAGACAACGCCAGGTTGTAAGGCCTCAACAAAACACCAAATCATTCACAGTTTTGTTCAATCTCCTCTTTATTGTGTTGTTGTTTTTAGATTAAAAAACCACATAATAATTAATCATTTGTTAAACCTTTGTTAATTACAATAGTGAGGGACAAGGAAACCACATTATCAAAACAAATCCTGCAATTTTCCATTGACTAAACAAGGTTAATATCTGTCATGTCGGTTCCAACTCCTATATATATGGAATCCTTCTATGGAAATTTATCATATTTTTCACCAATTATCAAAATCTTCATCTAACCCAAAACATAAATCCAACAATGGAAATGAATAAAGCCCAACAAACAAGATCATTGAGCTTACCTTCAAAGCTAAATCCCATTAACCAGAAAATCGAAACACAGCTTAAAAAGCTAAGAATCAAAGAGGAATCAGCAACATCAGCTTCAGAAAGAATCATAATTGGGGTTTCGGGTTTATCCGAATTGTATGAATGCATTAACAAAGCTCTGAGTCTTCCAATGACCCAACAAGCTCTTTCACTTTCTCAACATGAAAAACATGTGGGTGTGTTGTTAAAGCGATGCTCGAGCCTTCTTAACATTTGCGGCTCAATCATGGAGGTTGTGCACCTACAATGCGCAATCACTAAACTACTTGAATCTTCTCTTTCTGAATCAAAAGAAGACACCAACATCGAAACCAATATTGGGATCTATACTTCCACAAGGAAGGAGGTTATTAAGAAGGCGAAAAATGTAGTTATGACATTAAATCAACTCCTTAGGGAAGAACAACAACAAGAAGGAGAATATAATGCATCAACAGTGATTAAATCACTTAGATGTGTTGGTATTATTAACTTGTCTGTTTTTGAGTCGCTGTTAGATTTTGAGTCATTGCCGGTGTCTAAGCCTAAGAGGACACTCGTTTCGAAGTTAATGAAGAAGGGATCATATAAATTCGAGACGGGAAATGAGATAAATGATGTGGATAATGTGTTACATGAGTTGGTTTTGGGGGGATTATCAGCAGCAAGTGATGATAAAATGTGCATTGCAATTACAAAATTGAAGGCATTGGTGGGTGTTATGGAGAGCATTGAGACTGGCTTAAACAAAATGTGCCAACAGCTTAATGAAACTAAATCCTTTCTCATGAATATCGTTTCTTTTTAGTTTTGATGTTGAATGTTTGTATTCAAGTATATAACCATTAATTAGGTACTCTGTATATACTATATATTGTTAGATGAATATATTTTGGGACTGATTTTGATATTAAATTTTCATTTGAGTTTTGCTTAATTAGATTACTCTGACGGCTCGTTTGGTTAGTGGTACTAAATCGTAAGAATGTGAATGATTTATAGTGTAAAGTTTCATCAAATGTTTCATATCATTCCCATATGGTAATGCAACTTTGATAAAAAAAAATTATCCTTACAATCATCAAATATAGGATTTTTGTCAAAAACTACTTTGAAAAAATATTTTCAACAACTAGCTAGAAAAAGTCTAACCAGTACGAAGTAAGAGAAACTTAAAAATTAATCGCATCTCACAATAATTTGTGAATTTAAAAAGAGATGCAACGACGGAGAGTGGAGACTGGAGAGTGAAGTTGCATGTTTGGAAATGTGGAAGTGGACTAGAGGTGTTTAACGGGGCGGGTCGACCCAACAGGCCTTGGCATAAGAAGTCAAGTCGAGCCGGGTTAGATAGTTATAAGAATTAATTGCGAAAATAAATTTAGCACTTTTTTTTAATATTTTTTTATGATAATATTATATACTTAAGTGGGTTGATCGAATGGACCATAAAAGTATTATAAAAAAAACTATTTTATGAACTTTTAAAAGTATTACAAATTTAACCCATCCCGACCAGTCTAATATTTGACATGACCCGCCCCACCCACTAAACACCACTAAAGTGGACTAAAACCATAACCAAAATGTTCATGGGCCAGAAGAAAAATTTTTTAAATGATCGGTTACGTTGAGTACTTGCATGTTTTATACTACGGCCCATGATCCACCCCGATAATGGCAAGTTGGGTACCCAGGTCCAGGTTCGTAATTTTTTTACTTATTGGACTGTTTGCCCACCATTGAGGTACCGGCGGACTCAATAAAATTTTTTCCACAAAAACTTGGCCGAGACCGTCTCAAGGTGAGACGGCCCAGTTTTGGCGGCCCAAATACACACGCGTGCATAACACGCGCCCGGCCTTGGATTCATTCCCTCCAACTTCCTTTTTTTGGGGTTTTATTTTTGGCAACCTTTTTAATTCCCTTATTCACAATATACCTTCAGTTTCATAATCATTCTAACTTCCCATATTCAAAACTTTCTTCAACCTCCATTTTCGGCTCCATTGACGTTCTTGACTCTTCCTCTTCCATCATTATTGCTTCGTTCTCATTTGTTTTTCTTCATCTTCCTCCATTACTGGTAATAATTTTGTTTTTTTTATCTTTAGTCTAAAAACTAAATGAATGTGTGCAACTACACATTTTAAGCATGAAATTGAATGTGTTAAGATAGAATTTGAATGTGTTAAGATAGAAATATCACGCAATGGACAACTTAACATTCAGATATACCTACGATAAAAAATTGAATGTTTTAAGATAGAAATTGAATGTGTTAAGATACAAATTGAATGATTTAAGATAAAAATATCACGCAATGGACAACTTAACATTTCAGATATACATAAGATAGAAATTGAATGTGTTAAGATAGAAATTGAATGTGTTAAGATAGAATCTGAATGTGTTAAGATAGAAATGCAATTGGATATACATATATGAAACATCAATGAAATAAAAACGTAGTTGGAAGTACTCAGTTCTCCTCTTATGTTAATCAATTCTCATCTTAAGATATACAATTTTTAGCCTAAGATAGTCAGTTTTAATATAGTCAATTTTCGTGTTAAAGTCCTCAGTTGTTCCCTTAAATTACTCAGTTCTCCTCTTAAATCAATCAATTCTCATCTTAAAATGCTCAATTTTTAGCCTAAGATAGTCAGTTTTAATATAGTCAATTTTCATGTTAAAGTATTCAGTTGTCCCCTTAAAGTACTCAGTTCTCCTCTTAAATCATTCAATTCTCATCTTAAGATATACAATTTTTAGCCTAAGATAGTCAGTTTTAATATAGTCAATTTTCATTAAATCCTCCATTGCAGCCATGCTTGAAGAAATTTGCAGAGATTGCTATGAAATTTGAGAGAAATTGATTGATAATTATTTCCTATTTAGGCGCGGATTGGTGTTTAATGTGAGAAGTTACTGATTCTTGAAAATGAAAGTTTATGTTTTAAAAGAGGAAGTTACTGATTTGAGAGAAATGCCCCCCATATCACGCCTCTTGCTGTCTTGGGCTGGGCCGTCTCAGCGTGAGACGGTCTCGGCCAAGACCAGCTGAATTTTTTCAATTTATCATACAAGTAAAATAAAATTGCCCACCATGATCCATCCTTTTTATTGTTCACTTTCTAGTGGGCACGCAAATTAAGAAAATAAAAGTGGGATATTTTAAGTGATTATAATAATTGTAAAGGTGGTAACTAGGGTATTTAAGTGATTATAATAATTGAAAAGATGGTAGGGGTGTATTAAAGGTTAATTATACACAATTAAAGATATTAAAGGTTAAAATGTTGTCTCGGCATGTGTGAAAAAGGTAAAGTGGACACTTAATTTGAATAGGAGGGAGTATAAGTTAGGGTAGTTGGGGGCATTTAGGTAAAAAATCTTTACCAAAAATAGAAAGTGGACAATTAGAGTGAACTGACCAAATAAGGAAAGTTGACAATAAAAAAGAAACTAAGGAAGTATATAATTTAGGAAAAAATTAACTTCAAAAAAAAAAATATTTTTGAAAAGTCAATGTTTTGGTTATCTGAATATAAAGGGTCAATGTTTCAATTATTCAATAAATATAAATATTATTTCACTTTTAAATTTAAATTTCTGACTTCGCTCTTATTACGTATTTGGCCCTAATTTTTTTAAGTAAGCTTTTAGCATTAGACATTTAAGTTCTAAGTCCAATATCAATAAGCTTCTTCATAAAGATGATAGAAAAGACAACCCATTCGTGTGCATTTTTTAATCATTGTTTTACAAGATCGATCATTGATCAATAATCACTAAAATGGTTTTAATAATATACTAAAATTAATTAAAAATTTAATGATTGTTCTGTTATGGAGTACACCAGGCTGTCCAGGCCACCAGCCCTAGCCAATGATAAAATCATTAGAAGAATTTAATTAGGAACAATGGATCAAGTGTTCTCCTTTCATTTGGCAATCTAATCAAATCTTGACAACTTTTATAACCATTATATGAGACAAGTGAACCGTATTTGTAGCTTAAGCCTTGCAATTTGCCATTTCATTATCCAACTTTCCATCTGTCTTGTCTATACCTACTAAAACGGTCGGCCGGATGGGTTATTTTCAAATTCGAATAATTAGAGTCAGGTTGTTTCTGCGTCGTATCATTTTCGTTATTGGACTTGTACACAAAAAGACCCGCATAAGAGAAGAAAGCTCTAAAACCAACTGGTAATAAGAGAATTACTCATCAAGCTTATATGTTAGTCAACCTTTCTTCAATTTTTCGACGTGACATTACACATAGTTTATTTTTCCAACAATTTTTGGGTGGATCATTTTTCATCAGATCGTTTTCAGGTCATGTCCATGATTAATCTTATAAATAATGAGAAAAGCATAAGAACTTATACCATCTTGTCCAGTCTACATACTCTGAAAACCCACTAAACCCAAAAGAAAATAAAAAGTACCCATTAACCATGGCTAGCAATTCCATAGAATTGAGCAAAACCCATCAAATAAGATCATTGAGTCTACCCACAAAGTTGAACCCCATCAACCAAAGAATAGAAACAGAGTTGAAAAAGCTCAGAATCAAGGAGGAATCCTCGAATTCGACCTCAGAAAGGATCACAATTGGTGTTCATGGTCTAGCACAACTTTACAGATGTATCAACCAAGCCCTGAGTCTTCCATTGACACAACAAGCTCTCTCACTGCACAAGCACGAGAAGCATATCGGTGCATTGCTGAAGACATCCTCGCGCCTTCTGAACATCTGCAACTCGATCAGGGAGGTTGTGCTTCTACAAGAATCAGTCACCAAAGTGCTCGAATCCTCGATTTTTGTTGGAAATACTTCACATGTGAGACAAGATCCCACATCGATAAAATAGTGGGTTGTTGACTTGCATATATAGTTGGTGAACTAATCTTCCTATTGCCATATGGTTTTGGGAAACAATAAACCTCACCGAGTGTATGTGCAAGTCAACGCTCTTGACCCGTGGGTTTGTGGGCCCGAGCCCACGGGTTTCCCGTGACCCCACGAGTGGGCCACGGTGAGATTATGTGACGAATTGTCACGGCCTAATATGGTATCAGAGCCGAAGGTGGTTCCTGATATGATGTGGCTCACATGTGAGGGGGAGTGTTGGAAATACTTCACATGTGAGACAAGATCCCACATCGATAAAATAGTGGGTTGTTGACTTGCATATATAGTTGGTGAACTAATCTTCCTATTGCCATATGGTTTTGGGAAACAATAAACCTCACCGAGTGTATGTGCAAGTCAACGCTCTTGACCCGTGGGTTTGTGGGCCCGAGCCCACGGGTTTCCCGTGACCCCACGAGTGGGCCACGGTGAGATTATGTGACGAATTGTCACGGCCTAATAATTTTTGACAGCAAAGAAAACTCTGACATTGCTTGTTATAACGTTTCGAGGAAGGAGGTAATTAGGAGAGCAAAAGATGCGATTTTGGCCTTAAATCAACTCAATGCCGAAATCCTTGGAGACGAGGATTCGAATTCCCATCTACAAACAATGATTAAATCAATTAGATGCATTAACATTATTAACTTATCAGTCATTGAATCAATCTTGGTTTTTCTGTCAATGCCTGTGTCTAAGGCTAAAAGATCATTGATTTCTAAGCTGGTAAATAAGGGTGATCAAAAGAGTATTAATGAAATAAATGATGTAGATAATGTTCTTCATGATTTAGTCTTAAGGAAAGATTTAAGTCATGATAGGTTGTGTTTTTCATTAACAAAATTAAAGGCATTGTTAGATGTCATGAAGGATATTGCAAATGGGTTAGAAAATATGTGTAGGGAGCTATCTGAAACAAAAGTTTGTTTGATGAATATAATGTCTTTCTAGTTAAGGAATCAAAATCTTTTGTACTTTATACTCTCTTATCATATATGTATAAACTTTGTAGACATGTACTTTTTGAAGCTACTTGTCACGCGCTGATCTTTTTACTAGTTGTTGGGACACGGGCTTCGTGTTAGTTGTTATGTGTTGACTCTTGTTTGTGTATAAATCATAACTTTAGCAGTCATGCCAAGTCTAAAGTAAGAGCGTCATGGTGATGAAAATGATATCTACATTCTATCCTTTTAACTAGACCTGAATAAGCAACAAGTTCAAAAGATTAAAGTGAAAATAAATATTTTCTATATTTTCTCGATAATGGTAGACAAACATACGAAGCTATATATACACAGAAGCCACACGAGAGATATCTTATATAAGCATGAGAATTTAAGCTAATGTGTCTGAAACATGTTCAAAAGACTTATTGTAAAAAGCTTCGGTGAAGCAATCAACTCAATTCAAGTATTACACGATGTATTGATATAGTGAACACTCATGACCCCATCTTTAATGCAACATGTCGCGACTTAGAATTTACAATTGACTATAGGCAATCGCCAAAGTTATTCCCCGGTTACATTCATTATAATAACACCACTTTCGTGACTCGGTCCCAAAATAATAGACTCATACGAAACAAAACTTGTACATAACAATGCGCCCGGAGGATGAACTTGATGGGAGATGGAAACACAAAAATCTATGAGATAGAACTAAAAGAAGATAAAGAAACATGTACTTAAATACCAAGTACCAACCAAAAAGGGAAAAGATCAAGAAAGGACCATACCCAAAATCAAACTGATAAAATTGCATGTGCTTTCAATGTGGATGTTTCTACACTCAACTGACAATCCTGTTTCTGGTAACACTATTCTGAAACATGCACAAATACATCATCTATTCTTATATCTTTTTTAAAGGTAAAGGTAAAGGACCTTCTTGGTATCCCGCACAAGGCAGGGTCCGAGCGAGGGTTTTTCTTTTTCTTGAAAGATGTGGACAAATCATACCCATACCCCAAGGAGGGAGTAAAGAGAGATGTGCGCAGTCAAGAAACCCTCAATTGATACCTGCGCCTAGAAGGGATCGAACCCCTAACCTTCTGCTCCACATGCAGATGCTCTATTTTTATATCTTTCTTATGATCAATAAAATGTTACATTTAATCTGCAGAAATTCTCCCATTTATGTAGACAAGTTTTGTATTCATCTGAGCTGGGAACAATGTATATTAGCTACAATCCCATACCCATTAGCCCTCCATATCTTTTTGGTCAATTCATAACTTAGATCATATATTATTGGGAATTACATGAATTTTACAGTGTTCACAATCACCTCTAAATTCAGTGTTACTATGGTTTATCAGTTAAACAGCTTCTTTTTGTTTCCTTGATACCAACAAGTTTGAGACACAATATAGCAGATATTAGTCTTATTGATTAATATGCAATACAAATGTGTAGATCTTGCTGTCTCCAATCTAAGTATATTAAGATGGTTTTTCCTCATGCAAATCTAAATGCCAAAATGTGAGGGAACCAAAAGCTTATTATGAGGGTGTTTGGCAAATGACTTATAGCTAGTAGCTGATTATTGTGGTTGATTTGACTAACTGGTTTTATTAACTGGTTTGACCAGATGATTTTGAATCCGCTGCTATAAGTAGCTTGTTTAAAACCAGCTTGTTCATATCAATAAGTTGTTTCAACCAACTAATTCACCAAACACTAGCATTGGTTGGTTTGATCACTCGATCCTCTATTTATATCAAAATAAGCTCCAATTGCTCAATAACCCAATTTGCCAAAAGTGTGAATATAACACATTCTCTCCTCGAACTTGACACTAAATATTCATGTCGTTTTACATGAGCGCCCATGGGCTAGAAACGTGAAAGCGGCACATGCTCTCCTCAAAATCAGGGATAGATGAGATTTAAATCTATGACCTTCGTTGACTTTGGTATTATGACAAGGAATTAAAGTTCACCAAAGCTTAAACTAATCGTCGAAGCATGTTAAATTTGGGCTTGTACACAAGACCTATATCGGAATAGCACAAACCTGATAAGTTTCATCCTAAAACCATATGGCAATGAAAGGAAGAGCTTCAATAAAAGTCTGAACACCATCTTTAACTCATTAATACGAGATAAACCATCCCAACAGAACCCATAAAATGAGTTACATATACTCTATTACAATTACAAAATGTTATTTCCAGAGCTTACATAAACAGTCACAGAAGGCATCAAACATGGCATAAAGATCGGAGAAGCCAATGCAAAGAGGAAGTAGTTATATAAATAAAATGAAGGTGTCTAATGGTAAGGAGAAGAGTGAAACCCTTTGTCTCCCTGTCTGTTTAAGCATCATGTGGTACACCTTAGATATGGTGACAAAATTAATAAGCTCCATATGTTGATTATTAATCATACCAAACATTTTTACTCAAATTTATTAATACTCTTATAAAGTATGATCCAGATCTCAAAGCATGTGACCGTATTCACCGTACAAAGGCATTGTAGGAAAGGTTGTCCTCCCCTTAACTAAACTATGCTAAGAAGTAATAGTCCTACATAATATGGAACTTTTTTCATTTTTAGTCACGTCAAATCAGTATATAGACCCATCAATTTCAAGGGGATAATATAATTGCATGTTGTACGGCAACTTGAAATAACACTATGCGGGCAACCTAAACATGTGCTTCAATAACCCTACTATTATAGGCGAATGTAAAATATTAGTATAGGCGAATGTAAAATATTAGTATAGAGTAAGCCGTATTACATAATACGATGTTATTAGTAATTTTATTTGAATAATTTGATTCATTACAAAAGTAGGTCTGAATCTATATTTCTCCTAACATTATAAAAGTGTTGATTATACTTAAAGAATCTAATGGCCTGTTTGGTTAGTGGTACTAAATGGTGATAATGGGAATGATTTATAGTGTAAAATTTCATTAAAAGTTCTATATCATTCCCATGGTAATGAAACTTTAATTACAAAAAAGTTTTTACATTTTCAAATTTTCATTACCACCTAATACCACATCTCCCAATGGTAATGCATTGGAATGAACTTTATGAAGAATGAGATGATTGGAGTTGGATAAACAAGAGCATCAAGGTAACTAAGAGATTTTTCAACAAAAATTACACTAGTTATTCATTTTTATTACCACCGTTTATTATCAACTATTAAACGGGCCGTAAATGCTTTATTATTTAATGAAATTTGATTGGCCTTTATAGTACTTAATAAAACACAAACAAATAAAATAAATAATTCAGAATAACGAATGTTTTCTAAAAAGTATTATTGACATAAATTAAAAATTACAAGCAACCGGCACTACTACTGGAATTGAAAAAATCTATCTTATAGTTAACCAATTGTAGTGATTGGCTCTAAAAGCTAAACACAGGAGAATATCTTCTAGTACTGTTAGGCTTCCTTCCTAACTAAATATGTAATTTAATTATTTAATAGGTAAGTAATACAATAATTTTGTCTATCATACACAAAACTGGAAAAAAAAAAATATATGAAACTAATTCATTTTCTTGTATAAATTGTCATATTTTAAATTTTTAGCAAGGTAAGAAGTAAGAACTTAAGAAGCTAATTTACGTGTAGAAGTTGGTTGGTTTTAAATTAAAAGATAATAATAAAGCCTAAAGGGGTTTCAGTTATTCTTCCTCCGTTCTGAAATACTCGCTACATTTTCGTCAAATGTATAGCAAGTATATGGAACGAAGGAAGTAGAAATTAAGGTTCTTTGCTCCACATGAATTCACATAAATGATTGCATATGAACCAAAGATCTAGTTGAAGTTCAAATTAGTTAACTGAACACAAGGCACAAATACACTTTTTTTTAAAGGGCTAATTCTCATATTCAACTCTAGGACGGTATCTTCGTATCCTATATATTAAAAAAATGACATATCGGATATTAGATCCGCACGTCGATACTAGCTCATATCCGAGGCCAAATAACATAGATCATACCTAAAGATGTATGTGATAAATAAATTATGACATTTCAACCAAATTTGATATTCTAAAATCTAAACAAATTATCATATGACAATTCATTACATATGAATAATTGGATCTTTGAAAACGTTTTTGTTCTCACGCTAATAAGTTATTATTAATAGAATTAATAAAACCTTATATAAATAAGAAAAACATGATAATAAAAGGAATAAAAATTTAGAAAATTAACAATAAATTCAGAGACATAGAAAACAATTATCAAATTAATTCAGTAAACATGTAGAGATGAGTATTCGGCTCACTCTATATTAGAATTCTGAATTGGCGCTGAATAGCATAAGAATAAATAAAAATTAACTTTGAGTAGACAAAAACAGATGAAATTGTGAATGTATAATTAATAAATACTTTAATTTCTAAGTATAAGAGCCAATAGCTCCATGTACATATACACAGTTTCAGAATGGACAATGGAATACTATTGCCAAAACAAAGAATAAACTATATCTCTAGTACTACTAGTACACTCATTGAGTAAGAATGTTCAAAAGTGATACTCTATTTTGTAGTAAACATCTATAAAGACACCCAAGTTCCCCCTCTTGAATTTGAAGGCTAGCATCAAGACCACGAATATTGTCTCGTACCGTCATCACATCGACTTTTGTGTGATCATTAAGGGCTAAATCCACGCGAGAAACCTCATTAAGGATCCTCGTTTCCTTTAAACCCGCCCCTGAATTTTTGGTGACAAGTCTCGAGATCAATGACCATCCACTTGCCTTTGTTGGAGTAGACAAAAACGTAAAGAGCGACCTAAAAACAACCACGGTGATGCTATAAACTTCTCTAAAAAGTCTAACAAAATTCACCATAGAAGGTTCAATACCATTAAGCAGAGGAGCGGTAACTCCAAACTTTCCCTCGGCTTGTTTTAACACCTTTAGACATTTACCGACATCTTTTGCTAACTTCTTCCTAAAACTCATGTACAAACTTATTTCCTTCTCAAAGCTCGAATACCCTTTTCTGCGCAGCGCAGATTGCAAGTCACAAACCTGCTGCTTGAACCCTAAGATTACATCCCTAGCCTGACTACATGTATCAAGCACCAACACCGAGCTTTCTAAAACCTCTTCAACCAATTGCAATTTCCCTTGTTGGGTCGAAAAAGATAGGATCAAATCTTGCACATGAGCATATAACTCGACAAGGTTAAGAAGACCGAGCTGAATCCCCTCGGCTCCTGATGAACAACAAGAACCTCGAGATTTCAACTTACTAATAGTTTCTTCGATTTTAAGAGTCGTTGGGTGATTTCTAGCAGGTAAACTAATAGACCTAACAGGTTGAGAAGATACAGAAGCCATTTTTGTTTATATTTTCAGAGAAATGAAAGAAATAATGATCAAAAATTGGTCTGAAAAACAATGCTGGTTTAGTACAAGCTATTTATAGTAAGGATAACAACATAAGAATAGAATAGGCATAAGACAAGACAGCAAGAATAGAGCAGCATGTGAAGACTACGTGGGTTTTCCCATAACATACATTAATCTTTGGTAACAGTCAGTCCGACAGCTTGCCAACCCTTTTTTGTATTTTTCTTTTCACAAAATATTTTAATCTTGTATGATTATATTATAATAATTAAAAAATTCATCACGAGAGAAGTGCAGAGATTACATTCTAGTAAAGAATCTACTAATTTTTTTTATAAAACCAATCATTAGTATGATTTTCATAGTATTTATTATATTTTATTCAAATATGATGAATTAATTTAATGGGTATAATAAATTTGGCACAGAATCAGTAAAAGATAGGACTAAAAAGATTTTTGAAGAGGTGAAGTAGGGTAGTTAGAGAGCAGGATAATATTGTGGAAGAGTTATAAATATTGGAATGCTAATGGATTTGGAAACAATGGATGCCAATCAAGGTAAAATAGATTGAACAAATTTTGGATTGCTTGTGTTTTTTAATCAATGGGAGTGGATTATGTTTGGCTAGGTTCTAATCCCTAAATCCTAGTGGTGTTTTCGGTGGAGTCATAGGGGCATAATTTTACTATGATTAAGGATTGATTAGGAAAGTATTTGAAATGAGGTCGGGTCGATAAGATTTCGGATTAGGTTTTCTGGTGTTGTTGAACGGTTTAATCTGAATTGATGTACGACTTGGGGTTGAGTAGATGATTACTTAAAGTAATATTTAGAATAGTAAATGTCATTAAGTCCTCGATTCAATTTAGTTCAGATTTAATTTTTATGATCCCTCTCCCTTGCCTTTTTCATTCTTGGCGTCACCAACGAGAAAGAAGAAAATATGCCTTCTTTTGGTGTATCCTGTTTTTTTCATGGCGGCAATGTAAATGTCATCAATTCAATTCAGCTTAGTGTCATCGACACAAACAAATTACATTTAATGGTCCGTCATAACTTCATAAGTTTCACTTGCAAATTCCCCTAATTTAATTTTTATGCTAGAAAAAGAATACTCTCTCCCCTTTTAATAATAGAAATCTAACAAGAAGCCCACATTCTTATTTTCTCTTTAAATTGTTAGGCTTTTTGGCACATATATTTAATACGTCTCTCGGAAAGACCGTCTCTCACAACAATTTGTGTTAAATCATAGATATAATTATTTGGCCACCTTTATTAAATGTAGTTAATCTAGTTTTAGATAAGGTATGCAATGCAAGAACATGCCTAGGCCCTTGGTTCCCCTACATGCTCATTACCAATACAAGGCTTGATGAACATGAAAAGAGTAGTCCAATTTTATGGCCCATGTTAATTAGCCTTTACAAAGATAATTAAGCCGACCTTGTCAGTAGTCTTAATTTCTGAATCCAATAGCAAATGCCAAATTGGTTCATAATGTGATTGGGGATGAGAATGAACCATCACTAAATGCAACTAAACAGCAAAAGCAGCTCAAATTACAGACACCCAGATTCCCATCACATTCTCTTGTCAGCTCAAACTAATCAATCCCACATTTTTACTCTGCTTAGGCCATCATCCGATTAATAATCAAGTCAATTCAGCACACATGTAAAGATGACTGTACGAACTAGCATTCAAGACGACTACATAATTGAGCAATGATAGTCATTCAATTTCTAAAAACCGAACTTTATGCAACATTTAATAAATAAAAAAACTTTGGTTTCATAAATATCCCTTAAAAGGAAGGTCATCAGTGATGTTGTGCAGGATAGTTTATCTTGGAACTTATGAATGGGGCCATTTGCCATGAGTAATGGGCATTGAAACATGACAGTTAAGTTTTAGGATTCAGGGCACAGACATAGTAGCCAATAGAAGAAATACTTTAATTGTTTATGTCTAGAAAATTGAATTTTGGATCAGCATGAATTTTCAGAAAGAACATGATAGGCATAGGAATAAAAGATATTTATGTATGAAAAGCTCAATTTCTGACTAAACTGGTTTTAGTCCAGCTAGTTGCAGAGACAGGAGTTTTTACACTTCTGACATACATGGAGAATCAGACATGGAAATCAGAAACACTCAACTGTCCAAAAGATGGAGAAAATGACCTCAGCCCATCATTGACAGCTATGTCCTTATATCGCATATTGCCAATATGCGGTTAATGGTTTTAATTGCGGTGATAGATGTGATGCGGTTATTGTAATGCCTGAAAGAATGAGATATTTGATGAAACGGCAAAATAAGTAACCTGACAACCCATACCATTTTAGCAGTGGCAAGTTAGAAATAGTGCAGGGCAGCAGTCCAAAACGTAATCTATTCCTCAAATTCAAGATAGTGTCAGTGAACATAACAGACCCAAATAGCCAAATTTTTGATTTTAGTCAAGAGATATGGTGTTCTGCTAAAACTCAATCATTTAATGACAGAGCTCTAGATTCGGCAGAAGAACACTTCAATATCTTGTTGCCTATGGTGGGCTGTGATCTATTTGTATAATCCTAGAAACAGAGAGGAGACTCGAAAGGAGCAGTAAGATAGTCATTTTTAGTCACTTTGTTCTTACTTTGAAAGATTTATGTATTTACTGATTATTTATGTTGATGTTTCGCATAATTTTTATGGTTTTGATGACTATAGAGTTTAGTAGGGTGAGTTTGGTTTAATTGAAGAAGTTTTACAAAGGGTGACATAAAAGAGTTTGAAATGCAAAAGTTTTATGATAAAAATTTGACACATGTTTACTCTTGGATAATAACTTTCTATAAACATCAGATTGATACAAGACCAATTGGGATGAAAACTATACGTCAAAAGTCTTCCAATAATATATTATGAGCCCGACTTCGACTCCCAATCAAGAAATGACAGACGTTTGAAGTTTGCCAATCTAGTGACATGTGACAACTCGCCCCCCAACTTCTAAAACGCGTCTGTGATTATTTTTATTTTATTCATCTGTTTTATGATATTTTTATATTTTTCTTAACGTTAGTTTATTTTCTTTAGGGCATAATTGGTATAAAATAAAAAGGTTATTTTGTAATCTGATTTTTCTTCTGCATTTTACTTTTCTTTTGTTTTAGTTTAGAGTTTTATTTTCTTTCATGCCATTATTCTCCGCTAAAGTACTTTGAATCTTAGTTTTATTTCAAGACTCATTCTTTAATTTTATTTTCATGTAAGTTTCAATTTAATGTCATTCTTTATTCGTTTCCTTACTCGTTCTTAATATAATTTCTAAATTTATGTTCTTCAATTTTATATCATTTCAATCCTTTATCTTTGTCATTTATTAGTTTATTACTATGTCTAGTGAGTGATTACTTAATCTAAGTTAGAGGAACCTCAATTAATTATGGATTGAAGTCATTGTGAAATTGTTCATAGAAGTATAGGTCTATGGTTAAATCTATACTGAAGTAATCTTAGGTTAAAATCTTTGTTAACTTTAATAAGACGACAATATGAGATTAGGAGTATTTTGTAGTCTTGAGAAAAATGTAGGGTGAATTCTGATTAATTCAGTCAATAAGACGACAGTATGAGAACCAAATTCACAGGGTCTTAATCTGATAGTTAATCAACAAAAAGTTAGTATGAAATTAACAAAATAACGTTTAGTTATGCTCATGACCCAAAATCTATGAATAATGAGTAATAACTGATCCATAAGCAATTATGCGATTAAATAAAACTTGTACTAACAAGTATGTACTCATTCATTCGTCCCTATTAAATTGCTACATTGACCCTAAAGAATACTCACATAAAGGGAAGCTTAACGCACACATCGCCCCAACAAAGCAAGGGTCCGAAAAAAGATCTTATCGATGTACAATTTTATTGAGACAGATGAGTATTTCGTTATATTCAACTATAAAAAAAAAACAACTTCCACATCAAGGAAAATTCAATCTAAGGAGTCATTACATATAATAAAATAAATTTTAGGAAAGGGATAAATTGGAAAACCTTGGCAGACCGGCGCTGGATGTAAACCAATGAAAACTGTCAGAAAAACTTGTCTGCAGATGACAAGTAAATATAAAGTCAGAATACTGGGTTTGATCCTTAAATACTTCAAGCCCCCAATCTAAACTAATAGAAATCATATAAAGTTTGGGATGAATAGTAACCAATACGACTCGCATCACAAAAATTATGCCAAGTCCAATTCAATGTTCAATGAATAATCAGCAATGATGAAAGAATAACAAAGGGATGTGTACAAAACAAGAAAAGGTCATATTCGACTTTGGTATCTGAATTTGTCTAATAACATTTTGAACTTTCATTAGTAAGTTACTGGCACAAACAGAGTAGATTTTACTCCAATTACATCCAAAATTTTTTTTTTAATACGATTTGATTTACAAACTCTTTCTGTAAATGGGAAATGGAATGACCTGAGTGAGGATTATATCACTGAAACAAACCATGACTTCGTAATAAAAAGGCAGGGACCAGGGATGAAGAGAAAAAGAATACTTCTGTAATCTAAAATCATTGTGTAATACATAATCATCATCAGAAAAAAAAAACAAGCAAATAAGCTTTTCCAAATGACATTTTTAATTACTAATCTAATTTTTGTCCACACTACATCACAGATCATCCCTGCAGGGTATTCGATAAACCCAAATAATTGTATTTAAGAAAAGGAAGAAATGTGAGCATACTTGCAAGAAAAGTGTCCATTAAAAGGCTGCTACTTGCTTCTGTTTCTCCCAACTTCATTAGCCCAAATATGCTGATGACCCATGTCAGAATCAGTTAAGTAAAGAATTGCCTTATAGCATTACCGTATAGCTGAGCAGTCCACCAAAGAACACAGCTCACTACATGTAGAACCATAATCATTTAAGTGCATCTAGTGTCCTCAAAGAACAAACTATGTCATGGAACACAACCTAGGAGGCCCTTGGAAGTACAGGTAGCACGTAGGTATATAAATTTTCCACGAAGGATTATTAGAGACCCTTGGATGTCCATTCATGAATCATGTAGATTATCTATATTTGCAAACCATGCAGCTCTACCCATAGCTCTATTTGCAGAAACTGAGCAGCCATTTAATAACATAATGCTAACACATGACCACTCATTGTCCAACTCCAACCACTGATTACTCCAAGACCCTACAAAAAAAAATGTACTTACTGAGTTATGATCAACAGAACGCTCCCATTGAAGCACAACCAAGATTAAAGAACAAGGCAGCACAGTGCACAACGTGAGGGTCCAAGGAAAGGTCCCACTACAAAGTGTTACGAGACAAATATAGATAATCTACATGATTCATTCCGGCAAGGAAAAAAGATTGAAAATATATAGAGAGATATTCCTTCCAAGTTCCAAGAAAAAGTAAGATATGTACATTGGCAACAGATATCATTTGCATCATAGGAGTAATTTGTAACTGAGAGTGAGATATACAACTTACCCATCAAACAGAAAGCCCTTGTTCCCTAGCTTTCTTCAACCATTTTAGAGTACTTTCCAATGTAGAGTAGGCAGAGACATCAGTGACACTTTTACTCTCAACAGCATAATCAAAAACCTCATAAGCTTCCGCGACTCTGCCTTCTCTGCACAATGCTCGCAAAAACGTAGCATAAGAAGCTGACTCAAGCTTCACACCTCCCTCTTTCATCGTTTCAAACAACTCTTTCCCTTTAGCCAACAACCTCGATTTACACAACCCATGAAGCAAAGTATTGTAGGTGCACTCGTTGGGGCTACACCCCTTAGCTTCCATCTCACCAAGCAATCTCAAAGCCCCTAGTGCATCACCTTCTCTACACATTCCATTCATCAAAGAAGTATAAGTAACCGCGTCAGGGAAATGACCCATTTCCGCCATCACATCCAAATATTTCCTAGCATCCTTAACTCTCCCTGATTTCGACAACCCAAAAATCAGTGTATTATAACTATAAAGATCAGGTTCAACTCCAACCTCTTTCATTGTCTTAAACACCTTGATCATTTCATTACCAAGATTCAAACTGCAATAACCTTTCATAATAGTATTATAAACATAACAATCAGGCTTAAACCCCTTCTCATTAAGTTCACTCAATAACCGAGTCGCCTCACGAAGATTCTTACTATTACACACATTATCAATCAATATAGTATAAGTAATCAGATCAGGTTTCAACCCAACTGACATCCCCAATTCATCAATCACTCCATAAACCATACTCATTGACCTATTCTTACACAAATGCTTAACTAAAAAATTAAACGTATAATTATCCGGGGTGACAGAATACTTATCGTGCAATTCAGTAACAAGTTTGGCAGCAGCATCTCCGTGCCCGGCAAGACAAATCCCCCGAACAGCAATATCCACAGTAACAGGATCAGGTGGAAACCCCTGAGATGCCATAAAATCAACCGCTCTGCCAACACGAGGAAGAACGGAATCATGGGTTTTCGAAACGCAAGAATGAGTAATCAAAATGTGAAAAGTGGAACGATCAGGGGAAAAAGAAGGGAGAGTTTTAAGCATATGGGTGAAGAGAGAAAATGCGTCATCTAAAGTAGCAATGGAGGAAAAAGAATGAATAATGGAGTTGTAAAATTGAATGTCAAGAGGTATTTTAGGATTTGAAATAAGAGAATTGATGAAGGATTTTGCTTCAGAAAGATTTGGGGAAGTAATTGGAACAAGAGGAGGAGATGAAGAATTAGGGTTTAAGGAGGGTTTTAGGGATTTCACAGATTTGGGTTTTCTATTTTGGATAAAATTGGAAGGAGCGAAGGATTTAGAAGATTGGTGATATTGAGATTGAGGGGTTTTGATGATTTGACAAACTGGAATTGTTGATGATCTGAGGGATGCCGGAATTTTCCCCATTGTTACTGTGTGTTCTTCTTCCTTCAAATTTGCTTTGTTTACGGCCACAGCCTGTGTGGTTCTTTCTTTCCGTGAATTAGTCGCCCTAGCCGTGACATAGAATAACTTAAACGAGTCTTACGGTGAGACAATCTTATAGCAATAATTTATACTCCCTCCTATTCAGCACATGTGTTCCATTTCCATATTGAGTTAAGTTATATTAAATGTCTCATTCTTATTTTGGCTATTTTCTTTTTACCATAATTAGACTCTCTCTTCTACACATGTGGTCCCATTTAACTATAAATTGCACCATCTCTCTTACACATGTGTTAAACCTTATTATAAATTAAACTCTCTCTCCTACACATGTGGTCCCATTTGACTACCTAAAAATTAATGAAAAGTCAAATGGGACACATATGGTGAATAGGAGGGAGTATGTTAATAATTGTATTTGTTATTATATTCAGTTTTGTATTTGAAGTGCGTTTGAAGTACGTTTCATAATAAGACTATCTCATGCAAAAATTCGTGTAACCCTTCTAACTTGGTGACTAAACCATCTCTCCTCCGATTATTTGTTTTGATTTATCCCACAAAATTTTTTTTATCAAACATTTCCATAACAGCCGATATAATGGCTAATAAATCAACCAATCCGCCCAATCTATAGCTCCACCCAACAATCTTTTACCAAATGGGCTCACGACTTTTTAGTTAGGTTTTGATTTTTTATTGATTAATTAGTTAAAAAATATTTGATAAATGACTTTTGAAATAAATTATCAGAAAATTTGACTTTTAGAGATAACTAATAAAAGACCATGAGTAACTACTCTATTGACTTTGACTTATAAATTACTTTTCTCTAATAAACAATCAATAATCAATAACTAATAGGAAAAATTGTCCTGAATAATCCGACCTATTGACCATCTGCTGTGAATAATCCCAACTATTGATTATTTTTGAATAATCCAACCTTTGTATTTTTTTTGCTCACAGCACCCCTTACCACATTTTAACCGACTATTGTAGGTACCTACTTGCCGTTACTCTCACTTCTTCTTCCTCTTTATGCTTCTTTGTTGGTCTACCCCAACTTTTCTTTGGTGGTAAGTAGCTATAGTAGTCGGTTAAAATGTGAAAAGGGGTGCTGTGAGCAAAAAAAAATCAAAGGTCGGATTATTTATAAATAATCAATAGTTGGGATTATTCATAGCAAATTGGCAATAGGTCGGATTATTCTCGACAATTTTTCCTAACTAATAATGAGCAACTCTAGGTTGACTGTTATTTGTCAACTTGGCACATCACATTCATGTGGAGAAATTTGATAGGATAATATTTTAGAAATTTTAACTTACCTTTTTATGTTTTGCTTATTTTATTAGTATATTTTTTATGGTGATTTACAAATCACAGAGTTTGATTAGGATTTTCTAAACTAATAATTACCAAGCATTGTCTTCATAATAAATTGATTAAAAAATGATTCAAACAACAAATTACTCAATGTCTGGTAAATAAATCAATTATTTTAATTGATCAAATATTGACGAATTAAGAGTTTCAACAATTGGCAACACATGACTAGGGTATTCAAAATAGATTCCATCATCATATATAACCGATCTTGTCATTGAAGCCGATTCGACCCGACTTTAAATATATGTAAAATAATGTAAAAATCAATGTGAATGCAATAAACTGACCTTAAACATGTTACCTAAAACAACCCAATAATCAGAATTGACACTTCTAAACGAAACAATTAATCAATTTACTTTATTTGAAAACAAATCTGAAAATTCAGTTATAAAAATTATTATTACAACATCTACAAGACTACAACAAAATATCATCATATACATAAACTCAAGGGCGTCTTGTTCATTTTTGTGCCTCAGAGCAAAAGATAAAAAGGACCCCTAAAATTAACGATCAATATTATACACTTTTTGGTTTTTATTTTTAATATTTTAACTACTTTATATAAAATGCACTAAGATTAATACATACTCCCTCCGTTTCCAAATGTTTTTCTCATACTTTTTGCACAGTTTTCAAAGTAAATTTTGAGCCTAAATATCTTTAAATACGCATCATAAAAAATTACAAAAAATATATAATAAAAAAGTACACATCAAGGCGAATCTAACGAAATCTCACTTGGATATATTTTGTCTTCTATATATGTCTTAAAATCTTAATCAAATTTCTTTTTCAAAATAGAATATTCTGAATGGGAAGAAATTAGAAAACGGAGGAAGTATTACTTAGCACAAATTGTAAGTTCAAATTAATATCACTAACACAAAATCTCACAAGAGACGGTCTATAGGATAGACCATGAAATTGGGCCAGCCCATTTCCCTTAACTGATTTTTTTTTATTATAATATCAATTATATTATGTTATAATCCTAAATGTAAGGTATTATAACTTCGAAAATACTACTCCCTCCTATTCAAGCTAGTAGTCCCATTTGTTTTTGGGCACTATTCAATTAGCCCTCTTAATTTGTATTTTACTCTTAATCTATAAGTTAAAACATAGTCATGTGGGATCTTGTTTGATTCATCTCAATACAAGTATTATTAATATCAAATTTTCATAATTTTTAATTAAGATTAATTAGAGATATGAAGAGTTAAAATATTTTCTCGGCAAGTGTGAAAAAGTAAATGGGACTAGTAGCTTGAATAGGAGGGAGTATTCTATAACCCCAAATATAAGTTATTATAACCCTAAATAATTTATTATAACCCCAAATATACTATGTTATATTTTGGGCTGGGCTTCATGAATACCGTCTATAGAATAGACCGTCTCCCATGAGACTTACTGACTTACTTATATACATAAATATACATTTTTTGGGCCCTAAAAAATTTCAGGCCCTAGATGGTAGTCTACTTTACCCTTGCTGATTGACCGCCCCGCATAAATTAGATAGAGTAGGGTAATTTCTCAAAAAAAAAATAGAGTAGTGTAAATATTTTTCAAAACAAAAAAAAAAGTGATGGACAACTAAAGATGGATGTACGTGACACGTCGCGTGTATATGGGAATTGGGATAAATACGTGAATATCTAGATAGTTATTAGATACAGTTCTTCAGTAGTTTTAAAAAAAAATAAAATTGTTCAGTATATACACCACCGAGTCAAGTAAATTAAAAGTAAATGGAAGACGCAGAGTTTAAGGAAGCAATTCGTGAAACGGATAAAAAAACTACCGTTTTATGGTCTTACGCCTTCTTTCTCTTCACTTTTACACCTGTCCTCTTTGCTGTCATTCTCTACCATTTGGAACCACTCGACCCGGCTGAGTTACCCCTGCACGAGTTGACTCAGCCAGTGATAACGCCGCCCCGAGTCAACAGCAGGTTACTCGAAGGTGCTGAATTTATAGGGGTCGGACAATTGGTGGGTCCGGAAGATATTGCTTATGATGGGAAATCAGAGATTATATATGTTGCTTGTGCAGATGGGTGGATTAAGCGAGTCATGCTCAATAACTCGGAAGTGGAAAACTGGGTTTACATCGGTGGCCGACCTCTTGGACTCGCTTTTGGCTTAAATCAACAACTTATTGTTGCCGATGCTTACCAGGTACTTCCCCGTTTCATTTTAGTTGCACCATTGGGTTTGACACAATATTTAAATTTAAGGACCATTAAATTAATATGGTAAAAGTAGAAATAATGTATGATTGATGGTGATACGTGAAGTAGAAATAAAAAAATGATATATTATAAATAGATTTTGTGACTTGTGGGTATAATATACTATATTAAGTATTAAATAATTAATAATGGGATAATGTATGTTTGATGGTGATATGTGGTAGGTTTAAAGTGAAGATAAAATAAATAGATTAGTTTTGCCAAAAATAGTAATGTTGCTAGTAATATAAAACTTCTAAAAATGATAAGTGTTGCTAAAATGGAACGGATGAAGTATTTTCTCCGCTTAATTTTATTTGAATTGTTTGATTGTATATTTTTGTAATATACTCCCCCTATTCATAGGGAATGACACATTTGTTCTTTTATACTATTCAATGCACTTATTCAATGCTTAATATCTCTTATTATACATAACAAAATATTTTGAAAAATAAATATTAATAATCTTTGCATTTTCACGAATCAAACAAGATCTCATGACTATGTTTATGACTATGTTTTAATCTATAGGTTAAGAATAAAATACAAATTAAAAATAATGATTCAATAGTGTCACTTAGAAGTTAGAAATGATCTGGTAAAGTACAAGTTAGATTAATCCTTGATTTGGTAAACGTTAATTTCTTAATGATGTAGCCCACCACAACTACACAAGTGGTCACAACCAATTAGGAAGATGTACATACTAGACTACTAGTAATAGTAAATGATATATTTAACTTTTTCGGTGTTGCTGAAATACTAACAAACAAATTAAGTATCAAAATATAAATGTATGTGCAATTGAGTTAAATCAAAAAAATATTGGGTTTAAAAAGACCAATTCTAGATTAATAATTGTTATTTGCCGACTTGGTAAATCGATATGGTGACATAATTTAAACACAGAAACTTGTGTGAGACCGCTTTACTTGTGAGATGCATCTTATTGGGTCGGTCTAATTGTACATTTTTTAAACAGTTTCACAAATTAAAATGTCAATTTCAATAGTTAAAAGACCAATCTAAAGACTTAAAATCATTCAACATACACTTTTGTTGATAGTTTAACGAACAAAAGAGTCAAAATTCAAAAATTAACAAAATAGTGAATTACCAAACACTTCAATTAAAAAAAATTAAATAATTTGAAAATGACTTGTGTACTATATAATAACTTTACATAGATATTTGGATTATAGTTATTACGAATTCGTGGTTGAGATGTTAGTTTTTCAATCACCACGTTTTTGGAGATCAAATCTTGTGCTAACAATAATGACTTACTACTCCGTCCTTTCTGATTTATGTTAGAGAGAAATTAGCGTATTTTTAAAAAGAGATGATAAGTGATGAGAAAAAATGAATTACGTGGATGAAATTAAAAGGGAGTTAAAATATGTGGATGAGATTAAAGTGATGGGTTATTATCTAAAAATAGAAATAATGTAAATTATGTGAGACGAATTAAAATGAAAAACGCTGCAAATTCATGTAGTTGTATATGTGTAGCGGACAAGATTTCTAGTTGGCTTTTGCAACAAACAAAAACGTCAATTCTAATAGAAGTCAAACAAGGCAATTGAATTAATTAACATTGATCAAACACCTCTTAATTTATAATGACATGTACATAGATTGTTCTTCTCCAATCGTTTTTTTATTTATTATCTCAATTTGTAAGTTCATATATTTTATATCTTTTTTCACCCATGTCCCCCTAAGTCATTTCTAATTTTTTCGGCCTCTCTCGAGCTCTAACTTTCTATTTTACTTATTATCTGTTTTCATCTACATCATCTTTTTGCGCATGTCTAAACAATTTTCTTTCGTCTTTTCCTCGATATTTGCAACTCTTATAAAATCGTTCTTATATCCTTTATATTATCTCTTAAGGTCTCTCAAGGTATATTTAAAATAGTTGATTCATAACAACCTGTTTCAGGCTTTCAGCCAACTAATTTACCAAACACTAACCTTAGACGATTTGACCATTCAAGCATATCTATTTGTATCTAAATAAGCTAAAATCATCTAAAAATGAAAAAAATACCATTAAATACAACTTTTGTTAATTTCCATATAATAATACCAACTTAAAGAGGTGTTTTCCTAGATCATACCTAACATTAAAAATAAAAAATAGGTGATTATACGACAAAAAAATTGGTAAATTAGTTAATAAACTAAAGTTGATATTATTCTAGGAAAATATACCCCTAAGTTGGTATTATATATAGTTAATCAATATATAGTTGATATTATTGTAGGGACATTAAAAAAAGATTGTATTATTTACGGTAATTTTTTCCTCTAATGATTTTGTGTTTGTGGCGGGGTGTGATAGGGTCTATTGAAGCTTAGTATGGAAGGAAAGGTGGAGGTACTTACAGATGAAGTAGAAGGCAGAAAACTAAAATTTGCTGATGGGATTGATGTTGCCAAAGATGGCATGATTTATTTTACAGAAGCTTCGTATAAATATAACCTTTCTCGGTTTATTTTCGACATTTTGGAGGGGAAACCACATGGTAGTTTGATGAGCTTTGATCCTGTTAGTAGAGAAACCAAAGTTCTGGCTCGAGACCTTTACTTTCCTAATGGTCTTCAAGTTGCTCCCGATCAAAATTCCGTCATCTTTTGCGAGACACTCATGTAAGTCTACTATCGGCCCGTTTGGTTATTGAACGTTATCGATCAGTACACCAACATCCCATTTGCTATGATATTTTGTCACTTTGACTTTAGGTTGGTTATAAGAGTTTATAACATATCCTGGTGCGTGCCTCAATCATTAGCATAAGCTTTTGGTTGAGATGGTTCCTTGACAATAAGTTGTAAAAATCATCTTTAAAAAAATTAAGCTAATGATTGTAGTCTTATAATATTTTATAGATTCTAATCTTCTATCGGTTATGAGTTATGACAATCCACTGAAACATAATTCGCTAGGTAGTTCGTCTTTTGGATTTGTAATTCACTTGAAATGGTTCAAAAATAGCCTAAAATAACCGATAATATAATTCGTTATTTTCTATTCGCGATTCGCAAGGCAATTAGCTAATCATGTGACACTATGACAATCATATGCAGTGTTAGGGTGGTGTTGGGGTCTGTCACAACCACACCCCCTTAATTCGTGAGTTTTTCCTTTTACGATGAATGGATGATACGAACTTTTATGATCTTTTTGTTAAGGAATCGATTCAACCAAAAACTTAAGCTTATGGTTGAGGCTCCAATAGGATATGTTATATATTCTAACATGCCCCTGACCGAAGAGCCTTAGCTTATACCTAGTGCGTAATAGTCCACTTGAACTTGAGGCCAGGTGGTTGAAATTCAAACTCTTAACCTCTTGTCACGCTGGCTTTTAATACTATGTCAAAGGATTAACTGGTCTTTTATGTATCCTCACCTCAACTGAAATTTAACACAAGTATTGACTTAATTGTGTATTTTGTATTTTTGGAAACTAACAGGAGGAGATGTAAGAAGTACAACCTAGTTGGGGAAAGAAAAGGATCCTTGGAAACTTTTGTTGATAATTTGCCAATTTTACCTGATAATATTCGATATGATGGAGAAGGTCTCTACTGGATTGGATGTCCTACGGTATTTCTTCTTTACATCATTTTTTCCATCCCTTAAATATCCACGATAAAATCTTTGTATTTTCATTGTCGGTTTGACTATATATTAACTTACACACGTGTAGTAGAGAAAATATTTTTATTAATTTGTCTTTTTAATTTTGCAATCTAAAAGGTAAAGGTAAAGGACCTTTCCGGTATCCCGCACAAGGCAGGGTCCGAGTGGATAGTTTTTCTTTTTCTTGAAAGATGCGGACAAATCATACCCATACCCTTAAGGAGGGAGTATAGAGAGATGTGCGTAGTCAAGAAACCCCCAATTGATATGTGCGTTCGGCAGGGGTCGAACACCAAACCTTCTGCTCTACATGCAGATGAAACGCTTTTGGGTCGAACCCCCAATCTGATTCCGATAATTTATATTTGACTTTTGCTCGACTTCTAACTTGTTTTTTTATATAAATGTGGCAGTTTGCAAAACCATATTGGGACATAGCATTGAAATATCCAATCCTTAGAAAAGTATTGGCAATAGCAACAAAATACAACATTAATATGCCAAGAATGGAGAAAAATGGTGGAATATTAGCGGTTGATTTGGAGGGAAAAGCAGTTTCTCACTATTATGATCCAAATTTGATAATGATTACAGGTGGATTTAAGATTGGAAACCATCTCTATATTGGTTCTCTTCATTATCCTCATATTTTACGTCTTGATTTAGCTAAACATGCTGCAAAATAAGCTGTCTTTTTTATTATAAATTTATAATTAATCTATGTTGTCAAATTTCTTGTTTATTTTTTTAATTACTAGCTTTAAGCTTCTTTTGGACTCGAGAAATGAATATAATAATATGAAATAAATATGACATATTTTGAAGAAAACAAGGGTAAATCAGTAATTTTGGTTTATTACAGATCAAGATGTTATTTACTCTCTTCACTTCACCACTAATGCACCATTTACTTTATGCACTTTATCCAATGCACATATTCATTCATTAATATATTTAATAAGTTGATATAAAAATTATGAAAAATTATGGTGTAAAATTTCATTAAAAGTTCCATAAAATTTCCATGGTAATGAAATTTTGATCACAAAAGGTTTTTTTGTTTACAAATTTTCATTACCACTTTATATCACTTGAAGTTGGACCCGACCCATGACCATCCCTAATGACTTCTTCCAATGGTAATGAATTGGATTGAATTTTATGAAAAAAATGATATGATTAAAGTTGGATAACCATGACCGTCAAGTTACCAAATAGATGTTTTAACCACAAGTACACTAATTTTTCATTTTTATTACCATTATTTATTACCACTTACCAAACGGGCCGATAGATTAATAATAACATACAAATTAAGAGTGAGAGATGAATAGTGTCCAAAAAGCAAATAGTACGTTACTCACATTAGTGCTAAAGTGGAGGGAGTATAATTTTTATATGTTTTTGATGGATTTCTAAAAATTTTAAATAATTGATTTTTAAGAAAGAACTAGCCTTTATAAGTTTATATTATGTTTTTTTTTTTTTGAAATAATAAGTTTATATTATGTTAAATAGGAACTTTAATCAAAAATAAAAATACTAATAACAAATTAATATATGACTTACTCTTATGAGAAATCATCTTTCGGTGAGACAAATTCAAATCAAGAAGCTCAAATACTAATAATGTGTATTAAATTATTAATATACTAGTATAAAAACCCGTGTAATGCACGGATTTTTAAATACGTTAAAATATTAATGTAATATTAGACTAATACTAATATTAAATGAATTAGGTGGGTATTATAAGTATTTAAACATATATATTGTAATTATAAAAATTAAATATAAAGAAATCCAAAGTACGTTATTAAACAAAAGTTAATAGGTTTTGAAACACCTCAATATATACTGGATTCGCATTGCGATGACATATTTTACCATCCTTGTCGCATATTTTACTATCTTAGTCTGACTGCCTACACAGTGATTGAAGTTGGCTAATTTTTTTTGTAAATTTATTTGTTTTCATAATTATCATATTGTTCAATATTTTTTACATTTTTCCTAAAATTCAAAAATGTTATTATGGTAGTCTAACATTGTAAATGACTGAATTTAATGATCAATTAGATAAATTTATGTTATCTAAGTTTTTAACAACTATTGCTGAAAAAAAAGACAATTATGTACTTCTAATAATTTAATGAATTGTAGTATATATAAAAGTAATTTATTTTGCAATATGATTTTCTACCAGTGTATTTTATTTTTTATCTTTTTTAGTATAACTTTCTAAATTGTACATTTATATATAGCATTGCAATTGCAATAATTATAATTTATTACATTCATTAATGTATAAATTTTTCAAAAATGCAAACGTGTAAATATGGAAAGTCAAAAAAATGCAAATTTATCAATTCCATTAATATGATCCAATGAAAAAAAGACAAATGACATGCTCACATTCAACTCGCGCCTTTTCCTAAAATACATTAAAATTAATAGATTGTATGATGGCTATTGAGACGCGTCTCATAGTGAGACCTTCTCTTGTAGAATTTGTGCTAATATATGCCTAATTTATAGCGTATAGACTTATCCAAATAACTTAAAAAAATGATCAATATATTTGCCAAACACATATTAAGAATTATTTAATTTTTTGAAAAAATTAGCATTAATAATTTAACCTTTCACCTTTCGGTTGTGAATAATTTCAGTTTTTGATTATTTTTAATAAATCAACATTCGCCCTTAATTTACTGTCAAGATACTAGCAAAGGTTGAATTAATAAAAATTAAAATTAATATTTCATTTGTGCAGTTAGTAGTTGTACACTTGTACGTCAAATTTCAGACACCTTTTTTTAATCAATTCTAATTAAGTTGGTTGGTGGATCAGCCGTCTATTAATCTCCATTAATCGCTAATCTGTCCGTTTCCAGTTCTTCTCCATTCATCAATTCCCAGCATTATCCATTAAACACTAACAAAATTTATATTTCTTATTTCTAATTCTAATTAATCAGGAATCTATAATGAAACTATTAGTATTATAGAATAAATCAAACACTCATCTCTATACGTGTTCACGAAATAAAATGGTAAAAAGATCAGATTTTAATTTATTTTCATTCATCATTTTCCACTTTAAAATATGGTTTGCACCAATATTTTTTGCACTAGTTGTACTATTGTTTCGGCTTCACCCGTTTGACCCGGCACCATTTCCGGCCCATCAAGTGTCAGACAAAAAGGCAGTTATTGTTCCAAGAGTTAATAATCGGATGCTCCAGATTGTAGACTTTGTTGGGTCGGGTCGGGTTATAGGCCCAGAAGACATGGCTTATGATTCAAGATCAGGGATACTTTATACTGGGTGTGAAGATGGGTGGATCAAGCGAGTCAAGGTTGAGGGTTTGTCGGGTTCGGAGTTGGTTGTTGAAGATTGGGTGAATACGGGTGGGCGCCCGCTTGGGATTGCTATTGGAGATGATGCTCTCATTGTTGCTGATGCATACAAGGTATTCTCCCGTTCTTTTTTATTTGTCCACTCTACTTTTTCACGTGTTTTTATTTATTCGAATTTTGGAAATGCCGATTAAGTAAGTGGCGCGTAAGCACTCTTACCAACTCCACTATTGACCGTTATCTCAACGTCCCTCTCAAAAAATGTATGTTGCATATTCTTTGAAATTTAAAAAAAAAAAAAACCAATTAGAAAATAAAATTAAAAAAAGTTCTTTTTTATGTAAATGAGTGGTTAAAAAATCAATTAGAAAAAAAGTTTTTTTAAAAGTTCTTTTTTTTATGTAAATGAGTAATTAAAATGAAGAGACAATTAAATTAAATAAATTTATAGATGAGAAAAAAAAAGAGTAAAGTTATTGTAAAAAAAAAAAACAAAATTTATGAAATTGACTAAAATTATTAATGCAAATTGAAATAGAAAAAGAGAGTACTTTCAAGCACTCCAAAGACCAAAGTCCAAGAGATAGGATTATAGGAAAGGTAAAATATAGAATTATCAATTTATTGGTTTGAAACTTTTTTTCTATATAAATTTTTGAAAAGGATGTCTCACGGTGAGACATCATAAGATATACCTTATATTTTAGTTAAATAGATTAATAATAAAAACTTTTAGTTTGGACTTTTATTTTGATGTCTTATTATATGAAACGGTATCTCACAATAACTACGAGGATTTTTTTTGCTTCAAAGTGCTTAAAAATAATATAGTGCTCCACTTGTTTTTTTTAATTTCTCCCAATTCAATTTGCACACATAAATTGAAATTAATGAAATAACAAAATAAGTCGGAAAAATAAGACAAACACTAACAAACTTAGGAAGATAAAAGGTGTGCTCCACTTGTTTTTTTGATTTGTCCCAATTCAATTTGCACCCATAATTTTTTTGGAGTAGTCTTATTTTGCTTCTTTTAATCTTAATTACAAACTAGTTTACTTTTCTATTCCATTTATTTTTGCAAATCAATATATTTTATCTTATTTTTCAATTATAAGTAGTAATTTTTACATCCTAAATTTTAATTAAATTTTGGTTGATTTGTTCATAGAGAAAGAGAAAGGGATAACGCCAACAATGATGTGACATTGTGTCTCATATTTCATTTTGTAATTGATTATACGATTCGTTTAATAAAAATAAAACGCTAAATATTATAAACTGGTCAACTAAATTTATCAACCAATAAACAATTCCTAAAAAACAACATAAAACAAAAAATATAAAATAAAAATATTTTATATGAATAAGTAGAGACGTATGAAAATAAAAACAAAAAACAAACAAAGATATATGAAATTAAAAAATGATTAACAAAAATAAACAAAAAGAGCATGAAGTAGCATAAGTGCGTAACTAATTCCTATATTTTACACACCATAAAAATTCTTTATTTTTAGGAAAAACGATATTAATAATCTAATTTTTCACTCATTTATTGTGAATAATTTTATATTTAGATTATCTTTTTATTATTTAATATTTTCCCTTAGTTAGCTTTCACAACCTTTTAGTATATAATAATTAATCTTTCCCCTTAGTTTGCATTAGCATTACTATTAGTTGTGATTAGTGGAGTACTTTCTCCGTTTCATAATACTTGCTACTGAGTGTGACATGTTGTGTGGAAAAATGTCACTATCAGTAGTAAATATTATGAAACGGAGGAATTATCATCATCACACCCAATATCCCGTCCGAAAGCAGGGTCTGGGTGAGGTAAGGTGACGGATAATCCTTACTCATACTCTCTTTACAGGAAAGACTAGAGGAAAACGGTCGGTTTTACCCCATACTAACATTTAATCTGGCAGGGGCTGTTGAAAATAGAAATGAACAGAAAAATAAAGGTACTGAGTGATGAAGCCGAAGGACAGAAATTGAAGCTAACAGATGGTGTTGATATTGCTAAAGATGGGACAATTTATTTTACTGATGCCTCTTACAAATATGACTTACAAAATTATGTACACGACCATTTAGAATGCAGACCCCATGGAAGACTCTTAAGCTTTAATCCTGATTCTGGAATTACCAAAGCTCTTCTTAAAGATCTCTACTTTCCCAATGGAGTTGCACTCTCTCCTGATCAAAACTCACTCATTTTTTGTGAAACTCGCATGTAAGTCCAATATTAATTATGCACATAAGTGATACTTTTATGTACCTTTAAATTTTCTACACGTAAGTCTGATTGGTATTATCGGTTGAAACTATTAGATATTCCTTGATGTGGCCCAAAACGTGGTTTTTTTACACCTTTACAACGTGGGAACAAACGGTTCGTTTTTTTAAAACCTTTACAATGCGCGGCCGATGCGATGCGATGCGGACTTGTTTTTATTCTATGGATATGACATATACAGGGTTTCAACCATTAGATTAGACTTTAGTTGAGTCGGTTCCTTAATATGGTATCAGAGCAATTTGACGTGAAATTTTTAGCATCAAGTAAGCATCATGTGATACTGATGATGATGATGATGATGATGATGATGATGATGATGAGAGGCTCGGAGCATGAGATGCATCTAAAATTTTGATCCAAGTAGCTCTCACATAAAAGGGCGTGATAGAGTAGAACTTTAACCATCAGCTTAAGGTCCTTAAATTTGTTGTTAAATTGATTTCTTAATATTTTTTCTCAAATATGCAGGAAAAGGTGCAGAAAATATTGGATACAGGGTAGCAAAAAGGGTTCAGTTGATGGGTTTATAGATAATCTACCCGGTTTTCCTGACAATATCCACTACGATGGACAAAACATGTATTGGATTGGAATACCCTCTGTAAGATTTTCATACTTTCTTACACTCAATTCCCTGTATACAAGTATATATGTATATGTAATGAGCATATGATTGAATACTGGTTTGGTTTGATGAATCAGATGCTTAACCCGTATTTAGAGCACGCGAATAGATACCGAATGGTACGAAAGGCCTTGTCAATGATGGATAAATACATTAGCCTACAACATATACAGAGGAATGGAGGTATACTGGGTGTAGATTTACAAGGGAACCCAACAGTGCATCTCTATGATCCGGCATTGTCCCTCATCACAAGCGCGATACAGGTTTTAGACCATCTATACATTGGCTCTCTACACGATTCTCGTATTATTCGCCTCAACATGACATATGTTATATGACATTGAATCTTTTGATTTACACTTGATTCTTATGTACATTTCTTTTGCAAATTATAGAAGCTTTTGGTTCCATCTTATGTTGTGTCAGTGTGTCTTTATATCTACTAATAGATGTACAATCTCTATAAGTTGAAGCCATTTTTGTGATGGGTCATGATTTTTGACTGTTAGAATATGTAACATTTTCTGGAGCCTCAACCATCTAGGTTATACTTTTGGTTGACTTGGCTCCTTGACATGATATTAATGATCAAAATTGTGCATTGGATTGCGTAAAAAAGTAAAATGTTGCAAGTATTATGGAACGGAGGAAGTATAACATAATAGTTTGCTAAAGTCATATTAGTAGAAATTATTGTTCTGATTGACTTTGAAAGCCAACTACTAAAGAATTTTCTCTCCAGTAAGCCGATCAAAAGTAAAATAACAATGTCTAATGCCACAACAACAATAATGTCAAAATCTTAATCACAAATTCACAGTAAGAAATTATACAAAGATTAACGTACAAATGAATTATATAACTTGCCATTTTAGTTTCTTGTTTGCCTAGGACAGGCTTCCCATATGCATCGCCTTTTCTCGAAGAACAAACTTTTGAATCTTTCCTGTTGCTGTCTTAGGGAGCTCCTCGAAAACGACACTCTTAGGAGTCATGTAATGAGGCAATTGATCACGACAGAAGTTAATTATTTCTTGCTCGTCTGCCTCGTATCCATCCTTCATCGTGACAAATGCACATGGTGTCTCGCCCCAATGCTTATCGGGCCTTGCCACAACGGCAGCCTCAAGGATACCCGGGTGACTATAAAGCACTGTCTCAACCTCAACTGTACTTATATTCTCTCCACCAGATATTATAACATCCTTTAATCTGTCCTTGACTTCTATGTAATTGTCTGGGTGTTTTATTGCAATATCACCTGAATGAAACCAGCCTCCTTTAAATGCTTCTTCTGTTGCCTTTAAATCATTTAAGTATCCACTCATTACTGTGTTTCCTTTGAACATTACTTCTCCCATTGTTTTACCTGTTCAAACCCGCGTTACAATCAGTTTTCTACATATGTTTGTTCAAAGTAAGAACTACTGATAATGTCTACGGTTCTATTTGTAACTAAAAAGTCAGATTTTGGTGTAAAAGAGGTAAAACTGTTCACATTGCTAGCGGGTTCAGCGACTTTAGATGTTCTATACAAAAATTCTGGAGCCTCAACCATCAGCTTAAGCTTTTGGCTGCGTTGGTTCCTTAACATAGTATTAAAAGCCAGCGTGACAAGAAGTCATGGGTTTGAATTTCAATCACTCATTTAAAGTGGAATATTTAGCGCTAGGTATGAGGAGGGTCTATGATGCATCCACACTTCTAGCGCCGAAAGGACTCTCGTGAGAGGACGTGTTAGAGTATATGCACAGGTATAGGATAGGATGAAATATAAAAAGTAACCCTAAATGATCTTTACTTTAGGAAAAAATTGTATAACATTACCATCAGCAGGAACACTTTCCATAGTGACAGGATCTCTAACATCAACTTCCTCCAACCCAAGATGTTGCACACCTTGTCTCGCTTTCATTCTCGATTTTTCATCAGGAGCTAAACAATCCCACTCGGGCTTCCAAACACAGTAAGTCCCCGGACCATAAGTCTCCGTAAGTCCATACAAATGAGATACTTCAAACCCCAATTGTTCCATCTTCGACAATATTTGAGGTGGAGGAGGCGATCCACCAGTAAGCACTTTCACCTTGTTTGTAAGCGTCCTCCGATCAGAAACAGGGCAGTTCACAATCATGTTCAAAACAGTAGGAGCTGCACTCATGTGAGTCACATTGTGTCGGACAATGTTATCGAAAATAACCTTTGGGGTGACCTTACGAATGCAAATGTTTGTACCCCCTTGGGCCGCTACTCCCCAAGGAAGGCACCATCCATTGCAATGGAACATGGGGACTGTCCATAGATAAGTCGGAAAAGTACTCATTTCATGCAGCAAAAAGGTAGAAATCGCGTTAAGGTAAGCACCTCGGTGACTATAAACAACACCTTTAGGCCTAGATGTGGTGCCAGAAGTATAATTAACACTAATCGGATCCCATTCATTTTTGGGTAATCGGGGCTGAAAATGTTCATCCCCATTGCTTAGAAGATCCTCATATTCATAATCATAATCAAAACGAAAATTTTTATGCTCGTTTGAGTTGGAATCGGTAATTAGCACGATTAGTGGTGGTTTTGCACCCGATTTAGACAACAGATGGATGGCTTCTGAAGCAACGCCGAGTAATTGGTAGTCCACAAATAAGACCTTAGCTTGGCAATGAGCAAGGAGTGTGGAAATGGTGGATGAATTAAGACGTGTGTTAAGAGCACAAAGAATGGCTCCAGCCATTGGAGATGCAAAATGCAGCTCGTACATAGCAGGCACATTTGGAGCTAGTATTGCAACCTGCCATGGAACAAATATTGGAAAAAAGTATCAAAATCAGCATCATATGATTTGTTAATATCCTAGCGAATAAAAAAAATGAATTGTGGTTAATTTTAGGCTATTCTTGGGCAAATTTGAGCGAATCGTGAAGTCAAATAGCAAATTAGCTAGCAAATTATGTTACACTGATCAAAATATTAATGATTTGTAATTGAATAATATGATTCCATTAAGTTTTATCCAATTTTACCAAATTTATGGCATTTCTATTTTTCGTCATAATCCACACATTAACTTTTTATTGTTATTCACATTTGATCTACTTTTTCACGTAATCATCAACATTTTAGCCTAATAATATAATATTTCTATATTATATTCTAATATTTCTACTTCATCTACCGGACCGTTCCTGAGGGTAGTTTTGAGGTGCAACCGCCTAGGGGGGCCCAACTCATGTAGGGGCCCAATTTGAGTTAATTCTTATAAATTAAAACAGTATTTGCATAAGTAACATCTATCAAAAATCAAACTTGCAGCATTAGAATTCTTAGTTAAGTGCATGACTAAGAGCCCTTTTTTTATTTTTCGCCTAGGGTCCAAAAATTGTTAGGAACGACACTGTTCATCTATCATCAACATTGATATTTGTTGCAGAAGTAAATTAAAACTAAAATGTAATTTTGACTTTATAAAACTTCTAACGTAACAGCCTGTTTAGGCATCCAGAATTATACTAAATTTTTTTTGAAAAATGTGATTAATATTTTTAAAAAATTTGATTGGTTTTAGCTTGACTCTTTCCTTCCCAAGGATTTTACAAATTTTTAAAAATTTTAATTATACTTTTTTAACTTTATTTTTTATTTGGTGATGATCTCAATTCTCCACAACTTTTTAAATCTTATATACAAATTCTTTATATTCTAATTCTAATTTCTTCATATACAACCAACAATAAGTACTTTCTTTTATTTTTAAAAATTTTCTACCAACGTTTGAAAAGATTCTTAGTTGAAAGTTATCTTTTGTTCCATATTATTTGTTACATTACAAAATATTGCACTATTTATTCATGACTATTAATTTGTGATTAACTTTTAATTTATAAATTAAAATTAATCAAATGAAATCGTGTTAGAATTGTCTCAATACAAAAACTATTGATATCAAACTTTTATAATATTTTATTATTCATAAAAAAAATATCAAAAATTAAATGAGTCTGCGTAGACACCTGCACTTTTAATTATGAGTATGACGAAGTACTTTGGAAAATATATCTCAAAAAAAAAAAAGTACTTTGGAAAATATATTGGGCAAGAGTAGTTATTGAAAAATGCGAAACGCAAGGTCACGTGTCATATATCTAACCATTATTCCCGGCACCAAATAATAAAATAATACTCCCTCCAAATCATTTTAGTTGTCTGATTTTTTATTTGGCAAATTCATATCAATTGTCTCATTTTCTTTTTTGTCTATCTTTTTTTTTACCTAAATACCCTCATTTTTTCAATTTTCAATACCCAACTACCACCTTTACAATTAATTTAATCAATTAAAATATCCAATTAGCACCTTTTTAATGAACTCCATACCATTCTTAATAACCGTGAAAATCCAAATGAGACATTTAAAATGATTAGGAGGGAGATTAAGTTAAGTCTACCATGGTGACTTGCCATTCTTTCCAGGTTCCAGCTGTTCAAGCACCAATGACGGAGTATTATGTAAACAGAAATTGGTACCCAATTATAGATAGGAGTATAATATATTATTAAAACATTACAACTGGAAATATTTATTATATTGCCAATTTAATAAATATACAATATCCGTTACCTAATTAAATTACGACATTTTTAAATTTTAATTTATTGGAAGTTAGTGTATATTCCAAATTTTAAAGGAAAATTAATCTATAAATATCCAATCGATTCGTAATTTTTCTATAATAATTTTATCTATTGATTAATCATGAATAATCTCAACTTTAAAGGATATTTCTATTTGTCTCTAGTAAACTTAGGTAATCCCATGACCTGCTATTTATTATATTGCCAATTTAATAAATATACATATATTGAAGTTTTTTTTCTTTGTATTCATCACCTATATGAATCCTTTTACAACCATTAATTTTACTTTTTTGACACGGTGTCCTAGACGACGGCCTCTCTAGCCCACCCCCAATACCGGCCCTAATAATGCGTGTAAATATATATTATTTGAGGGGGAGATAAAAAGAGAACATACGAGATGGCCAGGAGAAATGGCAAGAGTAGAGGAAAGAGCAGAAGCGAGTTTGAGGCAGCGTCGACGAGTTTGCGACCAAGTAAAGGTGGTGTCATCGTACACCACGGCTGTTCGATTAGCAAACACCTTGGCTGACCTATCAATAAATGTGATCGGCGTCAAAGCTGCATAGTTCGCCGGACATGTTATTAGCCCATCTATACTCTTCCAATATGAGTCTTCCTCTTCTGCTCCGCTGTTTGATAACGCTACTATCTTATTCACTGAACGAACGCCTAATATTTTATGTGATCGCCTGCATTCAGGTGCAATGTCAAAATTTTGAGTTAGGGGGATAAATTGTAGTCGATATACTAGTAAACTATTTATTATATAAAAACTAATTAAATTATGAAATTTTAAAATCGATCATATAAATTGAAATGAACTTGAATCATAGCAGATATTGTATTTAACAAATAGAGTTGAAGCTTTCCTAAAATTACCCCTTCTGTATAAAAAAATAAGTGTTTTTGACTTCATATATTTATCTTCTCAGTCTCAAAAAAACCATGAAATTATAAAGATAAATATAAACGACATTATAGTATTGATCAAATTTATTAGTCTACCAAAAATAACAATTCAAATTTGGGTTTGATCTATTAACCTTAACTATTGACCTATAGTAATTTGTAATTTCTTAACTATTGACCTATAGTAATTTGACTTCATATATATATATAATATGTTATCTCAACTATTGACCTATAGTAATTTTTATTACAATTATACACTCTTTAAATTATATAACATATTCGTAAGGTGGGTCAAAGCTAAAATTACAAAAATCGCATTTTCAGCATAGGGGTCGGACCTCCGCCGGCATCGATGAGACTTTGCCTATGCCACCATTAACAAATTAAGATTGCAACGAACAACAAATTATGTCAAAAAAAGATTGAGCTCTGGCAGCCTCACATATGAGAGTTGTATGAGCTAATTAGAAATATGAATAAAACACAAATCTAAATCAATCGGTATAAATTTTGAAATAGGTGTACCTTTGTAGAGTTGCAAAAACATCAAATTTCAGAGTGGGTGAGCGAGTTATGTTGAGAGTTGAAAAGCTATGAGATTGGAGGTGAAGAGACATGTCAACTTTAGTAATAAACATGTCTTGGATGATTTTAGAGATGTATCCTTTTATTAAATGAAGATGAAAAAGAGTATAATACAAGAAATGGTTTCTTGGATGATCTCTTGCTTAAAAGCTATGATTTATATACAAATTTAAGGGTTTGGTCCACCCTTTGATCAACTTGTTTTGAACGTGGCTAATGAACATGGAAGATCATACTCAATCTCTTATATCTTTATAAAATTATACTCCTATAATATACAACTTAAATAATCTTATATTTTATACAAACTTCTAATTACAATTAATACATGAGGTATTTAGTAGTACATGTGAAGATTTGCCTTCAAATAAGGAAATAGATAAACATGTTTGTTTGACTATTGGTATTTAAAAATTATAAATTATAATTCATTAAGTTTTTTATAAGGTAAATAATCCAGTGTAAGATGTGCTCTAGACATAAGATAAATAATCCAATTAATACAAATTATCCAAATACAACTTTTTAAGACAAACGATTAAAATGATAAAAATTTAAACTAATTTAAACTAATTTAACTAAAAGACAAATGTGAGATGATTAATCGTAAAGTATCTTATTAAAACATAGTCAAGTGAAATCTTGTTTGATTTATCTAAATGGAAAGATTATCAACATCTACTTTTTGTAATGTTTTGTTATGTATAATAAGGGATATTAAGTATTGAATAATTGCATTTAGACAACGTGAATACATAAGTGTTCTTCAGTAAATAAGAAAGAATATAAAAGAGAATCTCACAGACTCACATGTCTAATTAATATGTGAAAAATACTTACAAATCAAATAATACATCATTAGCATATCTGTGCATTTTTCATTTTTCAATCATAATTCAAACCAATATGACACTTAGTTAACTAACGCATTCAAAACTAGCCAACTATTACCGATCCGAACCAAACATGATCCGTTGAGTCATATATTCAAGGGCCGAGGTAGGCACGTAAAGAATGGCGGTATAAGTTAGAAAAATTTACCTAGAATAATCCAATCTTTTTAAGATTTTTCTACAATAATTTCACTTATTGATTAATCATAAGTAATTCCAATTTAGGGTATTTGCCTAGAATAAACTTCGGTAATCCGATAACCTGCTATAGTTGGCAATTCACCAAAGAATAAATTGAAAATTAATTTAAAATTAAAGAAAATTTTTAAAAATTTACATAAAAAATTACGAACAATAAAAAAATCATAAATTTTTTTCAACATTTTATTTTTGTTTTTTTATTAAAAATCTTACCATAGCAAATCATATATTACCAAATTTATTACAGGAAAATATCTCTCAAAGTTGAAATTCAAAGTTGATCGATAAATTGAATAATTGTAGAAATTTTTTTAAAAAATTGATTATTGTAAATTATTTTTCCTATAATTTATCTCTATTATTCGGTTGGGAAGTAGGTGGTCGAAACTCGAAACTTTTGAAGCAACCATTCGATCATCCTATCGTGAACAGAAGAAAAAATGGCTCAAAACCCTCAACTATTTCCTAATGACATGCCCGTTCCTTTTTATGGTGAATTGTTTGTCTTGGCCAGAGATGGCGTTGAGTTTCAAATCGACAAGATTCCCGGGTAATTGCTTCTCTTTCTCTCTATCTCTATTTTTCTAATTTAATTTATTTTAAATTTATTTTATTGATTTCTTTTTCGAAAATTTTGTTGCTTTTTTTTTTCCCAGTTTCTGGTTGATTAATTTGTTCAAATCATATTAAGAATGGTATAAAAAAACGATTTTGGTATGCAAAATCTCTAAAATATCGATTTAGTTCGATTTACAGAAGTACAAGAAGAAAATTTGAAGAGAAAAAACCTAAATTGAAGATATTAGGAAACGTTATTCAAGTTAAGATTTACTAGAACGGAAAATTGGGGAAATTGTTGATGGTTTGATTTAATTCGATTTAATTGAGTGGAGCTTTGTAATTTGGGGATGTGATTGCTTGTTGGGAAAGAAACATGGGTGAAGGAAGGAATTCTTTTGAATATGGAACTACTTTCAAACATTAATTACAGGAAGTAATTAAAATTTAAAACAGATAATTGCAGGCTGCAGGATGTTGAAATTTTTAGGTCCCTTTTCGGATTTTTTTTTTATATATATATCTGTATAATTTTTGCTGTTGTGGACAAATTTCAATGGGATGAAAGAAACTCTTGTATGATTAGTCATGATAAACACCCTTGTGACATTTTTGCACTCGGATACGAGTATGACACTTGAAAATTTCCATTTTGCGCCAAAATTGTGGATATACATATGTTTGGCTAGGATTTTCTTCTGGATATAGCACAAGAACTATGATCAATGGCTTTATTCTTTGATTTTTCCAAAGAGTTTTAATAAATACTTTACTCTTAGGATCATACATTTTTGGGTATCTAGCACGCGACTCCTCTGCGTCCCATTGAGTAGCCTACATTGACTCAAAAAGCTCTCACATTTTAAGTTGTTGGTTCAACTTGCAAATTTCTGCCTCAGAAATATGTTTTGCATCATTTGTGCTACTAGGTTATTGCTATACTCCTATAAGACATTTGTAAGCAAGTTTGTATCGCTGACTTATGTTAATATCAATGGATGCACCCAATGAGGCATTTGATTCACTCTTGGACAATTTTTTTTAGGTGTACTGTGTCCAGTTGCTTCAATTCTTCTCCAATTATGTTCCTGATATTTTATTATCACAGTCTCCAACAGTATTAAGTGGTACCTACCTCGGCTCTCACCTAGGCTGGGTATGGCGTTTTATGTATGCAGCCTTACTCTTGTTGGTTTAGTAAAGAGATTGTTTTCGATGACATCAGTGTGCAATTTTACATAAACTAGAGCTGTAGGTAATTGATGAGTTGTTTTGATAAGGTCCACTATAGTTCAAACCTAGAGAACTATAAATCTTAGACCCCTTCAAGAATAGAAATGACTATCAAAACTTATTATGCAATATTACTTAACTCACTTGGATGATTCTTATGTCTTGTAGGAGTGGAAAAGTGAAAGCCAAAGGGACTATCTACTTGTCTAATGTACGCATGGTATTTGTTGCAAGCAAGCCTACTGGGAATTTCTATGCATTTGATATGCCTCTGGTAGGCTAACTTTCTCGTTTGTGTATTTGCAATCTACCATCTATGCCATAATTTCCCTTTGCAGTTCATGTTGCTCTCTAATCGGCAGGAAATTTTTTATCCTACGTTGGTCTCAAGTTCATGTGTCAGCAATGTCACTCCAATATGTTGCCGTCTTTTTACTTCTCCTTCCAATTTGAATTTGTATTTTTTCTGTGGATTCATGAAGCCTATCGCCTAGTGCTTACTTATTTTTTGATTGACCATTCGAAAAGGGTTATGTTAAAATGATATTGCACTTAGTTTGGATTTTTATTTGGCATTTAAAAGTTCTATAAATGAATATGGACAAATGAAAAGAGCATTTTTTTTCTTTGATATATTGGATGTGATTGTTGTATGTAGTTTTGGTTATTTGGTTTATCAAATCTGATCTATATTTCCTTTCTGCAGTTGCATGTTCATGGGGAGAAATTCAACCAGCCAATCTTTCAATGCAACAATATTTCAGGACATGTGGAACCGGTGAGTTATCAAACTGATAGATGTCATTGTTGGTTACACTCTTTTTGGGCTGTCACTTAATGTTATTGCTTCCAACCTGCAGGTTGTTCCTGAAACTGAGAATAGGGCTCTTTACTCAACTCACTCGTTCAAGATTTTGTTCAAGGAAGGAGGCTGTGGCACCTTTATCCCATTATTCTTCAACTTAATCAGCTCTGTGAGGCAGTACAACCAACATGCTGCATCTGTCCCTGAGCCTCGTGTTGATCCATTACGTGCTGCACAAACTCCTGTGGACGAAATGATGAGACATGCGTAAGTACTTTTTGCTCATTTTTGCCTTAGTGTATCCAATAGCAGATATGCGTCTTTGCCACTAAAAGGTCACAAGGTCAAGTTCCGACTAGTGGCACTGGGTTCTTGAGTATTCTCCTCGATCTCCTTCCCACTTCTAACGAACTTGTGACCTTCCAAGAAATATTGATGGTCACCCAGAATGGTTGTTTCATTTCTGCAGGTATGTTGATCCGAATGATCCCACAAAGATCTTCCTACAGCAGCCTACACCAGAGTCAAATCTTAGGCGGCGTACTTACCATTCGCAAGGGGACAACCCCATATAGACAAGCACAATTCGGCGTCTACTCATATTTGCATCGTATATACCTGCCTGGTCATGTTCTTATTTTCAATCACTTATGAAATCTGAATCTTGATTTTACACTCTAATTTCGAATGTCTTTGTATATACTGTCATATGTGTACAGTCAGTAAGTCATAATGCTTTGAAACGTGCTTATCCATTTGTTGTGCAACTGTGGGCATAATGTGGCTGCTTTTGCTCATTCTGTTAAGATCACGGGCACCATTTTTTTTTGTACATAAAAACTTTTGGCGTAAAGGAAATAGAAAGAGTCGCACAAAAACCTTTTCGTTTTCTCCCCTCTAAATTTGCTACACATAATAAGGAAATTCAAATTGTATCTTTTTTAATCTCTTCCTTTCCTTTCAACTTTTATATGAAACATGTTACTTATTTTATAGCCTTTAAAGCAACACAGATTTTATATGAAAATTTCATCACTTTATTGCAATAACTCAGAAAAATACTTGTACCTCACATTTCTGCAAGGCCTTATGTTTCATTATACAGGTGCCGTCAGCTTAATTACTCATAAAAGTCTAAAGCACGATTTTGCAGTTACCATAATGTAAAACTCAATAGTTTTCAGCGCTTAGCTGTAACTTTTAAACTGTTAAAAAAAGAATATACATCATTTCCCAGTGTCGTATGGGGCGAACCACATCTTCAACGGTGGAGAACGAAGAAACTGTATCTGAGAAGCCAAAATCAGCTTCCACTTGAACTGATAAATGTCGTATTTCATCGAAATGCTTTGTACCTTTCAAGCATTAATTCAATTTAAAAAATTATTACTAAAATCAAAGTATTTTGCCAATGCTGAGAAGATCTTGATGATATGGACAGTTCTGCAAGCAGATGCCATAAAAATAAGGCCTGGCTTTAGAGTTGGAAACCAGGGAGAACCTAGTCAAGAGATTCTATGATTGCATCAACCACCTCTTGGGTAGTGCTGTCACCTCCCAGATCTGGCGTTCGATGCTTGCCCTCGGCTACTACTCTTTTTACAGCAGTCTCCAATCGGTCAGCAAAAGAGGGAAATTGGAGATGTCTTAACATCATTGCAGATGAGAGTAAAATAGCAACTGGGTTGGCTTTCTTTTCTTTTACAATTTCGTCACTTCCGACATTTCCTGCTGAGGCACCTTGTTCAAAAACAGCATTTTCTGCTCCCACATTGCCTTCAAATACAAATAGTTAAAAATGATGAGACCTCAGAGTTTAGCCAGAAAAAGTTCATATGCAGCTAAAATACCAACTCTTGAGGATCAATAAAACCACAATATTTGTATTGACAACTTCAGTTCTATACACTAAAACTGAACAGTCACATGGTCACACCAGTACTACAACCATAACACACAATTAGGGAAGAAAAAAGTTTTTAGAGGGGGGCTCCGGGCTCCTAATAAAAACCACAAGCAGTGATCACATCCACTCAAAATTCTTAGTATTGTCTCAATAATCAACATCCACCTAAAGAAATTATTGAATAATAAAGGCCCTACAGCAACAGATACCACAGAGCGGATGGTTGCACAAATATACTAGTATCATATATGGCAACTATAATTTGCAAGGAGGAGTTTTACAAAGCCAGTGTAAGTTCGGCCGTCAGACAAAAAAAGCACAAATAATCTTGAACTCCAACCCTGCTCAGAGCCTCAACAATGCGGCACCTAATGCTATGTCATCTATGAAAATATGTAATATTGCAAATGGAACTTAGACTAGCAATGAGAAGTTACCTCCAGGCATTACTCCAGTACCACCAGCTATACCAGCAGCAGTATTTGCCACGAGATTCCCATATAGGTTTGGTGTCACCTACAAGATAAAGGAATTTAAGATAATCAGCATAAATCCATTTATGCTTTTCAACATAAAAAGTAGCATACAGACAACTCATCAATCACATACACTTCTAATTTATGAAATTGCACATTGAAATATTCTCTTAGATAAGAGCAGACCTAAAAGACACTCGATACGTAACAATACTTTAAACATGATACTAAGTAAATAAACATGTTAACTATAACTTGGAGAATGTTTCTATCATAGTGCAAAAACAAGACTACATCGCATAGCATAGCAACGGTTTTCAAACAATCGAATGAATATGCCCTGCGTTGTAAAGGTGTAAAAAACCGTATTTTGCGCTGTTTTGAGGGATATCTCATGCTTTAGGCTGAAACTTGGCGCTATGACGATCGCATCAATCTCGTTACAGCATCACCTTTCTGTTACCGCGATCGCAACAGTTACAACATTAAACACTATGGTTTCTATTGCATATTTTTTTAGTCATGGAAGTGTGAGAAAAGAGGGAGATCAAAAATGACTTGGATGACAATAAGAACTACGAAGGGAACTTAGGAAGTTGGATATGCGAAAGACATGGTAGTCAATGTAAATCAACAGAAGAGGGTTAGGTTTGTGCATGGTCACTGGGGTTGAAATCTTGGTTCATCCCACCAACCCCATTACCCATATATGCTTTAGCCTTTTCATTTTTCATAGTAAATCAGCGCATTGTTGTTGAGAAGTATATAAAAAAATTAGCACATTTGTAGAAACGATATCTTTATTACCTATGTAATAAACAGATAATACTTCTTTCACTATTGTATTGAAAAAAATGTTAAGTGTGTACACAAGATGCCTTTTTTAAGAGTACCAACTTTTATTACTTAATAGTCAAAGGCGCAAAAATATTTGGAAAGAGAGACGCACACACCAAGGATCCTCAAACTAGGCTCAAAGTAAAAGTGGGGCTCATTTTCTGCTTTTGTAGAATAAAATTTCAGACAAATAGGAGCAAATTTGAGAAATGAAAAACAAAAGACTTTCAAAGGGGTAGGGGCAAAGGGGGCTCATGCATCACATGGCTCAATAATGAAAACAATAAACCCACATACCATGACATCAAACTGTTCAGGTTTCGATACAAGCTGCATGCAGCAATTGTCCACAATGATCTCATTGTACTTGATCCCCGGATATTTTTTAGCAACTTCTCTACAAGATTCTAAGAAAAGGCCATCTGCCAGCTTCATGATGTTGGCTTTGTGTACAGCAGTCACGGTCTTTCTGTTGTTGAGGTAAGCATACTCGAATGCATACTTTGCAATGCGCTCTGAGCAAAACTTTGTTATCACCTAGTAAAAATGTGAAGTTAGTTCAAACAAATCCCAAAGGCCCAAACCATAAAGTATTACAGATGAGAATATTCCCGCAAGAAACTCAAAAAATCCCAAAAAGCCAACCATCAAAAATAGAAAAAAGTACAAAAACTCATTCATCAAAGAAATTAACGCATCCAATGCAGTATAGAAAAAATAATCCAAAAAATCATTTTACTTATAGCAAGTTGTAACTTTCATTTCACTTTTTTTAAGGCTTGTTATTTCAAAACAAACCAAAAAACATAAAGTAAATCTCACAGGAACTCGCTTCATTTAGTAGAATTTGTCATGTATACTATAAATCAAGTTAAATCTCCAACAAATGTCGATATCACGAATTTCTTAATTATCATAATTCCCAGGTGAAAGATGACTCACAGAAAACTGCTCATCTCAAATCATCATGTACAAATTGAAGTGCATACTACAAATCAAATGAACCTCAAGTGAAAGCTCAATATCTCAATAGTCATAAATCTCGGGCAAAACTAACAATATTGGGCAAGAAAATATTCCCTAACAACCATTCAGTTTTACGCAATAGTACATCACCAAATATCAGCTAGTCTACTGTGGCTAGTGTCTCTTATAATTAACCATACTTTCGTTTTTCCAATTCAGATGTATCTAGGAGGAATAAGTGATTTTCCAATGTTAACAAATACTGATATTAAATGTAGATTAATAAGAACTGAGAAAAATATTGTTTTCGAAATCAATTTGAGATATTTGAAACCGAAAATGGAATTGCCTAATTGAAAGACTACAATTACTCTCAAAGAAAATAGACAAGTATGTGCTATACATTTATTAGCCAGTCAGCCACACACAAAATGCAACAAATTGTTATAGGAGATATGAGGAAAACTATAGTACATATGAAGTATAAGAGTTGAACAGTCAGGTAGTCAGGTGGCCAGCTGCTTATAAAACCTAGATGACAAATTTCACGAGTGCGTAGCGCACAAGAAGTTAGGGAGACGCTTATAAAGATATGGGTACCTTATTTTGGAGACAAGATATAACTTCATAGTCCGGAGAACATTTAAGCATTCAAAGTTTGGTTTCTAGCATCCTTTTTCATAATTCAATCTTTGAATATTACCGAGCATCATCATTAAAATTGTAAATTAACAAGACTGACAGAAGATTATTCTTCTAGATAAGGCACACCACAAATGTGCACAATCTATGCCACTACTCTATTCTTTAAAGTTTAAAAGATTACATAATGAAATAAGTCAGCTTCCTGAATTGCGCCTAGGTTTCTTAGAATAGAGTCACAGCACGGAAAATCTAACAACCACAAGACACCTAACTTGACCTGGTTTGCTAATCTCCTCACAATTTATGAATTGAAGAAAGCAAATTATAACCGGTTTTAGGCTATTTTTGGGTGAATCACAAATTTGAAAAGTGAATCTTCTTGCAAATTGTGTTACAACAGGACTGACCAAAATGAAAAGAAAAGTATGTCAAACTCATGGGGACCAAATAAGTATCAATTTCAAATAAATGTTGTTCAAAAACCAAGCTAAGCATAACAAATATTGCCAACAAATCAAAGTGAGCTACACTTATTCCACACAAAACAGAAATACAACAGCTATCAACTACAGTGCAGAACTGTCAGTTAAATTCAAAACAACGGATCCAAAATACTAAAAGAAGTACACTTTGCTGCCTCCTGTGTCTACAATTACACCTAAGTTTTCATCAACTCTAACCCATGTCTTATCATTACAAACACAATCTTTGCTATATAAACTGCATCAGCTTTAACTGAAACAGTTTATCCCATTAAATGCACGAATGAACATAAGAATTAACAAAGCTTTAGTAAACTTAGAAATTAAATCTCAGTATTGTAAAATGATTAGAATTGCACTCTCCTACGAAAAGAGAGCACAATATCACCATGTAAATAAACGTCAATGATTCAAAATTCTTTTAATCTTAACATCCCTTATTCCAGATCAGTCGTATAGATTCCCTAACAATAACATGAAATGTAAGAATCAATATCACCATAGGTCCATAGTTTATACACTCACCAAAATAGATCATACTCAAAAAAATCAGTCAATGATCAAAAACAAGAGTTTGATCATTTCATTGCCCATGCTCTAGCTTGCACACGAGAGTGAAGATGTGAGTAGCATGGGGTATGGGAGGATGTTTTGGATCATATGATGAGGTGATCATTGGGGATGGCATGACATGCTTTGATGAAGGCCATGGAGTGCTAAAGAAAGGTGTTGAGGTATGCATTGATCAAGGCAAGGCTCGAGGGAAGCATTGCACGACCAAGGCAGCACCTCACTCGAGTCCAGGGAACAGCTGATAGTGCCGCTTGACCTGGTCGAGCAAAGGGCTGCTCGATCGAGCGAGCTACAGGACGTAAAACAGAATGTTTCTGTTTGTTTGCGGGATGTTTGTGAGCTTTAAGGGTTTTGACATAGAGTCTTCTAATATGTTGTGGGACTATAGAAGGGGTCTTAAAACATCATCAGGGTTATTGAGAGGCTAATACAAGAGAGGCAACTAAGGTTATCACCATTAGAGTTCTTCCTTGTATTAGGGTGTTTGTGAGAGATTGACATTAAAGGGTTCAATCTTTACTTTGAGAAAGTGTTCTCAAAGGTTGTGTGGCTTGTTATTGATGTATTGTTGAGTATACTAATGAAACTAATCTTTGCTTAAGAGGAGGTATCCTTAGATACCTCATAAATCTTGTTGTTGTCTATTGTTGTTGTGCTATGTTTGTACCTCATAAATCTTAAAGGGTTCAATCTTTACTTTGAGAAAGAAATCTTTGTAATTGTTCTTCACTAAACATCCCAAACCCTTGCATTTCAATTTTTAAAACACCACCTAATTAAATGGCTTCTATTCTAGCTAAACACTACACATCTAATTAAAAACAGTCCTTCAAAATCTTAGCCAATCTTCAAATTAACATTACCACAAAGTTAAAATCACTTCATGATTCTAAATTTTCGACAAGATAAAACACTCGGATAAATCCAGAGAATAATAGATAGGCCTCTGATTCATGATTCAACAATATTAATGAGTCCAAAGAAACATAAACGGCTGCTAAATCCTCCTTCAATCATGAATTCTACCCTAAAATCCAACTAAAAACGTTAAAAAACAAATTTTCACCTTTCATAAAGAGACAAGTCAACACCACATATAAACTCAAAAGGTCAACATCACAAAAAAAAAAAAAAAAAAAAAACTCAATTCCCCAATAAGCAACCACAATCAGTTCATACAAACAAAAAAATCAACATCACACAATCGATCAATAAATCAATCAAAACAAAAAAAAATACCTTAAGACTCTCAACAACGCCGGGAACAACCTCATGTTCAAGACCAGAATACTCCCCTTCAGTATTCTCCCTAATAACAACAATATCAACATTCTGATGCCTAGTAGGTAATCCTTTAAGATTAACACAATTAACCAACGAAGCATACAAATCAAGCTCTTTTCTCAATTGCATATTCAAAGAACTAACACCACCACCAACAGGAGTAGCCAAACCACCTTTCAAACAAATCTTATTCTTCCTAATCGAATCCAACACTTCTTCTGGAATCTTCTTCATGTTTCCAAATACTTCATGCTTCTCGAAGAAAACTGGCGCGTGCATGGCCTCCATGATTTGTTCCACTGCTCCTGTTACCAAAGGTCCGATACCATCACCCGGAATTAAGGTGACTTTTCGTGGAGCTCCATCTCCAGGACGGGGCATGTAGGTGACGGATCTTGAGCTTGAAAGCCATGGATTGGATTGAATTTTAGGGTTTATCCGAGTAGAGGGATCGATAAGGTGTCTTAAAAGGGATGGAGCGGATCTTCGGGCCATGAAAGAAGAAGAAAAAGTAGGAGAGTTAATGGCGGTCGGAGGAAGAGATTTTTTAGTAGTTTTTTTACGACTTTTTTGGAGTAGGTTTCATTTCAATTTATGTTCATTCTATTTCTATTATTTTGGTCTTTACAAAGTGCGAAAGATTATTATTATTTTCAAATAAAAGTGCAATAGATTATTTTATTATTAGAGTTGTGAAAGGGTCACACTTTTGGAATTTGGGGCAACATATGGCAATATGGTAATTGGTATGCACTCTAGTCCTATATGACTCATGGATGAATCCAAAAGAGGGACATAAAACATGATCACATACTTTTCTCATGCTAGGACCCTGTTGGACCCGTCTTGGATTCGTCTCTTTTCAAAGATTTCGAGTCTTATTTTTCGAGACCCATTGCATTTGGGTTGGATCTAAATCTAAAAAATTATTGGAGGGTTCTGGTCCAAATCTAAAATTATTGGATCTAAATCTAAAAGACTATTGGAGGGTTCGGATCTAAATCTAAAAAATTATTGGATAAATTAAGAGTGATTAGTGAATAGTGCCCAAAAATAAATGGGACATCTAGACGGAATAGGAGGGAGTATTAAAATTGATTTTTTTTGATTATTTTTATTTTTGAGGAAAATATTTACCGAGATTGATAATTATTGGTAGCGAGAACTCAAATTCATAGGCAATAAGCGAATAACCATCACATTAAAACTCCAAAACCCATATACTCCCCAGTCTCAAAACCCTAATTAATTCACAATTACACCCATGAATCATGATTGCAAAACCCTAATTAATTCACAATTACACCCATGAATCATGATTGCAAAACCCTAATTAATTCACAATTACAACCATGAATCATGATTGCAAAACCCTAATTAATTCACGATTCGATGATGGGAGTAAGTTGAGTTAAGATGATTCGATTGTGGAAACAACGATTTAAGAAGGTTCGATTAGGTTAGGCACACACCCCAACCAAACAATGCTGGATTCGGTTGCTTCTTCAATTCTAGAAGTATGATTCTCCGAACAAATCTCTGTTTCCCCTTTTTCTTTCTGTCAAAATTCGTGTAAGTTCAATTGTTCAAACAACCATATTTCATACCCCTCCTATCCAGCCCAAATCTCCCTTTTTTTTTTGCACTATTCACTTATCGCTTTAATTTGTATCACCCATAAAACATAGTCATGTGGAATTTTGTTTTATTTGCCTCAATACAAAGATTATTGATATCAAAATTGTCTAATTTTTAATTAAGAATAATTTGAGTACTTAAAGGTTAAATTGTTGCCTCGGCAAGTATGAAAAAGTAGTTGGGACAGTTAGTCTGGATAGGAGGCATTATTCTTACATCCTCCGTTCCAAAATACTCGCTACATTTCGATTTTGTGCACTATTCATCGTTCAAGCTTATTTCATAATATTAATATCAAAATTGTGCATTGGATTGCGTAAAAAAGTGAAATACAGCAAATATTATGGAATGGAACGGATGAAGTATTTTTTTGGTTAAGATTATCCCTTAAGCAGTCAAATCAATGATTAATGGTATTGTAATTTTATTTTCTGCTTTGTTTTTAATACTCCCTCCGGTCCAGTTTAGATGTCCCATTTGACTTTTGGCACTATTTACTCATCACTCTTAATTTGTATTTTACTCTTAATCTATAAGTTAAAACATAGTCATATGGGATCTTGTTTGATTCGTCTCAATACAAGGATTATTAATATCAATTTTTTATAATTTTTGATTAAGAATAATTAGAGATATTAAGGGTTAAAATGTTGCCTCGGCATGTGTGAAAAGTCAAATGGGACATCTAAACTGAAACGGAGGGAGTATGTAGCTTATTTTATTAGTTGATAGTAAATCGAAAGGTGGTCCTTGTGTGTGCCGCGGGCTATGTATACAGTGTTTTGCAGCAAATTGAACGAAGCACAATTTTAGAAGATGCAGAGAAGCAATGCAAAATCATGAATAATGGTATTTTAATTTTATTTTCTGCTTTGTTTTTTTTTTCTTCTCAAATGCTGGTTCAAACTAATTGATTATTAAAGGTTTAATTTGGATGTGATTAAGAAATACTTCTTCTGTTTTCTTTTATCGTCCACTTTTCTTATTTGGTTGGTTCACCCAAATTGTTCACTTTTATTTTTGGCAAAGAATTTTTACCTAAATACTCTATGTTCAAACAAATAAAGACAACTTATATTATTTAAAATACTCTAACTACCACCTTTACAATTATTATAATCACTTAAATAATCTAACTATCACTTTTTAATATGCGTGCTCAACCCAAAATTGACGATAACAAAATACCAAAGAGAGTAATATATAAATTTTATAGAACTAAATGGCGATACAATTTTATATAGAACATTATTGATTGAACTGAACATATTAGTTTATTTAAGCTAAACTGAAAATAAAAATACTAAAATACATTAAAAAAGACAATCGAGGTAAAGTATATATTTATGCTTAAATGAGCAATATCCGAAATGAAGTAAAACAAATTCAATTTATGAATATTGAAACAAACTAAACAAAACTAAAATAATACTTAGTTCTAAAGAGCATACACCAATTAATTTTAACTTTCTAGCTATGATAAACAATATAGAAATAATTTCTAAATAAATTGTTATACGAGGAGGTTTCACTATGAGACACGCCTCATACATAACTTAAGTAGCCCGCTTGAAAGCCATAATGGTGAGAATAAAGAAGCAAAAGAAAGCCAAGTACGAAAATCCGATTGAAATTGAAATATAATTGCAGAATTTGTGGACATTGTCACATATCTTAGTCCACCCAGTTTGGTCTTGCCCGTGTTTTCCTACATACCCAATTGCTGTCGCCGCAGCACAACCGGACATCATTAGAATTGTTGCAATCTGCATTTTCAAAATGTAGAAATTATTACTTAACCACCTAAAACGATTATGAACGGAATTTCAAACATATGCCTATTATATCGTAGCTAGTTCTTACCAAATCATGGAGAAATACGGAGAAGTAATTCTTGCACTTGGATTTGGGGCGATAGAAGGCACAAATGGTAACTAATGAAATCAATGAAAACGCACATATGGCTATATCTGTTCCTAGCAAAAACCTGCATTTTTTTACCACCAATTAAGCACAATTTTTTCCCCAATTCTCCTAGTAAAAACAACCAACAAACATCGTAGTATATACACAAGAACACTTAAATAAGGTGGACCGAACACTCTTTTTTATACTTATACATTATCAATTCGACTGTCATTTTTGTTTTGTATGTTATACTTACACAATGTCGAGGGACTCATTGACCGTACTCTCCTCTATGGGTATAAGCTGTCGTCTTTCTTCCCTCTCCAGATTCTAAGCATAGTTTTCTATAAATGGGATACACTGAGTATTATGATGATGACGACGACGGCGACTTACACAATGCAATATTAATATGGTGTTTCCAGGTGCATAGGTTTGGTTCACAAAACACTAGGTTTTAAAATTGACAATTCTAATAAGTTTTAAAAAATTGATCATATTTCCAAAAAAAAAAAAAAAAAAAAAAAATTGATCATATGTATATGTTAAAACAACTATATTAATATTAATAGGTTTTAAATCAAATAAGTAGAGACATGACTTAGGCAGACCCAAATCTACTAAAATGACGAATATCGAATATGAATTCATCAAGAACAATCCATAATTCTTTTTCAATAACAACCAGTAACGTGAGAGTCCGATTCTCGATGAAACGACTTTAAAATCCGTCTCATACAATAATTCGTGTTTGAAGAATTATACCTGAAGGCTGAAGAGTAGGAATACTTGGCTTGTAATTGAATACCAAAAACCTGAGTTGATTGGGTGCTATTGAGCATCACAACAATAGAAGCAATTGCAGACAATGCTGCTAAGATTCTAAGTATAATCTGTGTTACAAAGAAGCTTCTAGTTCTACATGACGTGTTAGCCAATGATTGGGCTTCTACTGCATGTAATGAACCAGAACCAGAACCACCATTGTTATTACGAGCCATTGATTGAAATTAAAACCAGAAAATTAATTAAGGATTAGGAGAGTTTAATAACAAAATTATTATGTGAATTTGAAACATTAATTTTAATTGTATTGATAAACGACTTATATAGCTAAAAATCATGAAATTAATTAAAATTTATCATTAGGATTTAGGGATTTTGTCATGTGCTTGCTTAGCTGTGTTATCCTATCCTAATCTCTACCCATATAAAATTATATACTCCTACCTTAAACTTGCAACTTTGGTGTATCTTTTTTTATTTAATGGTGTATAATCATATTAATCTGCATGGGTATGATTTTATGGATCTTCCAATTTTTTTTTATTTTTTTTATATATTTGATTTGATTTGATTCTTAAGTATCATCATCATTATCATACTGAGTGTATCCCGCTCATAGTAAACTTTGATTCTTAAGTATATTTTTTAATATACATTTTGGGTCCAGATTAGTTGCTAAAATTCATAACTAAAAATCAAAAGAAATTGATATTATAAAAGTATGAATTAAAAAACAAACTAAATAAGGATTCACGGAGACTATGTTTTTTTACTAGAAAATCGTTGCTAATTTTGTCTACTTGTATAGTTATATTTGCTATCTTCTTTAGATTCACAAATTCTTGTATGATATGGTCTCAGCGTTAAACATACCTCATACTTAGATAAAATAACATTGTGAGACGGTCTCATTACAAGACACTCTTGTATGGGTGCCTCCTTTATCTTCCTAAAAATATGTACGTAAGTCGTAACTTCTAGTCAATGATGCAATTAAGGGTGCAAATTACAATGTCCAAAAAATTTCCTCTTCAAACTTTGAAAGACCCTTACATTGTTAGTGTTAAGAGTCAGACGATCTATAACATATTTTAGAGTTTTAATTATTAGTTTAAATTTTTAAATGAGTTGGTTCTTAAATATGATATTAGAAGATTATGATTTTGAATCTTAATTATGTTTCAAATTCAAGTGGAATGTTTCTCATTAAGTATGAGAAGGTCTATGCTGCATTATTTACTTCTACTTTTGATATGTTTATTTTTTAATAAATATAAAAATATATCTTGTAGGTAATTCTTCCTTTATTTTAAAGACAATTATCTAACAGAGACCAAAGATGGGTTTTTTGCATATTAATTTTCTCATTTAGAAAAGGTTACTTATTTTGTAGTTGACACATAGAAGATCTTTTTTAATTTGATGAAATCAAAATCAATTGGTTGACTTGTGATGATATTTCATAATGTGCAAGAACGGCTCCCATTAAGTAACGTACCCATATTCTTGCAAGGTGTGTTTTGCTGGATGTTAATTTCAACATGCACCAAATTAAGATACCTTATTATTTTTATTCATAAATGTTGTGAGAGACGGTCTTTTTGAGAGATGTATTTGATATATAGGCTAAATAACTCAATTAATACAAATTAATGAGAAAATAAAAATATGGACTTTTTGTTTTGAGATGTCTTTTTGAAAGACGATCTCTCATAAAAGCAGGGCCGGCCCTAGAGATATTAGGGCCCTGAGCGAAATGGTGCATTGGAGCCCTTTTTCTTTGTAATTAATAATTTATGTAGACCTTTTACAACTATTAATTTTGCTTTTTTGACATGGAGCCCTGAGCGACGACCCCCCTTGCCCACCCTTAGGGCCGGCCTTGCATAAAAGTAGTTGATTTTTATTACTCTTACCACTACCAGATTAGTTTGTTGAGTAAAATCCATCAGTGATTTTCAAAAGTAATCATAGAGAATCTTGGAATTTTAATATATAAGAAATGACGATAAAACAAAATAAAAAAGTTCAAACTATAATAATGCCTTTTTCTTTTTCCTGAAAAAAATACTTCCTTTGTTTCATATTAGTTGCACCATTTGTTTTTTCATAGTCTCTAATGTATGAATTTAATCCTTAATATCTCTAATTATACATATCGAAAAATTATAAAAAAAAACTCAAAATTAATAAACTTTGGATCGAGACGATTCAAACAAGATTTCACATGACTATGTTTTAACTTTAAGATTACAGACAATATAAAAGTCAATTTGCTTTATAAATACTACCTCCGTTCCATTTTAGTTGCACCATTAGGTTTTGACACAATATTTAAGGGTTGTCAAATCAGTATGGTAAAAGTAGGGATGATATATGATTGATGGTGATATGTGAGGTAGAAATAAAAAA